>JASPKZ010007725.1:5000-605000 GCA_030220185.1 Diploptera punctata | reverse complement strand
CAGTAAATTCAACCTTTTATCATCGAGCCCGGAAAGCGGAAGTGATTTTAACTTCATTTCTGGGGTTGGAAATACTGCCTTCACCCCCTTCTTTTGGATGCGCGAGCTTCGAAGGGTCAACTTCACACAAATACACAACTTGACACGAATTCACAACTTCAACTACCAACACACCACGCCATGGTTCTACATCAATACAATTCTCTTTCGGCCCAACTTTCAAAATTAGCGGGACAAAAAGGCAATGTCTTGGAACCCGCGGATGGCTCCGACCATCCAAAAACTTCATGTTGGAGCCGCATTCAGAGCTCCCACGATAGAATAGCAGCTGACAGCTGGCCTCACCTCCACATTGTTAATCAAAGAGATAGACGATCAACCAAGCAGTGTAGGGGGTGACATGTGATCAGCCGTTACACCTGGATTTCTCAACCTCTAGGCACTACTTCTTGTAAACGAACAAACTCGCTAAGAAGCTGAGTAGGTATCAGTACCACATGACCAAACTCCATGAGAAAATTTCTTCCACAACGGGGATTTGAATCAGTGCAAGTCCCATACCTCTGCACAAAGCATGATTGCCTCAATCCTCTCGAATAGGGCTCGGGATAATTTATTTATTTATTCTGGGATCAATATAGTCTATAATAGGATACCATGAATATCCAAGAAATGACATTTAATCTGTATATTTTTTTTCACTTGACTTTTCACTAGTGATCTATTTATTTTATTTCAAATGTACTTATTTATATATTTTTCAATCAATATAGATTAACATACAGGATGACAATATGTCCAAGAAATCACACGCATTCTATAAATTATATATCATTTGATTTTTAAGATATATTTACTTATTTTCGAATTTTTATTTGTTTTATTTATCATAAGTAATGCCCACGAGTGATTTCCAATTTTTTCTAGAGAATTTGGAAAACAAGAGTGACATTGTTAGGACTATTTAACGAATAAAATTAAGCTGTTTATTCACAAATCGTTATTTAAATATAGTTATTTTAAAATGTTTATATATTTAATGTAAACGGCGATGTTTGATTGCAAATGAGAAACGATTGGTAAGCTTCATTTGCTTCTTTTGTTCGTCACTGCAACCAGATCATATTATTTATTGCCAAAGGAACGCCTATTGTAAGAATGCACTCTGGTGGAGAAAAAATGAACACATCAAACTGTATATTAATTCATTTCTGATGTCCTATGATGTAAATATGACAATTATATGTTTCTGGGTAAAAATACATTTAAGAAAGTGCTAACAGTTGTTTTTTTTTTGTGGTATAGTCAATTGCTTCAAATGTTTTTATATTAACTCCCGCATGCGGTATGTGTTGACATTCATGCACAATATATACAATCTGGTAGCCGTATTTCTTAGAAAGTCAGTCACTGCAAAAATAATGCTATGACCTATTCAGAATGTTAAAAAGGAGGTGCTTTCTTATTATGATAAACTTTAGTTGGTAAATTCTAGGCGAAACACGACTGTGATTGGTTGTAAATAAAAAATCATTGTAAAAGTGATTGGCCATTGACTCCCATTTGGGGCATGAGTTAAATAGTCAGATATAAAGTTTCAACAAGTATATCAAATAGCTAGGAGACACCTCAGGGGATCCTCGAGTGCACTCATATGGACAACGGAGATTTAGACGTCCACAGAAGGTCTATTTGGAACCAAAACTTGTCAAAGCTGGCCTAATACGTGTCTGGAATATGAGGATGGTAATGATTGTTATTTACTTATTTATTCATTTTTCTGGGATTGGACAGGCCTAAATCTTGTTATTTATGAAAAAAATATATATAACTTATATATTTCTGTAAATTTGTTCCATATAGGTCTACAAACTTAAATCATATTTTCTCCAAACATGACCGCCTCTATGGTTTAACGGTTAGAATATATATCTAGCAAGTTCTAAGTTTGAGTCTCGACGGCTACACCGCAGACATTTTTTTTTTTCACGATGTCGGGTCCCCTCAGCTTCCTGAGGAATTTTAATTACCGACTTTATATGAGAAGTAACAAAATCCATAAGAAAGTTCAAACTAATTTTGAGGTACCGCTCGCGTTAATCATATGAATCCGTGTACTGTCTTCTTCTAGCTAGTTACAGCAACCCACTTCAGTCGCTCTTAATCGTTCGAAACTGTCCTGTCATGGATATATGTATATTTTTCATCTCCAATAAAGATATAAATTTAACCGAGAAAACATATGTTGATATTAAACCATATGTTCATGTTAAATTAAACGAAGGAAGTACTACACCTGTAGATAAACCTATCATATCTATCATATTTGAACCACATTATTAACCAGATGCTTAAGTTTGAAACTGAATACATATTCAGATGCACTATCTCTGTATCCAATAATTGTCAATTCAGCCGTCAAGCGTTGCGATTAGCTCAGTGACTTACACTTTATTACAAAGGTTGTTCATCCGTGTTCCAAATGTCTTTCATTTTGAAGTATATATTCAAAATGCTGGGGAGGGGGGAGGCTAGCCGTAGTAAGGGATTACTGTGTCGACATTTATATCGAACCTGTAATTACATATTATTTCCCGGTCGCTCAAAAAGCGGTGCCCATAATATATTATAATCTACTATCAGGTAAGATTTTATTCTATTTATTGTCAAATATATGTTCACACGTATAAATTTATTACTAAATGGAACGGACACTCGACAAAAAAATAGACCAAATTATTGAAAATGTGGCAGAATTCAAATACCTAATAACCAATAATTTAACCAAGAATGAGGTCCAGAAAGAAATTAAAACATGGGCTCAACTCTGCAAAATCGGCCATGATGGACTAGTGGTTACGCTCCTTAGATGGAAAAATCCAAGGAGCAAGTCCTCCGGGAGGGACTTTGAGCCGTGTGTCCCGAATCTGAAGATTTTCAGGCACATAAAAAATCCTTAAGGCTGAATAAAAAGGCATCTAACCAAAATTTAGCGATCTCAACATCCAATATACCTTAGTTACCTGCTAGATATCTGATTAAGTCGGTATGTTGACCGAATGCCATTCATGACATCTTTAGCAAATAAGGTAACTAAATTAACTTGGTCTAGTACCCCTAACAAAGGAGAGGCTGTGGCTCAAAAATGGGTTGTTATGTCATTATAGATTACATTAGATTACAACTCTGCAAAATGTACGTCAATATAATTTACAGGAATTCTCATCAACCCAACTTGTTCTAATATATATATAGATCATCGGTTGATTAATGTCTTTGACATCGTCCGATTCCTAATAGCCAATTTTGTCGGTTCATCCAATCTCCTGGTTGTAGATGTTTTCCTTCATGTAATCATATTCCCTGACTCCAGGAGGTTTTAGGTCTTCCTTCAGGTTTTCCATTCCAAAACAGATTTTGGTAGTCGATCCTCTTCCATTCGCTGGACATGTCCGTACCATCTTAATTGCTGAGTTTTAATATAATCTAAAATTGTGTCTTCGATCTTCATTTTCTCCCTTATAACTGAGTTCATATTTTTTTCTCTTCTTCAAATTCTTTGCTGCCCTTCGTATAAAATCCATTTCCGTTGCCAAAATATACTTATTTGTTTTTGTTGTTAATTTCAAGCATATATATATATATATATATATATATACTAAAGGGGGATTCTTTACAACATGTGACGTGAAAAATGTTTCTAAGTTCCTATCATGCAACATGCGCATGTGCCAACAAACGCGAAGCAGTTTACATTATGGAATCACGGGATACAGCCAACATATACACGACATTTAACGAACCTAAAAGTTAGCCTAACGCAATTTAAATACTCTATCCTGTGAAAGACCAACCTAAAAGCTAACCTAACGCAATTTATGCACTCTAACCTGTGAAAGAATGCGACGTCCAAAAATAAATTGTAATTTCTGAAATTCTGAACTGATGTGTAGTTAATTAGTACATACTCTATGTTGGATGCACTGGAACACGATTTTGTTTGTGTTTAGAATACCATTAAAAGCAATATGGCTCACGTCTTCATGCTACGTATGTAGTTAAATATCATAGAAAAATATATTGAAATAATCGTTAGAAAAATGTAAAAATCGTTGTAAATGGTGGTAAATAATTTGAAAAATGGAACCCTAAGAATAATTTTAACAGGAGTTTATGAAGTACGGTAATTTAAAAAGTCATGTCAAATGTTGTAAAGAATAGCCTACTAAAAATACACTGAGCAACAAGAAATCAACTTTTTTTTTTTGTCTCAGAAAGAAAAATATGTGATTCTGATAGTATTTTTTCCTCCTGAATTCAAATATGACATCAGTTTTTCTCCATCACGCAAGGTTTCCGAGAGACAAGAATTTATAATTTAAAACACTATAATATCTTCTACATTCGTAACTACACATTATTCGAACATTCGGACTCACCTAGAAAGTCAGAAATGACGATTTTCTGCTATATTTTGCCTGTGGAGCATCCCTCTTGATGGTCCAACAATAATCGGCCAGCATATTAGGATTCCATTTGCCTTGATATCTCTTTTCCATAGCTGAAATCTGCTGAGTTAGCTCATTTGGTTTTATTTTACAATGGACAAATGGACGAAAAAGTTTATTAAAAATATTTATTTAAATCCATTAATTGAAATTGAAATAAAAAAAACTGTGGGCGATGGAGAAAATTCCGAATACATATTTGTAAACACGATAATAAACTGCATTAAGTACAACTATTGGTACTCATGAGACAAAAATCATGTTGACCAGTGATATATATAAAACAATAACTTTTCCGGTTATATTATATGAATGCGAAGTATAGGGCTCTTAATTTAAAAGAAGAGAAAAGTTTATGAGTAATTTAAATGTTTGAGTTATATATATTTATCAAGAGAGACGAGCAGACAGGTATATGGAAAAAAACAGGTAACACTGAGTTACATCATATTTTGTAGAAAACCAGATGCAATAAAAACAGTTAAGTATCATAAGATTGCGGTGGGTAGGACATGTATCACGAATGGGCAGGAAATTTTCCTGTAGGAAAACGAAATCTCACACTGTCATCTGATTGGCTTAGAGACTCAACTGCTTTTTAGGCATTCTAAATCATCGAATTCAATCGAAAATACATTTAACGCATTCCAAGTAACATTCAATACACTTTAAAACCAAAATAATATAATTAAATATCATTAATTAAACAAAATAATACAACTTCAAAAAAGGGGCGTGGCATCCTCAGACAGCCACGCGAATGGCTAACACTTTATTCGCGACATCAACATATTTAAATTATACTAAATTAATAAATACACACCTATTAGCTTAAAACAAGCCTTAAAAAACATCATGGAAATCATTTGATTGCGATATCCTAATAATATTATATGATAATTCACACTTAATTAATATAAATTATGGAATATTCACCTGAAAGGTCCGTCTCCTCAACTTAATTAATCATTTAACTGTAGCGCTTTCGGGACTTGTCCCATCATCGGCAGGATTCAAAACTGGTGTTTCACTGAAGATCTGGTAGAGGGGGACGAAAACGAACCCAATACATGCAACCCCCTCTACCAGATCTTCAGTGAAAACACCAGTTTTGATTCCTGCCGATGATGGGACAAGTCCCGAAAGCGCTACAGTTAAATGATTAATTAAGTTGAGGAGACGGACCTTTCAGGTGAATATTCCATAATTTTATATTAATTTTGAATAATACCTCAACGGAACACATCATGAATCTTATAAAAGTTGATAATTCACACCTCAAAAAATCACTAGCCTCTGATTGGCTGACGGCCACAAGCGCCATTTTCAAATATTCACTAACTTAAACATTAGTCGGACCACACAGTTGCTACCATGCAGGTTAGAATGTAGGTATTTCGCTTATTATTAATCATATCGGTATCTAAACATTCTTCTAAATCACACCGGGGCAAATGCTTTAGCAGGAACCCGGGGTTCTCCTTTCCTGGACATCCAGGAGAACCAAAAGGAATTGCTCACCGCTTGTCATTAATTTGGCTAGCCGCAGGGCCTTTCCACCAAGACTACTTTAGACGTGGGCACCAGAGGAGAAGCGCCCAGTTGATTGGCCAAGAATAATATATGTATTACCCATGATTTGAGGAAGAGCACATACAAAGAGTGACTGGGCATGAGATATCCAAGAAATTATGAAAATTAATTTTGAAGGAAGAATGGATGCGAAACATGGACTCTTACTTTAAGGGAGGAAAGGAGATTACGAGTATTTGAGAATAAAGTTCTTAGGAAAAATTTTGGACCAAAGAGAGATGAACAGACAGGTAAATGGAGAAGTATTACATAACAGTGAACTACATGGCCTTTTTAGGTAGCCAGACATAATAAGAACAGTTAAGTCTCGTAGACTGCGATGGGCAGGACATATGACACGAATGAGGAATGAAAGACTTGCATGGAAGCTTCTTGTAGGAAAACCAGAGGGAAAATGCCCAGTTGGTAGACCAATAATGAGGTGGCAGAATAACATTAACTATGATTTGAGGGAAGTAGATTATACAGGGATGATTGGAAAACATTAGCTCAGAATAGCAATGTATGAATTGCTTATTTCCGCGCGGCCATGAACCTACGGATTCGATAGTGCCAGTGAGTTAGTTATGGATGTGGGGCGATCGAGACTGCGTCGGATGGATGGAATTTTGGAAGATCTGAGGAAGCTGATAATTGAAGGACGATGGCCAATTGCCAGAGAGAGAGGAACCTGGATGAGGATTCAGAGGGACGCCGAGGTTCGAAAAGGGCTTTAGTGCTGCGCTGCTGATGATGATGAATTGAGGAACGTAAATTATACAGTGAAAGTGAATGGAAAATTTAGCTCAGGACAGCGATATATGGAGAACTTATGTCCACGGGGCCTTGAAACTCCGGTTCGATAGTGCCAATATGTCAGTAGTACTAGTAGGTCCTAGTAGTAGTAGTAGTATAGTAGTAGTAGTAGTAGTAGTAGTAGTAGTAGTAGTAGTAGTAGTAGTAGTAGCAGTAGTAGTAGTAGAGGAACTTTGGGTAATTTGAACCCCTGTTTTGAATTTTTTGTTTTCTTATTTTAATTAAGGGATTTGAATTTTGTTTAATTACAGTGATTAACATTAGTGTTGTAACTATGAAATAGGATTGTATTTTTTATTCAAATACGGAATCATCTTCAAAATGTATAAACTTTTTTAACATGACAAGAAAGGTCCACTTTAACCTCCATATTCGGATAAAGTTAAACTTAAAAATATACTTAAAAGCTAAGGTGGACTCTGGGTCCACCTTAGCTTTTAGTCTATTTTTAAGTTTATTTACTCTATTAATTTATACAGACATGCCCATATCAATCTGAAAATATTTATGATTGATCATAATTAAAAAGCGTTGATATTTATTTAATGTTTTGAAAAATTATTGTTTGATTATTACATTCACACATCAACTGCAGAAAGCGACGGTCTTTGTGTTTTAGTAAAATTATAAGGATATTAAATAAAATTAATTAAGTGAATGGGTTTTACAGATAGCATCCTCGTTGAATAAAATATACGTATTCGTGTAAAGTGGACCCAGGTCCTCGTGGAGAGTCCACATTGACCGAATTCCTTTGTTATATTTAATTATTTTACACAGCCACCATATCACATAATATCAAACCAAACCCATCAGTATATTAAAATAGCATCTACATAATATATTTAGGAGTTTTTCAACATTTGTAATATTCAATAGAAGAAAATAAGAAATGATTCTTAGCTTGAAAAACTTTTAAAGTGGCCATTTCAATAAGTATCACAAATAAACCATTCTTTGCACAAATAATAAAAGACACTGGCCTTGAACCCGTCAGAGTTGATGAGGGGAAGAAGTTAAAATATTTTCTGTTCGAGGGCAGCACCAATTAAAGAATATACCAATAGAGTCCACTCAAACAGAAGGGTCCACATTATCCGAACTTCCCTATAGTAGCAGTAGTAGTAGTATATTACATTATTTAATATATAGACCCTACTCGTTGAACACAAAATGTGGTACTTGACTTTATCAAGAAAGGTATCATGTAAAAATAGCGGTAAAGTGAGGAATTCCGATCATGGAGATAATTCCTACAGAATTTTTATTCAGAAACTACTATTAGAACCGCGTTCTGCACATTGCTGGCATCTTCTGCGAAATGTTTCGAGCATTGTTTATAAAGTCAATGTCAGTTGAGCAACATACTGCAGTGTGGTGGACATTTTGTGTTTCGTATACTTTTCTTGTGAGAAAGCTAAGCTGAGTTATGTCAGGTATGTAAGATATTTATCATAAGTAATGCCACGAGTGATTTCCAAATTATCGATAAATTCACGAGTCACGAAGTGACGAGTGTATTTATTTAGAGAATTTGACAATTTTTAGGACTATTTAACGAATAAAATTAAGTTGTTTACTCACAAATCATTATTTAAATATAGTTACTTTAAAATATTTATATATTTAATGTAAACGACGATATTTGAAAGCAAATGAAAAAAGTCTGTTATGTTTCATTTGTTCATCCACTGCAACCAGATAATATTATTTATTGCCAAATAGGATCGCAATATTGTAAGAATGCACCCTAGTGGAGAAAAAATGAAACACATCAAACTGTTTATAACCAACATCATTGGTTATTAATTAATTTCTGATGTCCTATTATGTAAATATGTCAAATATATTTTTCTGGAACGTAAATACCCGGGAAATAATACGTTTAAGAAAGTGCAAACAGTGGTTTTCTTTTTATTGTGGTATAATAAATTGCTACAATTTTTTTATATTAGGGCCTATGTCACGCAAGCGGTATATGGTTACATTCGTGTACTAATATAAAATCTGGGAGTCATATGCATTCTAGGATTCGTACACCTTAATATATAAATTGCTATATTCAACGTATTCCTTAGAGAGTCAGTCACTGCAAAATAATGCTCTAACCTGTTCAGAATATTAAAAAGGAGGAGCTTTCTTTAATATGGTAAACTTAAATTGATAAATATCGAGGTGAAATACGACTGTGATTAGTTGTAAAACAAAATTCATTGAAACGTGATTGGTCATTGACTCCCACTTGGGGCATGAGTTAAGTAGTCAATTAAATGTATTCATTTTACAGATTGTGATAACAAGATGAATATTAATACGAAATAATTAATTACATTTTCAACATTTGACTCCAATACGAAATGGTGCGAAATTATTTCCTACTTGGCACGTTGGGGTAACTCTGATCAATACTGATAGGATTTACCCCTAGTGATAGATGTAACCCCATACTATTCGTATATTTTTGTATTATTATTAACGTTCAAACGTTGCAATTAAACACCTGATGAAATATTCCTTTTGTGATGTAGGGCGAGGCAGCAAATTGTGGTAGAGGTGTACTTCATGTCTAGAATGGGTTCATCAGAATGCAGTGGATATGACATAGCAAAGAATGACATTTGTGATTTTTGTTCGCGGATACAGTAACTTTTGCATTTTTGTTTATTTCACCCTTGTTTTGGTTTTCAATAAAGTGATCAGAATTACCCAAGTGTCGGTGGAACTCCATCAAACCCAGGTACTATAATACAATTTTTTTAGGTTAGTTTATAGTATATTTGTATTTTTATGTGTGCCTAAGTAAGTAATAGAACAGTAAACAATTCTATTATTTTTAATTCCCTTTACCATCAACACTTTTGAAATTCATATTAAAGCATTGTTGAGGTTATGTAATAAGATGTCAATTATATAATTTTTACTTGGTAAGTCAGTCGCCCTCAATTAAATTATTAAACTTCTTCAAATTATTCTAATATGGAGTCCTTTCGAAAACAATGTTACATCTTCTGCGTTTTAACTGGAACTGCTGGTGTTATGTAGTTTTTATAACGGATTTATGTCTGCGGTTATGTTCTCGTTGAGTAGGTCTTTATTCCTTGCTTCTCCATAGTAGAATAACTTGAAGAACTTTAATAATTTAGTTGAGGACGACTAACTTACCAGGTAAAAATTATATGATTAACATAATTTTTATCAATAACATTACAGTTATTCGATTAATTGTCCAAATGATCGACAATTCCCCACTTCACCCCTACAGATCATTGAAAAATGTAATCAGTTTATTTATTTTTTTGTCTCCCCAACCAAACACTTTTTTTTTAACTTCTGTACTCGTTTAAAAAATACAACCAATAAATTCATTTGAAATTTTAGGACTTTTAATTAAATACGAAGCGGTACAAATGAAGTTCTGAATATTATAATTAGGCTTTACAGGGTTAGACCACTAAAAATATAAAATATCAAGGACAAACCAAAAGTAGAGACAATATGTGTATGATATAAAATATCAGTGAAAACGACTCCAACACATAAGTGATAATAATGACGCCAATCTGCACCCAAAACAGCAAGTCGAGCTCTTACGATCTTTGCTGGTTTACATAATAGACCTTTCTTTTGTTAATTAAATCGTATGTGTCCACTTTCGTTCAGAGACAACAAATAGACCTATGACGGCCCTGGAGTGATTCTTAATTTTCGGCTTTCAAGAAAACCTCCACTCCAGATGGTTGAATACCTTTCTCGTTTTATTTATGTGACTTATATTGAGTTTCATAGCAAACATAGAAATTTGCTGCTTCTGCGGCGATATTAAAATTTTCGTTTCAGGTTAATCCTAGCATCCAAATGGTCCAGTTTTGCTGATTAATGAACGCGAAATATACTTTCCTTAATTGATTACTGTATGCCGAGTTTTGTTCCGAAAACTGCGACCGATAGAGCATTAACATACATAATTATATATATATATATACATATATATATATATATATATATATATATATATTATATAATGGAAATAGACAGCTAATGACAAATGAGGGAAATTTTGAGGAAGTGACTGAATTCAAATACCTAGGAACAATAATCACAAACAGGAATGAGATGCACAAAGAAATTAAACATAGGCTTAATTCTGGAAATGCGTGTTATTATCCATTACAGAGACTCCTGACTTCCCAACTCCTTTCAAAAAACGATTAACTGAAAATATATAAAACTATTATTCTACCAGTTATATTATATGTGTGCGAAACATGGACTCTTACTTTAAGGGAGGAAAGGAGATTACGAGTATTTGAGAATAAAGAGTTCTTAGGAATTTTTTGCACCAAAGAGAGATGATCAGACAGGTGAATGGAGAAGACTGCATAACAGTGAATTACATGGTATTTATAGGAAGCCAGATATAATGAGAACAGTTAAGTCTCGTAGACTGCGATGGGCAGGACATGTGGCACGAATGGGGAATGAAAGACTGTGCATGGAAGCGTCTTGTAGGAAAACCAGAGGGAAAACGCCCAGTTGGTAGACCAAGAATGAGGTGGGAGAATAACATTAAATATGATTTGAGGGAAGTAGATTATACAGGGGATGACTGGAAAACATTAGCTCACGATAGGGATATATGGAGAACTTATGTCCGCGCGGCCATGAACCTATGGGTTCGATAGTGCCAGTTAGTTAGTTAGTTAGTTAGTTAGTTAGTTAGTTAGTTAGTTAGTTAGTTAGTTAGTTAGTTAGTTAGTTAGTTAGTTAGTTAGTTAGTTAGTTAGTTAGTTAGTTAGTTAGTTAGTTAGTTAGTTAGTTAGTTAGTTAGTTAGAGTTATATATCGTCTAGTTCCGAGGGTCGCGGGTTCAAACCCGGGGTCGATGGAAAAATCCAAGGGACTAGTACTAAGGGAGGAACTTTAAGCCGTGGGTCCCGAATCCGAAGATTTTCATGCTCGTAAAAGAAAAGCAAACTTGAATAAAAAGGCCTGTGTGCAAAGTTTAACTGACCTTCATCCATTGAAGTAATACCTTAGTTACCTACTGGATGTCTCATTGAGGCGATGTGCTAACCAATGTCACTCTTTCATCTATCTATCTGTCTTCGGTTTTTTTACAGCTGCTGCCGTCTTCCCGTGGCAAACCTCCAAAGCCTATGATCTTGGGCATCTTCAATGCTTAGCCATCTTGCTTGCATTAATATCTTCATGTTTTCCTTCCATGTTAACTTAGGTCTCCCTCTCTTCCTCCTTCTAGTCGGATGCCATTGATATAGTTGCTTTGGCCATCGCTCATCTTCCAATCTTAAAACATGTCCTAACCACTTTAATTTCTTCTCCTCAATTCTTTCAATTATGTTTTCTTCTGATTCCAATATATTTCTAATTTCCTTATTTGTGACATGTTCTAATTTTGACTTTCTGGCACTTATGCGTAAATAATCAATTTCTAGAGCTATTAGTCTATTCTTGTAGGTTTTACCTTTGTAGGTAAATGGGCGTAACTAAATTAGCTTGGTTAAGGAACACCCGCTATGGATCATCCGTGTCCCCACGTCTTACGCATGGGGTGTATATATCCATCCATAGTAATTCTGCCCGAGGTAAGTCCTTCGCTGCAATCATAGTATTTTCATGCTACGCTTGCAGCTTTACTAGAGAATTATAGGTGTGGTAGCTTCCCGTTGCTTTGCACACCGGTGAAGGATGATGATGATGATAATGATATGGATGATTATGTTGATGATGGCCATATGATTTAGCGGACCGTTTGGGGCTTAAAGTTTTCCTGACGTTTGTCTTACAGGTGAGGAAAAAACCCGATAAAAACCTCGCCCAGAAAAACTGCCCCGACCGGGATTGAACCCGGGCCCGCTGCGTGACAAGGCAGCACGCTACCTCGAGACCACAGCAGTGGACAAGTAGTGTGTATATATATATATATATATATATTGCTTACTGTTTTGGTGGTCGCTAGATGGCAGTTGAAACGACTTCCCGCTACCTCTTGTGTGAAATGAGAATACTACATATATGAGAAAAATGTATGTTTGTGTTAGGATACTTGACTGGCTCAAATGGTTAGGGCGCTAAACGTACAAGAGTTTAGAGACTCGGGTTCAAATTCCGACTCAAGCATTAATTTTTCTTTTCATATATATTGTCATGATCATTTATGGTGTCTACCAAGTAGGATTGGTGATATTCATAAACATTTTTTTTCATGAGAACAACCTCAATAGCTACATTAATTTTGGAATTTGTTAATACAAACTACAGGCCTTGGACCGACCACGAAAACGGTGGCAAAGCCTAGAAAACCTAAATCGATATCTAATACATGATAATGATGATGATGGTGGTGGTGGTGGTGGTTACAATATATAAACTTATTATTTATTTATCCACCGCTGTGGTCTCGATGTAGCGTGCTGCCTTGTCATGCAGCGGGCCCGGGTTCGATCCCTTCCCGGTCGGGACAAGCTCCTGGATGAGGTTTTTTTCGGGGTTTTTCCTCATCTATAAGACAAATGTCAGGAAGCTTAGGGCCCAACGTTCCCCGAAAATCATCCGGCTACCATCATCCTTATCATCATCATCCTTCACCGGTGTGGAAAGCAACGGGAAGCTGCCACACCTACAAATTCCTAGTAAAGCTGCAAAGCATAGCATGAAAATGCTATGATTGCAGTGAAAGACCTGTTATCGGGCAGAATTACTATGGACGGATGGATTATTTATTTTTAATTATCATCATAATCTGTTGAATTCATGAACTACCAATGAATTTGTCGATCTTTTGTATCAATGTTTTTATTCTGAGTAATGCAACTATGCATGTTTATTAGATATTCTAAAATTAGTTATATTTGCTAGCACGAATTCTCGTTATTTAGTCTAATACAAGAAGAATAAAAAATAAACAGAATGTAATTACATGTGTGTAATGAAAGTGACTAAAAATATTTATTTTCGATTTATATACGATAAAAATAAATTTTTGAAATATTTGAAAACCCAAAATATTCGTTAATGTCATTATCTACAGAACAAAGCATGTAGAAATGCATTATTATAAATTGGAATGGACACTTGACAATAAAAGAGAGAAATTTTGAGGAAGTGGCAGGTTTAAAATACTCATCTATATAAACTAATACACTGGCACTATCAGATCCGTAGGTTCATAGCCGCGCGGGAATACGCTCTCCATACATCCCTATCCTGAGCTAATGTTTTCCAACCAGACCTTATGTAATCTACTTCCATTAAATCATAGTTAGTGTTATTCTCCCACCTCATTCTTAGCCTACCTATTGGACGCCTTCTCTCTGGTTTTCCTACAAGGAATTTCCATGCCTCTCTTTCATTCTCTATTCGTGCCACATATCCTGCCCTTGGCAGTCTACGCCACTTAACCGATCGTTTTATATCTGGTTTCCCATAAATCTCACTGTTAAGTAGTTATTATCTCTTTTCACCTGTTTGTTCACAGACAGGTGCTTGGAGAAAACTATATAGGCCTAACAGATAGCTACAAGATCTTAATGGTAAACCAGATATAATAAGAAGAGTTAAGTCTCATTGACTGCGATCGGCAAGGCCTATGACACGAACGGAGAATCTAATATATAAAAATGAATGTTTGTTTGTTGGTTTGTTTGTTTGTTCGTATTTTATGCGCGGCCATACCGTTGATCCGATTGTGATGGGGCTTTTGGCAAGATGTTCAGGAGATTCCTGGGATGAACATAGGCTATAAGAGAGTTGTGATACTCGACTCCTATACCATTAAAAATCGCCCTTTTTTGTGGAAAACGAGAAAAAAGTAGCTCTTTGGACGCTTAAATGGATTACGCTGCCTAAACCACAACAAATACACAAAACTAATGTACACAGAATTGAATACCTCAAAAAGCTCTACAAAAAGTCCGCGACAGCATATGTTTATCTCTTACGGATAACTCACAATAACCATTTTTGTCTTTCATTGATGCCAAGAAGATCGAGACAAGTACGTAGATTCCCGTGCAGGCATAGCAGCACATGGCGGGTTTTCTTTTACGGATGACTCAAAATAACGAATTTTGTCTTTCAGCTCATTTAGGCCAAGGAGATTGGGATTAGTAGATTCCCGGACAACGCCGAGTAAACAGCACAGGGTACCTAAAAGTAATTACGATATAAATTTTTCCTTTTACTTATTCAACTAAACATAAAACACATTAATTTTCATTTATTAGGCGTAGCAGCGCACACCGGGTATTAGCTAGTAGAGAATGAAATAGAAATCTCTTGTAGGAAAGCCAGAGGCAAAACGTCCAGTAGGTACAAAAAATGAGGAGGTAGAATAATATTAACCATGATTTGAGGAAGTCGAATTATACAAGGATATACTAGTTCAAGATAGGAATATATGGAGAAGTTATGTCTGCACTGTCACATGTCTCCGTCTTCGATACTGCCAGTGAGTTAGTTCAGTTAGTTCTTGCTAAGATATAAGAAAAAGAAAATTATCAAATACAGATCTTAAGAGATCCTTGGGTAGTAGGAAGTTAAGGTTCTAACTTTTACAGGTATTCGGCACAAGTTGTTAGTCTTGGGTGACGGCCGCTTTACTCCCAGGATATGCGTCTAGAAGACTATAGAGATTTGGATCGTCCTAGAACAAGGTGGAAAGACTATCTCTAAACGGAACACGCCTTAAGACATCCGCTTAGAAGAAGAAGAAGAAGAAGAAGAAGAAGAAGAAGAAGAAGAAGAAAAAAGTTTATTTATGAGAACGACTTTAGCTTTAAGCAAGTACAGTTTGAAATTTACACCTCAATTAAGTTTTGTTTTGCGTTCCAATTTTTTCACTATTGTTATCCCTTTTTACACGCTTTATATTAGCTTAACCTGTATCTATGTAAGAATTTAAGTGAAAGGAGAGTGATATTGCTGAAGAACACATTTTTATAGAGAATATTGTTGTTCACAAGGAAAGTGAATTGGTAAATGGCCGTGGATGCCAAATGCAAGATAATATTGCAGTTAATTGTATTTCCGACAAAAATGTCGAGGGCGAAGAAAGCCTTAATAATGAAAATGGTTGTGCTGATGATAATGTCGAATCTTTCAACACGATTTTCACCCACTTAAAAGCATTGGATCGTCTTGAAACTTTGTATACTTGTAAAGGATCAATGATAATAGGATAATTTCATAAATAATATATAATAGGTGCGGACTTATCGACTTTTTAGTCCATCGTTGTAAGAAATTAATATTATATCCTCTGGTAGCTCAGTTGGTAGAGTGGTGGACTGTAATGGTATATAATTTCAGTAATCCATAGGTCGCTGGTTTAAATCCGCCCCGGAGGATTTTTTAGAAGAGTATTACTTTTAGCTCATACTACAATAGTGTCGAATTTAAAGTTATGTTCATTTTTGTCTTATTCTGTAAAATATTAATGAACATTTTGTAAACTTTGTAATTTATCCAAAAAATATTAGAAGGATACGATTAACCGTAACTATCTATCTATATTAAAATATTCGAAAACATTATAATAATATTAGATAATAATAATTTTAAAAATATATAATTATATTCGTGCCTAGACACTAAAAATATCGTGAGCAATTAAATTTGCATGGGATTCCGGTTTATGACAATCAATTAAATTAAAAATTAAAAAAATAAATAATAGCTTTAAAGAACTGAAACAACACGCTTTATTAGAAAACTAAACTAAAAAATAAAAAATAAATAATAGTTTAAAAACTAAAAAACACGCTTCATTAGAAAACTGAACTAAAAATGAAAAATAATCTTAATTTCCAACACGCTTGGGTAAATCTACGTGGTCAACAAAAAAAAATCATCTCCAACACATCTAGAATAAAACTAGACTTATCTACAAAAAAAATTTTACCATCAAAAGCGAGGGGTGCTCTATATCAATTAATATATTTGATAATAAACAGATACTGGTAAAAGTAAAGTCTCTAAGAAGAAAACGTAAAAACCATAAAAAGCACCCCACGACTTTTGATGGTAAAATTATTTTTTTGTAGATAACTCTTATTCTAGATGTGTTGGAGATGATTTTTTTGCTGACCACTTAGATTTATCCCAAGCCTGTTGGAAATTTAAATTATTTTTCATTTTTTAGTTCGGTTTTCTAACAAAGCGTGTTGTTTCAGTTTTTTAAACTATTATTTATTTTTTATTTTTAGTTTGGTTTTCTAATAAAGCGTGTTTTTTTAGTTTTTTAACTATTATTTTTTTATTTTTAGTCTAATTTATTGTCATAAACCGGAATCCCATGAAAATTTAATTGCTTAATACTCTTCTAAAAAATCCTCCGGTATAATTATCTAGGTACTTGAATTTGGCAGTTTAAAAATGTATTGGGCATGTTATTCGAATGTAAAATTAAACGCCAGCTTACTTATTATTGTGTTGAAATATGGAAGAAAAGGGACCAAACGGGAGATCCGAGCTTCGATGAGACGATGGCATAATTCAAGATATTCAATGTCATGGGAAACGGTACTTGCATCCATATGGGAAGAAATAAGAAACCTGAAAGTAGCAGTCAACGTGAAATCATAAATTAAATATTATAATTTTTTTTTCAAGCTCAGCAAGTGATATAGAATATTCTTCTAACAAAAATTGTACATTTTCAAATTCTCAATGCTATAGTATATTTTAAGAACTTATAATATGTCATGGTTGAGAGCAAAACCTTGAAAGGAGACTGTCTCGATGAAAACTGGATATAATAAACACTCTACTTTCAGAGCCATTCTGAACGCGATGGCTTGCAATAAATCTTAACTGTCCAGACCAGCCCACAATTTGTAGCATAGCCACCTGGCTCACTTGTGCAGTCAATTATTTTTATCAACTCCGATGTAATAATAATAATAATAATAATAATAATAATAATAATAATAATAATAATAATAATAATAATAAATAATGAAAATTCTTAGTATCATTTTTAGCTCGGAAAATAAGATTAAATAAAGATGTTGAAAGAATGTTCGGTAAACCAAATAGGCATATTATACCAAAAATTAGTTCACCTCTGTGGTCTCGCAATAGTGTCGCAGCCTCTTACACAGCGGGCCCGGAATCGATCCCCGGTCGGACAAGTTTCCTGGGTGAGGTTTTTTTCAGGGTTTTCTTGAACTGTAATACAAATGTCAGGAAACTTTATGGCCTTAACCGCCCCTAAATAGCATCTGGTCATCATACTTATCATTATCGTATTCGCCATGTTTAGTATGAATGTTAGTATAAATGTCTGTGCCCGCCATATTCGTGTGTGTTCAAAAAAATTATGTATGTGATCCATAGTTGAAATTCTTCTCCCGACAGGTCGTGTCACTGTAAGGTCCGGGTGGCGTGTGACACGTACAAGTACATGTAAGGCGAGAGGTTGATAGAATGGAATACCAGAAATTAAAAGCAAAATATTTTTTTTTGATTGGGGCATGTACTCAGAATGGAGGGCATAGAATTAGTCAGAAAGCGTTTCAGTGGCCAGCCAGGACGTAAAAGGAGGAAAAGGAGTAGAAAGACTTAGATAATATAGATGATGACTTTTAAAAAGAATGAATGCTAGGAAATGGAAATTTAGGCTTTGGAAAGGGAGGAATGAAATGGCGTTATGAGAGGCCAGGACCCTTCATGGACTGTAACGCCATAGAGTATTATTATTATTATTATTATTATTATTATTATTATTATTATTATTATCACTAGTAATAGTAGTAGTAGTAGTAGTAGTAGTAGTAGTAGTAGTAGTAGTAGTGGTAGTAGTAGAAGTAATAATAATAATAATACTTAGGCCTATTTATTTATTTAGCAGGTTTCCATCTTCCTGAGTCAAATTAATATTCTGTTATCCTCCTCCACATTTCTCTGTCATTCCAATCTCCATCGTCCAATCCCTTTTCCCTCATGCTGCTAAAATCACCATCAATCTACGTTATTTTTGGCCGTTATCTTGTTATTCTACTAAGGTGCACCGTTTCCAGGATTCTTCTTGGGAATCTGTATTCCGCCATTCTTTTAACATGACCATACCATTTCAATTTTTTTTATGAAATCCACAATTGAAATTTGAACATTCATCCTTTGTTTAATTACGCTGTTTCTTATTTTATCTCATCTAGAAATTCCAGCTGAACGCCTCCAAAAACGCATTTATGCAGAATTCAATGTATTTATTATTCTATATTTTAAATCCCATATTTCTGCACCGTATACCATTGTTCTCCTTATTACTGTATTAAAAATGCTTGTTTTTTTGTTTTAAAACTTATATTCTGATCCCATAAAAACCATTTTAATTTTGATATTACATGTTTACCCTTATTTATTCCATTATTCATTTCAGGATCATTACTTCCATTGTCCCAAAATATACATATTCGTCACATGTTGTTATTGTTCCATATACTTCTTCTAAAAGCATATATTTCTATTTATCTCCTATTACTATATACTTAGTTTTTTTTTCGAAATTAATCTTCAATTCCCATTTTTCGTATTCCTCCCCCAGTTTTCTTCTCATGTTTTTAAATGTTCGTAATCTTCTGCCAACAATAACTGATAATCAGCAAATAGCAACCATTATGCCTATAGATGAACATTTGGTTTTTCTCTGTGATAATAGGTTTTGTATATATATTTTGAATACGATCGGCGATAAACAACATCCTTGTCTTAAACTTTTAGTAACACCAACACCTGATGTAACAGTTTTACCCACTTTTAATCTAGACATAAATTCATCCATCACAGAGGCCTAACTTTTTATTGATGTACAATGTTTTTTTTATTTATTACTAGCGTACCCGGCAGACGTTGTCCTGCCTGAACATTCAATTCTCGTCATGGGCGGACGATAAAAATATGTTACTTTTTTACCATAAAATTCAGCAATTTGGATATAATTAGATATTATTAAATAAGTTCGCAAGAAAACCTCTTACAGCCTTCTGTTGTGGCTCAAAAAGTGTGAATGATGACGTCACAGTCATGAACATTAGAATTGTACCCTCCTTTGCAGATAAGTTAAGAACCGTCATATAACAATTATATTAGAGTGAAAAAAAAAAAAAAAAAAGATAAATTGATGAGAGTGAGCCAAAACACCTCTCTCTCTCTCTTTTCATTTCTGACCCTCTGTACACCGGTCCCATACTGGTCGACATTCCATGATAACAATTTCTTCCCCCATAGAGACTCGAACCAGAGTCAGCACCAGAGTTCTGCGCCAAGACTTCTTGCCTTAACCACTCGGCTACGGCGCGAGACTCTTGGTATCAGTGAAAGACAAAAATGGTTATTGTGAGTTATCCGTAAGAGATAAGGGACTATTGTTATCAATGAAAGACAGAAATAGTTTTTGTGAGTTATCCGTAAGAGATAAACACATGCTGTCGCGAACTTTTTTGTAGAGCTTTTTGAGATATTCAATTCGGTGTACATTAATTTTGTGTATCTGTTATGGTTTAGGCAGCGTAAGCCATTTAAGCGTCCAAAGAGCTATTTTTTCACGTTTTCCACTACAAAGGGCGATTTTTAAGGGTGTGGGAGTTGAGTATCACAACTCTCTTATAGCCTATGTTCATCCCCGGGAATCTCCTGAACATTTTGCAAAAAACCCCATCACAATCGGATCAACGGTATGGTCGCGCATAAAGTACGAACAATCAAATATACAAACAAATAAACAGTAATTTTTATAAATAAGATTACTGCGCGTGAAACGTCCCAAATGTTAAATCAGATGCACATTGTCGTAAGATTTCTTATCAATAAATAGTAAGTGGATTGGTTGTTGGAAGGTGGATTTTTCTCAATTATTTGTTTTAAACTAAAGATGTGATCAATGATGGGTCGACCTTTTCTGAAAACTGCCTGTTCTTTTGTTTCCACTCTACTGTGTTCTTCTTCTACAAAATATTTTTTAAAAAATCCTCATATTCTGCTGAAGGTGATTGGTCGCAGTACTGTAATCCCTCTCTAATTCTCATATATACCTTACTTTACCTTCTTGTGTATAAATGATGTAGTCCAATCTTCCAATCATTTGGGAATCTTCTCCATTTATACATAATTCACAAAGGATTATTAATTCGAATAATTTGTTAATATCTGATTCAATAAGTTCAGCCGGAATTCCTCTGTTATTTTTTAAATTTCTAGTAACAATTATCATAATTTCAGAGTCTATAATATTTTTTCTTCTAAGTCTTCTGTCGTGTTTACCAAAAAAATCTTCCTATGTTCAGTTAAAAGTTTCTTAAAATAAGCTTCCCGTCTATAAATCCCATGTAAGATCTTCTTGAATTAAAAAGTGGGATTCTGATGAACTATTAGCTTCGAATGTAGGTACACATCTATCATATCTTTGATCTTCAGTATGAGCTGGGTCGGAGTCGGAGTTATCACTTAAGGTCATGAAATACGGTAACCTTGGTACAGGATACTCTTCACTATGTAACAAATATATCAATGCAGATGCCAAATTCGCATACCTAACTGTATATCTTATTTTGGACGTGATCCCCTCTGTTAGTTAAACAGAAATAGCAATCTGTTGAATGATTCTTCTGTTCCCACCAAATCATGGGAACTGAAAATGGCATGTGATGTGTACTATTTTTAATCCAGTGAGAAGCCTAACATGATACACTGACACTATCTAACTCGTAGCTTATGACCGCGCGGGCATAAGCCCTCCATATATCCCTATCCTGAGCTAATATTTTCAAATCATCCCTGTATAATCTACTTCCCTCAAATCATGGTTAATATTATTCTTCCATATCATTCTTGGTCTACCAACTGGGCATTTTCCGTCTGGTTTTCCTACAAGAAGCTTCCGTGCCCTCTTTATTTTCCCATTCGTGCCACATGTCCTGCACATCGCAGTATGTGAGACTTAACTGTTATTATATTTTGTTTCCTATAAAAATCTGTAGCTCCTGTTAAGTAGTCTTCTCCATTCGCCTGTCTATTCGTATCTCTTTGGTCCAAAAAGTTTCCTGAGAACTTTATTCTCAAATACTCGTAATTTGTTCTCCTCCCTTAAAGTAACAGTCTATGGTTCGCATCCATATAAAAAGCTGGACTATGGTTGCTATTCAGTTTCCTTGTGAAAAAAAAATCACGTTTGCCAGTGTAATTTAACATTTTATTATCATAAATATGGTATCTTCTTCTGATGAGCTAAAAACCATTACCTTGCTATTAAGGTCATAACCGATAGATTCAATTAACCTATTCTCTGTATGTTAATAAAAGCACATCTTCCTTATTCAAGAACTTCAATGCAAACAAAACTGCTTGATGGCAAAGAAAAAAAAGTCCCGCGCCGTAGCCGAGCGGTTTTAGGCATGATGCCTTGGTACAGAGCTACGGGACTTGCGCAGGGTTCAGGTCCTTGTGGGCTAATAAATTTGTTCATGGAATTTCAGCCAGTATGGGTCCGGTGCCCACCCAGCATCGTGTGGAGTTTGGGTAGCTAATATAAGTAGCGGCTCCAGTTTGAGAGAATCAGCTGTAACGGGCGACAGACCCGACAACTGACCACATGCCACTATATTAGTTATATGATCGTCCACTTAGCCTATATGATTAGCACATGCTGATGTTAGGAAAGCAGACGCCTGGTAGGCCAAGACTTCTTGGCTTGTCGCGCCATGGAGTTTAAGTTACGACAAAAATTGCAGGATTTCTTTTCTCTTAAATGCACTTTATGATGTACGAAATAGTAAACATGTGTATTTTTAAACATTTACTTACATTTTACAAATCACTTTTTTTTCTTAGGGCCATAATTTGCATCTTCTTTCTTACATTTTAACAGTGGTCGAATTGGGGGCAATACTATGGTATTCACATATTTTATGTGAAAAATGAGCTATAGTAGCACCATGTTTTACTTCCAGTTCGCAATACCTGCTCTTACACATCATTACAGTATAGTGGTACTTATTTTCCGCTCTTTTTTCATTATTCTTCTTTATTGGTTTCGCGGTCTATTGTTTTGCTTAATACCTATGTTTGTTTCAGTTATATCACCCTTAAATGCATATTCAATACGGTACCGCTATCCTTAATTTATCAACCAACTTAGAAGACATTTAATTTTTATATTTTCTTATTCCGTTATTTGCATAATCATACTTACATTTCCTTGCCATATAATTATTAGGCTTAATTTTCACCTTCAGCTATCACAACCTAATCAGCAGCATCAAATAATATTTAAAATATTTAACATTTATTTTAGTCTTTGTACACACCGTGGAATTTTACTTTAATGGGGGAAAGAAGATTAGGCCTACTAGTATTTGAGAATAAAGTTCTTAAGGAAACTATTGGGAAACATGAACAGACAGGCGAATGGATAAAACTACATAACAGTGAGCTACATGGTCTTAATATGAAGCCAGATATAATAAGAACAATTAAGTCTTGTAGACTTTGATGGGCAGGATATGTGGCACGAATTGGGAATGAAAGAGGTGCATAGAAGCTTGTTGTAGGAAAACCAGAGGAAAAATTTCCAATAGGTAGGTAATGAATGAGGTGGGAGAATAATATTAACCACGATTTGAGGGAAGTAGATTGTGCAAGGATGATTGGAAAACATTAGCTCAGGATAGGGATGTATGGAGAGCTTTTGTCCGAGCGGCCACGAACCTACTGTTTCGATAGGGCCAGTGAATTTGTAAGTACAAACCATTCACTAAAAAAATCTTTGCAATGTTTTAATATACAGATTACACTGTGAATATTGTGTGCAATTCCATATATTTTTAAGTATTCAGAAGCATTCATTTTTAAATAAAAATGGTAAAGAAATGTAAATTTTGTTAGTGGAATAGTATGAAATCAATTTGGAATGTTTATTATGGTAGAACTAGAGCATTGGTAATTTCTTTTTTGTTATGTTGGCATTTCTGAGCCTGAATGTAAACCAAAACAAAAAAGACTATCGTAAGGCGAACAAGCAATTGAGAGTGGCACTGCTCAATGCTGATATCGGCCTAGTGATGTGTTAAATGTAGATAATAGTGGTTTATAACGATAAACTTTTTTAAAATAAATATTTCACTGTTTCGACAGTAATTGACGAATTTGTGCTTGTTCGTTGCATATATGGCATTCGTACGGTATTCTATAGAATAAATGCAATTACATAATTGCACTATTTACAAGTTTCCTTGAAATGTACTTCAGCTATATATATGACAGGTAATATAGTCGAAAAATAACTTGTTAAAGAAATTTAATTGTACAGCCCCGCCGGCAAATTTATTTATAATTGTTATGGTCTGTTACCACACTTTTTACAGCTTTTATACATCTCTAACAATGTTTATCAATATTATTTTTGTTTGGAGTTGATTAATATTTTCGAGTTACATAAAAATTGGTAATTACTTCAGAAACCTAACAGTTCAATCCTAAATTTTTTGTTTTTCTTCAATCTAACACCAATGTCTAGCCTCAATTATTGCCAAGAAGAAATCACTGATTAGTTAAGGTAGGGTGAGTTATTTTTGTTAGCTTTTAAGTTCAGTTGAATGAATGGTTAGCTTTCCTAAGTAATTATCAGAAAATTAGGAAGAATGCACTTAAACTAGCGTGAAATATTTTCAAAGTCCTATAGAACAACAGTGCACATGCTCCAGAGTTTATAGAGCCAGCAATAACCCACAATCGAACCACATATCGATTATCATCCTCAATTACTATCCGTTGCTATGAAATTTAAATGACCAATATTTGCAATAAATCCCCAAATCTATGTTAAAAAAATATATATCAATAATATTAAAATTACCAAACGTTTATAAAAATGGGTGTACACTTACTTATCACTCCCTAATGCTGATCCAACCAGCGATAACCCAAAGCAGCAATAGAAAAATCACAGACTAAGTAATGTACTCTGTGGAGAAAATAGCAGTTAGCATCACAATATTATCTAACAGTGTCATAATATTGTGATTTGCATATTTAAGTAAATACTTCAAAATTGTCTAATAATGTTTTAAAATTGTTTGAAAAAATTTAAAATATTAAATAATGTTTGTAAATACAGAAGAAGAGCTATAGTTTACAATAATATAACTGAAAAATTAAGTGCTATTAGAAGTGCAGTTGAGCCAAATATTTAATTGAATATTTTCTGCATGGTCTAGAATCCACCTATCTCTTCTGATATTCCTTGCAGCAATGTTTGTAACGTAGGCTATTGAAGTTCAAGATTCAACTTATAAATTTCAAAAAGGCTATTCTTCATTTTTCTCTAAAAATTTTATTTGATGAAAATGACAGCATGATATATCTTGGCAGATATTTATTGAATACCGATAATCAATTTTAAAATTATTTGTGTGTGAGTAGGTCCTAATCCATATGTTGGCTGAAGTTTAGATTACCTTCCCCCTTGATTTTCCGTACAATATTCTTGTAATACTATTGTTCTACTTATAATTTGTTTTACAATTTAAAAATATTTATCTACGTATGCAATGATTTATTCAAAGTTCTGCAGAATTGTTGTGCCCATGAGCGAATGCTTAAAGAAACTTCAGAGAAACAGTACTTTACTACTCCAAGTGCAACAGGCCTAAAAGGCTGTTGGCCTACCAGCCAGCTGTTGGCCTCACATCCACATGTGTTAATCACAGAGGTAGATGATCGTCGAGCCAGTGTAGGAGTAACATGTGGTTACCATGTTGGATCCCCAACTGTTATAGCTGGTCTTCTCAACCTGGAGTCGCTACTTATTGTAGCTACCCAAATGCCTCATGATGCTGGGTGGGCACCAGTCCCACACTGACTGAATTTCCATGAGAAAATTTCTTCCCCCAAGGGGACTCGAACCAGCACAAGTCCTGCAGCTCTGCACCAAGGCTTCTTGCCTTAACTACTCAGCTATGACATGGGACGAAACAGTACTTTACCTTTCCCAATATATTTTCTAAGTCCTACAGAATAACAGTGTGCATGAGTTTATAGAGCTGTCACTAGGTGGAATCACATCTGTTTGAAGTCCCTCAAATCATAGTTAATGTTATTCTCCCACCTCATACTTGGCCTACCAACTGGACATTTTCCATGTTTTTTCCTACAAGAAGCTTCTGTGCACGTGTTTCATTCCCCATTCATGCCACATGTCATGCCAATCGCAGTCTACGAAACTTAACTGTTCTTATTATATCTGGCCTCCTATAAACCATGTAGTTCACTATTATGTAGTCTTCTCCATTCACCCATCTTTGGTCCAAAAATTTTCCTAAGAACTTTATTCTCAAATACTCATAATTAGAAACAAAATTTATTAGACTTTTTTATTTAGTTATTTGTGCTCTCATCTCAAAATACTTTTGGTAACTTATAGCCTATAAGTCCACCGCTGTGATCTCGAGGTAGCGTGCTGCCTTGTCACGCAGTGTGGCGGTCGCCGTGGTTGGTTTTTCTGGATGAGGTTTTTATCGGGGTTTCTCCTCACCTGTAAGACAAATGTCAGGAAAACTTTAAGGCCAAATCAATGGTATCCCCCAAAATCATATGGCTATCATCACCATCACCACCCTTATCATTATCATCATCATTATCGTCATCCTTCACTGGTGTGGAAAGCAACAAGAAGCTACCACACCTACAATTCCCTAGTAAAGCTTCAAGCATAGCATGAAAATGCTATGATTACAGTGAAGGACCTGCCTTTGGGCAGAATTACTATGGATGGATAGCCTATAATTTAAACCCTGTAATTAAATTACAGTACAGAATTATTATAGAGCGTATACAGTATAAACATGTATATGTTATCAGCTTAGAGAACACAAAGAACATTAATTTTGCCACATAATAGCATATTTCACTATCTTGTTAGATTCTTCGCCCTCTCCCTCATGTAAGGAATAGAAGTATTGAATACAATTGAATTGAATACAATTTGTAGGTTTTACACATAATGGTAAACTCACATAAGCTCTTCAGACCGCCCATGTTTGTTTTCTCCCAACAACTCTGATACATACTCTTTAATTTAAAAAAAAATAAATATATTCACTTTCTTCTTCTTCTTCCTTCCAAGTATTAGGCCAAGGCATGTTACGATCCTATAGAAAATTTTCACTAAATCAGTAAATTTGAATTTCGGAGGAATATCCTTTGTTTATGCAGTTCCTACTTGATGAACTTTTTTCTGCTTTTCATTTCCATCTGTATATACACTTCTGGACTCCTTATTTGATAGTTTACTCCATTAAAATCTCAAATTTATATATTTTTTTGGCTCAACTGCACTTCTACTAGCACTTGATTTTTCAGTTATATTGTTGTAAACTATAGCTCTTCTTCGTATTTACTAACATTATTTAATATTTTTAACTTTTTCAAACAATTTTTATAACATTATTTAGACAATTTGAAGTATTTATTTAAATATACAAATCACAATATTATGACACTGTTAAGACAATATTGTGATGCTGCTATTTTCTCCATAGAGTATATTACTTAGTCTATAATTTTTCTATTGCTGTTTTGGGTTATCGCTGGTTGGATCAGCATTAGGGAGTGATAAGTAAGTGTACACCCATTTTTAATAAATGTTTGGTAATTTTAATATTATTAATATATTTTTTAACATAGATTTGGGGATTTATTGTAAATATTGGTCATTTAAACTTCATAGCGACGGATAGTAATCAAGGATGATAATCGATATGTGGTTCGATTGTGGGTTATTGCTGGCTTTATAAACTCTGGTGCATGCGTACTGTTGTTCTATAGGACTTTGAAAATATTTCACGCTAGTTTAAGTGCAGTTTTTCCATTTCTTTTAATTTTACTAAATTCTACTTATTTTACAATATTTTGCAAGTATTAGGATAAACATTAATATTAGAAAACTAGCTACACTTTAAACAATACACCATTGTTCAATGATGATTTTCATGTAATAAATTAAGTGTACACATACTTTTGATATCTATTGTACATTTTTGAGGTTAGTTACATTTATTTTTCATAACCCTTCTTTTGTTTGCAGGTATAAAATTCTTATCTTTTTTAGTTACTGTATTTACAAAAGATACTTAATCTACAAACAGTTTAAAACAACAACTGATAAGATAAAGGTGCTGAACTATCCAAGACAAGAAAAAAAAACAATGGCTTACCTCATTTGAAGTACTGGCATTAAACTTCTAAAGCTTATGTTTAAATAACTTCCCAGGAAACTTTCTGAAAATGTGTATTCATGTTCTATCCAATAGAACAAACATGCAGATAGAAAGATAGAAATTATTATACTTTGTACCTCACCTCATATCGAGTTTTCTAATTTAACTGGTTTTAAAACCTAGGTGGTTTCATCTTCAGTAATATCCTGACCGATGCTATGTCATTCAGGAGAAGCAGTTCTCCTAAACAACATAACATCAATCGAGATATTACTGAAGATGAAACCACCTGGGCTTTGAAACCGGTTTAATTAGATGACTGGATATGAGGTGAGGTATAAAGAAGATAGATAGATCATCGGTTGATTAATGTCTTTGATATTGTCCGATTCCTAATAGCCAATTTTGTCGGTCCTTCCAATCTCCTGGTTGTAGACATTTCTCCTTCATGTATAAACATATTCCCTGACTCCAGGAGGTTTTAGGTCTTCCTCTGCTTTGTCTTCCCTCAGGTTTCCATTCCAAAACAGATTTTTGTAGCCGATCCTCTTCCATTCGCTTAACATGTCCGTACCATCTTAATTGCTGTGTTTTAATATAATCTAAAATAGTGTCTTCAATCTTCATTTTCTCCCTTATAACTGAGTTCCTCATTTTTTTCTCTTCTTGAAATTCTTGCTGCCCTTCGTATAAAATCCATTTCCATTGTCAAAAGATACTTATTGTTTTTGTTGTTAATGGCCAAAGTTCTGCTCCATAAGTAATGATGCTTTTAATAATTGTATGATATATATTCATTTTATTTTTATTACTTATATTCTTATCCCACAATATTCCATTGAGGCAAGCAATTGCAAATTTTCCTTTATTATTTATATGTTTTATTTCCTCTTCATAACTCCCATTTTTATTTATTTTAATCCCTAAATATGTGATCTCACTACAAGATTGTATTGTTTCTCCAGTCTCCAAAATTAAATTTTGTTCTGGTTCACCAATTGATAAATATTTTGTTTTTTTCATGTTCAAAAGTAATCCCCATTTTTCATATTCTTCTATTAATTTTCTAGTCATATATTCTAAATCTTCATAATCTTGTGCAATTAACAATTGATCATCTGCAAAATGTAAGTTGTATAAAGTTTTGTTGTTTGAAATGGGGTATAAAGAATTATAATTTAAATATTCAATCATACTTCATAGTGATTTTTCCAATAAAAGTTCAACACAGATAGAAGTACTGGTAATCTAAATGTGCATATTTTAAAAATGAAAGCTTTAATTGTAGGACATGGAGATGGGAAAGTCATTGTGATAATAGAGATGTATTCAACATTTTTATCGAGTAACCCTTGTAGAAAATCCTATAAGGAGGCATAGGTAAAGGTAAAGTAAACCCATTACAGGTCTTAGGAGGCCCTTGAGTTAGAAGGAGGTTAAGGCTCCCACCTTTCTAGAATAATTGGCATGAGATGTCAGCTCTACATGACTGTCACCTGTTTTCCTAGAGCGTACATTTCTCCTAGAGGCAGAGTCGATGCCAGGGCTGTGATGTCACCAGAAGGTTTATATCAATTTAAATATCCTGGCCCCATTGGGAATCAACTTGTGACCTTCCAGTTTGTAGCATATAGCTTTAACACTTATGTATGGCATCTTCCAGAAGGCTTAGTTGAGAGGATAATATTTAATAGAACTTAGAAAACTGATTATCAATTATAAATAATGAACTGGCACTATCGAACCCATAGGTTCATGTCTGCACAGACTTAGGCTCTCCATAAATCCCTAATTGAGCTAATGTTTTCCAATCAACTCTGTATAATCAACTTCTCTCAAATCATGGTTAATGTTATTCTCCCACTTCATTCTTGGTCTACCAACCCTGGGCATTTTCCCTCTAGTTTTCCTACAAGAAGCTTTTATTCCCTATTCGTGACACATGTCTGCCCATCGCAGTTTGTGAGACTTAACTGTTTTTATTATATCTGGTCCTATAAAAATCGTGTAGCTCACAGTTAAGTAGTCTTCTCCATTTGCCTGTTTATCTTTCTTTGGTTCAAAAATTTTTCTAAGAACTTTATTTTAAAATACTCACAATCTTTTCTCCTCCCTTAAAGTAAGAGTCCATATTTTGGAAGAATAACAGTTTTATATATTTTCAGTTTAATTTTTTTTTGATAGAAGTTGGGATGACAATAGTCCTTGTAATGCATAATAACATGCATTTGCAGAGTTGAGCCCATGTTTAATTTTTTTTTTTGTGCATCTCATTCCTATTTGTAATTAGTGTTCCTAGGTATTTGAATTCAGCCACTTCTTCAAAATTTCCCTCATTTAATACAATATTGAACCTTTAGGTTCCATAAAGTCATACAGTTAGTTATTTTACTCCCTGGGGCATACATAATACAGGGTGGACCGCTCGAATGGACCTAATTTCAATTGCTTGTTACTGGCAAACGGTTGAAGATAGAAACTTAAAACAACGTTCATATTACAGAAAAAACTCACCAAGTTTTGATATCCAGATCACCACATCTCTATATGAGCCCCAGCAGTCACTGTGACGATATCAAAGCGATGAACAATTTCTTGCCAAGTACGTTGGAGTATGTCTTCTGGAATGTTCTCAATAGCCTCTATGATGCGCTCACGAAGATCACGAAGGTCTTTGACTGGGGTGGTGTATTTAACTTTATCTTTGACATAGCCCCAGAGAAAGAAATCCAGTGGTGTTAAATCGGGAGATCTCGGGGGCCACGCGATTGGTCCTCCCCTACCAATCCAACGGCCAGGGAAAATGTTGTCCAAAGTCGTACGAACTTCATTGGACCAGTGGGGAGGAGCACCATCTTGCTGGAAAACGATGTTAGGCTGCAGTTGTTCAATTTGTGGAAAGAAGAACTGCTCCAGCATGTCAAGATATGTGGTACCACGAACAGTTTTCTCGGCGAGGCGAAGAAAAACGGTCCAATGACCTTATTATGTGACAAACTGCACCAAACATTCATCTTCGGACTATCACGAACATGCTCTTGAATAGCGTGAGGATTCTCCGATCCCCAGATCCGCACATTATGCCGTGTTTACCTTGCCTGACAAATGGAAAGTGGACTTCGTCCGAGAAGAAAATCTTGGTCATGAAGTCAGGATCAGCGCCGAGACGGTCCAGCATCGTATTGGCGAATTCCACTCGTTTCGGCATGTCATTCGGCTCCAGACGTTGCACTAACTGCACTTTATATGCGTGCAGTTTGAGGCGTTTGTGGACAATCCGTTGTAATGTCGATTTTGGTATTTGAAGTTCCCGCGAAGCTCTTCTTAATGACTTCCGGGGGCTTCGCTCAAATGCGGCTTGAACATTTGCTACCATTTCATCGGATGCTCTGCGACCACCACCATGCTTCTTCAACACAGATCCTGTAGCTAATAATGTATCACGCCACTTCTTTATGCTTCTAGCAGTTGGAGCATCACGGTTGTTAAACACACGCCGGAACTCCCTTTGAACTCTAATGATTGATTTAAACTCCGCATACCACAAAACAGCTTGCGCTTTCATCTGCGGAGTCGCCATTTTCACAAACAATTAAATCTAAGAACGAGAAACGTATCTTTGTGCCATCTACCGACAGGATTCGAAACTTGGTGAGTTTTTCTGTACTATGAACGTTGTTTTAAGTTTCTATCTTCAACCGTTTGCCAGTAACAAGCAATTGAAATTAGGTCCATTCGAGCGGTCCACCCTGTAAAATATTTGGGTTACAAATGTAAGGTTCTTAAAAATATAGTTTTTACCGAAGTTTACTTTTTCTTTACTCTATAAAGATTGTAGTGTTGGCCGCGGTGGACTAGTGTTTATACTTCTTGCCTCTGGTCGCGGGTTCAAACCCGGACGGGGACGATGAATTTTTTGGGATGGAAAAATCCAAGGAGCAAGTCCTCCGGGAGGGACATTAAGCCATGAGTCTGAAGATTTTCAGGCTCGTAAAAGATCTTTAAGCCTGAATGAAAAGGCCTCTAAGCAAAATTTACTGAATTTTCCCGTCCTAGCACTACCTTGGTTTCCTAGATGTCAGTATGAGGCAGAAAAACAACAATTATGGCTGCTGGAGTGTTAAGAGACCACATACAAATATGTATAGAAATTTTTGTCATGGTCATTTTCGGTTTCTAGTAGGTAGGTTCAATGAAGATTTACAAAAAGTTTTTAAGAATATTTTCATGAGCATAATCTCATTAGTAACATTTCTTTGGAATTCACTAAAATAGGAAGGTTCCAGGTTCTGCAAACTATTGGGATTGTTCATATACAGCTGCATTCACTTATTATTTTATACTGTCATTCATATATGTGGATGATGTAATGTAAATTGTGCTGAGCTAATTTAATTTAAAAAAAAGTAGGAAGTGACACTGTAAGTACAATCAAGATGTGAATTGGAAAATGTTCACCGCACCACATAAAATAAGATTTTCTCACATCGCCATATTTTGCAGAACATTCTCAACTAGATTTCAAAACATATTCAGGTGAGAGGATGTAAATTTTATGAGAGGTCAGGTGTAAATTTTCCAATTTATATTTAGACTTTAATATTAATTTGCTTTTGTTTTTAGAACGAAGTCACCAACCAATGTTTTTTAAAAGATGCCGGAACAGGATTTTAATCCAGGCAGTAATAGTGATATTTTTATTTTGCTGTGTGGCGATGTACTATTGTTCTCCAGCTTTGAAGGAATTCAGTTTCTACAGCACTTCACATAAAACTGAGATAATAAACCTAGATGCACTTCTTGATCAGGTATGTAACATGTATGGTAAAATCAAAATGTTTCTTACCTCTCCTCATACAGATCTTCTAAGTAGATCGCGATTTTGAGACCATAACGGTCTCATCTACAGTACTATTTTGGCCAAAATAGTACTGAAGATGAGACTGTTATGGTCTCGAAATCGCGATCTACTTAGAAGATCTGTATGAGGGGAGGTAAGAAACATTTGATTTTACCATAAATTAAACCTCATAGTGATTAATTCCTGTAAAAGTTAAATGTAACATGTATTCATAAATTGAGTCATTTTTTTACATTTTACCTCATATTTTATGATTCTTTAAACACGGGAACTAGTTTTCAAGAGAACCATCTCTCTCGTTTTCAACCGACATTATGACTACCGGATTTTCGTTGGAATCTCCATCGATAAATAAATCAGAAAATGAGTGAGATGGTTTTCTTGAAAACTAGTTCTTGTGTTTAAAGAAACATAAAATATGAGGTAAGATTTAAAAAAATGACTCATTTATTTACAATTAAGAACCTCATAATGTTATTTCCCATATTTAACTATGAATGTATTATGTATACCTGAAGGAAACAAGTACAGTGGATTTGTTAAAAGATTGCATCAATATTTTAAAATCATTAGGAAGTTACATTATGAGGTTCAGTTTAATATTTGAGTTTGTATTTTTTAACATTCTTACCTCATATGTTTATTTTGTTGGACCAGTTCAAAGCTATTGCACCATCTTCAGCTTGTTAAAATAAGCATATGAGGTAAGAAAGTTAAAAAATGCAAACTCAAATATTAAATTGAATCAATGTGTCATTTCCCCAAGCTCCAACATAGTTCTACAATTGAATACATTATTGATTGTAAGTTTGAAGTCACAAAGTTCTATTCTGACAGATATGATAGCTCTTATGTCAAATTCAGTATAAATTAATTAATTTTTATGATATACTAGCTAATATCCGGCGTGCGCTGCATAGCCTAAATAAATTAAATGTGTTTTTATGTTTAGTTCAATAAGTGAAAACAAAAATAATTATAAATTTATATCACAATTATTTTTAGATACCACATGCTGATAACCCGGCGTTGCCCAGGAACCTATTTATCCATTTATTGTAGAATGTTTTGAGGTATTCATTTCTGTGTACATTAATTTGGTGTATTTGTTATGGTTTAGGCAGCATAAGCCAATTAAGCATAAAAAATGCAACTTTTTTAGTGCACCAATGCACATTTTGTTTTTAGCTCTGACCCTATAGTACATATGGTAATATCTTATATACCGGGTGCGGCAGCATAACTTCCTTTTTTAAAATGTGCGCCATTTAGTCGGTTGATGTCGTAGCGGAGCGCTAGTGGTCTCGTTCGAGAGGGGGGACTATAAAGTTTTGTCCTGACACAGTTCAGTCGCCATCATGCATTGGAACAGTGAGGAGCGTGCGTTTGCCATTGAGGCCTACTTTTCGAGCGGATGTTCTGTGATCGCAACCCGGCGCGCCTTTCGGAATCGCTTTAAATTAGCCCCGTTGGCCCCTGTCCCGGACCGGAAATCAATTGTTACGTGGGTCACTACGTTCAGACAAAACTGCAAGTGCGACAAGACGAAGAAACTGGAGTCCCTCGGCCGATTAGATCACCTGAGAACATTGAGGTAGTGAGAGCTTCAATGTTGCGATCACCACGGCGGTTCTGCGCGGCAAACATGCGTTCTGCCCTTTGAATTTCAGATCGTTCTGTAAGGAGAATTACTTCATGATGATCTCCATTTCCATTCCATACAAGATGGGCAATTGTGCAGGAACTTTCTGAACGTGACTTCAATTCTCGGAGGAACGCGTTGTGAGGTTCTTCTGGAAGTAGTTCCTGAGGACGCTATTGTTTTTTTTAGTGGATGAAGGCCATGTTTCATTTTGTGTGGATCCGTCAACAACCAAAAACATGCGCTGACTGGGCTGGACACCAATCCTCGACAAATTGCATCCAAGGCCTTTGCATTCACCTAAAGTCACAGTTGGGTGTTGCAATTTCCTCAAGTGGAATTATTGGTCCCTGGTTCGTTGAGGAAAATGAAAGTCACAGAGTGACAGTTGAATTCGGGACCGGTATTGTAAAACATGTAACCAGGAATTTTTTTTCCCACGGCTAGATGAGTTGGAACTTAGGGGACACGTGGTTTCCAACAAGAACGGTGCAACGGCCACACACTTCAACACAAGAGCCAAAATCGATGACTGTTTGGAGGGAACACTTCCCAGAAAAAAAGTCGCCTTATCTCAATTAGGGGCCGGATTTTGAAGTGGGGCAGGAGGCTCTCACGAATTTGACCCCTTGTTGATTTTTTTTCTATGGGGTTATTTGAAATTCCGTGTTTATGTGAAACCGTCCCCAAGGACCCTACCAAGATTTGAAGGACCAAAATCCAGGAAAGGGAAATTGGCCAACAATTATGCCTGCTAATGCTGGCAGGCGGAGGGTCATGACCAAACGCCAGAGAAGCGGTTTACCTCAGTGTATGGAGGATGGGGGACGTCACCTACCTGATTTGATCTTAAAAACTGAGTAAACAAAAACTTTACGTTATGTGGGGCGATATTAAAAAAATGAATAAAAATTTTCTGATTCATACAATTCCTTTTATTAAGTTTTTTTTAAAAAAAAGGAAGTTATGCTGCCCGCACCCTGTACATTAATTGTCCCCAAAAATTCTTCTAAATGATTGGTTAAAACCCCATTCAATTTGGGCAAGTAATTTTTGAGTCCATAAAGGGACCAGGACTCGCAGAGTTTTCATTGTTATATATAAAGGATATTTTTACAAATGAATTACATTCAAAAAATTGCTTTATTCAATTAAAATATGAATACTAAACAATATCCCATTGCTGTACCCAGTTGGTTTAGAGCATCATACCTGGTTGCAAAAACGATTGTGATGGAACATGTGTTGGTTCGAGTTCCCCATGGCTGGAGAAATTTTTTATATGGAATTTCGGTCACTTATGGGATTGGTGTCCACCTAGCATAGTGGAAACACTTGGGTAGCTACTAATAAGTAGCTGTAAACCATGTTGAGAAAACCAGCTATAAGGACTGAACTCGACATCCTGACTACGTCACCCTTATATTGGTCTAAGATGATCATCTACATTCTGTAAATGTCAACAGTGTGTGTGATGAGACCAGCCACACAGCTGGTTAGGCCCCAAGGGACTTTGAGGCCTGTCGGACCAATGGAGCAAGTATAGTGAATAATGACAATATTTTATTTTAATTCAAAGACCTTGTACCATAAAATGAGTCAACTCCACCCCAAATTTTCAGTGAAAAATTTAAAAATAAAGTGAAGAAAAAGATTCAAATTTAAGTACAATTAATAACACTTGAGCACTTCATTCATGATGACTTATTCCCTCATGAAATTTGCAATTCTAATGAAAAATTCTATCTTAAATTACAAAAAAGAACTTTTTTGTCTCGGAATGAAACAACAAATATGTTGATTCTGAATAGTATTTCTTTTCCTGATATTCAAATATGATATCGGGTTTGATCAATCACACAAGGGGTTTTCCGAGAGAGACAGGCATTTATAATTTCAAAACACTTTAATATTTTCTACATTCGTTAACCATTACAATATTCGGGAACATTTGGACTCACCTAGAAAGTAAGAAATGACGATTTCACCGTGTGGAGCATCCCTCCTTGGATGGCCCCACAATAATCAGCCAGCATATTCGCATTCCATTTGCCTTTTGATATCTATGTTCCTTAGCTGAAATCCATTTGAGTTAGCTCATTTGGTTTTATTTTTACAATGGACAAAATTGGACGATAAAAAGTTTATTAAAAAAAATTAATTATTTCAACCCAACCCTCAGGGGTCCTCATCAAGGGGATATGTGGATGGCGACCACAAAGGTGCCCAAAAGCTGAGGCCCAAAAAAAATTTCTTACCACTTACTTGTGTTTTGCACTCTTTTAACTTTTTACTATCTAACCTCTCTTGGTTAACTCTTTGTTTTTTTCGACCCCGACGCTATTAGGGCATCCGAGGGCTAGGGAGAGTCTTTCCTTTCTTCCATTTCTTCTTTCCTTTATTTTCTTTTCTTCTCCAGAAAAGCCTGACCAGAGGCCTATAAGATGGCAGCCCCATCACTGGTCTTGCCTTCCTTTGGCCAGCAACCAATCGAAGGGACTATTATTATGCTTTCAAGTCTTATACGAGAATTTCCCGGAAGATGAGTTCAAATCGGATCCCCAAAGCTATTTATAATTATATACCAAGAGGGCGAAGATCACTGGGCCGTCCTATGAAACGCTGGAGAGAAAATTTTATATAGGATCGTAACAGGCCTTGGCCTTAATACTTGGAAGGAGAAGAAGAAGAAGATGATTTAAAACCCATTAATTGAAATTGAAATAAAAAAACTATGGGTGATGGAGAAATTTTGAATACATATTTGAAATCACGATAAAAAACTTCATTAAGTACAACTACTGGTACTCATGAGACAAAAATCATGTTGACCAGTGTAATTTTACAGTCTCCTAGGTATGTGTGGAAGTCACTTTGTAAATTTCATTTCATAAATGTAAAGAACACTTTAACTGATGAGTCTGATAACTCTATTGTTATAGGTTTCCAGAGCCTTGTCACAATGCATATTTTTTCCTCTCTTTATATGAGGTTATGTCTCAAATTTTAATATACATGTTAATATTATTTGTTTTTAAACATCTTAATGATGGACAAATTATATTTGAAAAGAAAAATACACGCCTAGACTGGGGTTTGAACGCAGGACCTTTGACTCTATGTTAATGCTCTTCCAAGTGAGTTACCTAGGCCTCCAATCTAAATGCATATTTTTCTCTTCTACATAGTTAACTCCCTAACCCCAAATGCTACGAGCCATTGCTACGATTTTTGCAAATGGCGGCTTCTTTACTAAGAAGACATTTTATTGGAATTTAAACATTACTTATAAAGCCAGTAGTGCTTTCAATATTAATATTATTCATTTTTAAACACCTTAATGATGGACAAATTATATTTGAAAAGAAAAATAGGTAGCTCACTTGGAAGAGCATTGACATAGAGAGTCGAAGGTCTTAGGTTCAAACCCCAGTCTAGGCGTATATTTTTCTTTTCAAATATAATTTAATGTACATATTTATTAATTTTTTATTTACATGGCATGGAGGAAGACCTAAAACCTCCTGGAGTCGGGGAATATATTTATACGTGAAGGAGAAACATCTACAACCAGGAGATTGGATGGACCAACAAAATTGGCTATTAGGAATTGGACGATGTCAATGACGTTAATAAACCGATGATCTATCTATCTATTTACATGACACATCACACACAATAAAAATATTGGCCTTATTATACTAGTGGTTATGCTTGACTGCTTCCAAGATTCATGGGTTCAAACCCAGCCAGAGTTAATGGATTTTTAAGAGATTGAAAATCTTGAGTATGGCTTCCTTTTGGAAGGAAACTAAAAGTCATGGGACCAATATTGTGGATTTATAGAATATTTGAAGAATCTCAAATCTGAAATGAAAGTGCTCTGATCAACATTTGTAATGCCCAGTTATGAATTGCAAACTAATGACCTTAGTTGTTAAATAAAATACTACTACTACTAATAGTTGTGCAGTAAAACTTGTTCAAAGCGGAATCACAAGGGACCAATTTTTTTTTTTTCCACATTAGACAACATTCTGCATTATAAAAAAAACAAAAAATATTAACCAATCTTAGATTATAGAACACCGTATGTGTCTTTTTATATACCATGCAGTTGGAGAGTGAAGTATAGTATGTATGAGCATCTTTGATGGTAATGTGCGAGAGAAAACAGTTCTGTTTTGTCAGCATTTAAAATGTCTCTTAGGTGCGTATCCTGAAATTAAAGTATACAGTTTCGGTTTCCACTCATTAACTAAACTTTCGTCCATATCCTTTGATTCCCCGCAAATTTCATTCCACATTACATTGTGTCGTCTTTTAAAACAGCCCACAAATAACCTGAAGATGCCTTGAAATTGTTATTCCCTAGGGATATAGCAACAGTTAGAGCTTGACTTTGGGGCATCGATCTGGATATTTGGAGATTTTTTTTATAGCGAACTTTTCTTGGCTTTCCTCTTCATTTCACTGTTTCCTTGCATACTTTCATTCATTATTGTTTCTTTGTGTTTTAAAATCTCAAAAACTTTGGTTTTTCACATTTAAATTTAGTCATTATTTAGCGTACTGAGAATTTGTTTTTCTTTATCTTCAATCACTTTCACTTTTTCGTTTAATGACAATGATACATACGATTTAGCAATCTTTATTCCGTAAATTCAGAACGGTACGTGTGAAAGATGCATACACAATTATTCTCAGATCTAAAACTAATTTAAAATTTTACAGTGTACTGGTTATTTGTAAGACAGATGTCAAATGCCAGATATTTGTTAAACGAACCTGTATTTCACAAAATGGGTGTGCAGTGAGGCCGAAAGAAAATTCCAGATACAGGTAGAAACTCTACTTCACCCGGCACGGGCGGCAGGACTCATCACTTATTGTTAATTTGCCTAATGGGAATTCGATGAAGTGGAAATTAATTTATTTCTCTATCTTTCTGCCTTATAAACAATTTTTTCATGAATTGTGTAGAAATATCCTTCCATTTCCATGTTCGACAGATTCCATTTTATACAAAATAAATACACATAAAATTACTATTATTTTGCTGGGACCAATAAATTTGTTCACATTGGACAGGTTTCCACATTATTCAAGTTTCAGACTAAACAAGTTTTACTGTATTAGTAGTAGAGGAAGTAGTAGTAGTAGTAGTAGTAGTACATGGTTTGGTGCAAGAATAATGAGAAACACAGCAACAAATTAGAAACTTTTTCTCACTATTTAAAGATATTTTCCTATTAGAAACAAGAGCATTTGTGATATCTATATCCAGCTTGGTTCTCAGGGGGTTAATCATATTGCTCAAATATAGTATAAAAATGTAATCAGTAGTATATTAATGGGTGTTACAATTTTTTGCAGCCATTTTACCGAGATAACTGCTTTGATGGAAAGTTAGAAAGCTCTCTCAGCCAGCTTCCAGACAATCTGGAAAGATGGTCGAAGGCATATAATCGAAAATGTCAAATACTATGGAGAAAATTCCATACAATGTTTAAAGTTAATGTGAGAGAAGGAGGTATAAGTTTTCCAACAACTTTTATTAAGAAAGTTCGTCAGTGGTTGGGAGAAAATGATGAACTCTTGAAGGAAGCTTATAACCAGGTGAGATAATTACCTTTTAGAAATTACTTCCAACTAGAATATTTTGTCCCACCTAATAGAATTTAGAGCATTTATTGCTTATTTGTAAGCGCAATTTTGTTTTTAATTTTTACCGTATTATCTTTTGAATGGTATATTTTTGCCCCAAGGTATGTACTTTCATTTTTTTGTTTTAATTCATCTCCATTATCAAATTTTAAACTTTTCTTCACTAATCCTATGCATAAATATTTACTTTTCTGTATATTAATTGAATGTCCCCATTTTTCATACTCTTCTTTAAGCTTTCTTGCCATGTATTCTGTATCTTCATGATCTTGTGCTAGATGAACCAGATATAATAGTTGTAATAGAAAAGAAAAGACTACATTCGTATGGCCATATTAAGAGAATGGCAGAAAAAAACTCCTGGCGCGACAGACCTAGAAGGCCCTTAGCCTACCAGCCGGCTGCTGACCTCACATCCACATGTGTTAATCAGAGGTAGCTGATCATCCAGCCAGTGTTGGAGTGACATGTGGTCAGCATGTTGAGTCCCTCAGCCATTATAGCTGGCTTTCTCAACCTGGAGCCACTACTTATTGTAGCTACCCAAATGCCTCACGATTCTGGATGGGCACCAGTTCCATACGGGCACCAGTCCCATACTGGCCGAAATACCATGAGAAAATTTCTTCGCCCATGGAGACTCAAACCAGCGCAAGTCCCATAGGTCTGCACCAAGGCTTCCTTCCTTAACCACTCGGCTACGGTGCGGGACGGCAGAAGAAAGATTATCAAAAATTATTATGGATTGTATACCAATAGTGGGAAGGAGGTAGGGACAACCGAGGAAGACATGGATGGAGAGAATACATGCAGCTATGAATATTCAAGGATTGAAAGTGAATCAGTGCATGGACAAAGAGGAATGGCTTTGGTTTCTAGAAGATGGGGACAGTTGTTATGACACCAGATTTGAGTTATTGATTAATAGAAATTACTTTGAATAATGTGTAGAGAGAACAAATATGTTGTGCTTTGAGATAAAACATGTTGATTGCAACACAACCAAGTTAAATCTGCATGGCATGTGTGGAAGTGTGTTGGCAATAGTTCAGCCAGAAAAACTGACAGTTTTCAGGTAATTTCAGTGGTGATTCTGCATTTTCTGTTTGGTTTCAAATTTTTTAGGTCTGAAATTACTAAAAAATTATATGCAGTTGTATTTTTACTATGTCCAGCCATAAGGGCTAATGGTCAGAATTTCTGACTACAGTTCATGTGGTCCCGGATTCGATTTCCAATCAGACCATTGGAATTTTTCCTAAAAGGGAATGTGTGGTTGTTCATGGTCTGGAATTTGGATTAAGTTTAGATTAAGAATTCTCCTGGTGCTTCATTATCATTTACCATCCATCATATCATCAGGGTAATGTAATTCCACCTTCCAGATATGCCAACCTAAGAAATGGATTACAATTCTGCCAATACGAGGGGAGAAAGCTGGAAATGTCATAAAAGACAACCTAGTGGCATTGGACAAAAAAGAATTACCATGACTTTTGTGGTATGTAATGTCTGGCTTTGATTCCTGGCTGTACCATAGAAGTTTATCTTTCAGAATAGGTTTATGAGGACAAGTGATTACTATATTTGATGTTAGAAGTAGCAAAATCCAGATATGAAAACTGAAACTAGGTTGAGAGACTACATCGTACTAACCATTTAACTCCCTGTATTTGTTTTGCTAGCCAATGACAGCAACTCCTCCAGTCAGCTTTGGTTCATTGGAGCTATTTTACCATGCATTTTTTATATTATTTCATCATCATCATGAACAAATTCATTTTAGGCCATGTGGCCTGTACGACCTATTTCTTGCTTTGTCGTCATCAGTGTGATCAATCCAGTCTTTGCTTAAGTTTCTTTGAGTAATAGGAAGTCCCCTGGGTTGGTTACCAGCCATCCACAGAGCAAGACTAGTGGTAGGGCTGCTACCTTATAGCCTTTAGTCAGGCGTTCAAAATATGGAATTTCCTCCACATTTGATGGAACGGTTATACCGCCGTGACTCGGTCCTCATTACCTCATTTGTTAAAAGCAGGGTGTACCACGTGCAGGTGATGTTGAGAATTAGGTAGGAGAGGTTATAGAATTCACATCACTACCTCTTGCACCCCTTTTATATTATTTTTCATTTTATAAGTAACTAATTTTTTTATTATTAATTTCATACATCTCAATGATGGATAAATCATATTTGAAGAGAAAAATTATACACTCAGACCAGGACTTGAACCTGGGACCTTTGGTTCTCTAGACCAAATGCTCTACCACCTGAGCTCCCTGAGCAAGTACCGATCTAAACACAAATTTTTCTCTATATAGATTGTAATTCCCGCCCACCAAATGCTATGAAGCCTTTGTTTCTATCCTTGCAAATGGCAGCTCCTTTATTAAGAAGACATATTTGGGAATTATACATTACATTATAAATGCCAGTACAGCTTTTTTCTATTTTTTTATTACTAATTTTTGTTTGGAAGTCTATCTATGATGATTATTGTTAAACTGGCTTATTGAGGTCAATGAATGCAGAAAAGTCAATCCTTGCACAAAATCTGATATCTGATATAGGAGAATTCTTTGCTGCACCTCCACTGGATCAGCATTCAAACTTCAAGGATATCCTTGCATATGCAACGGTGATTTACAGTGTTTCAAAAGTGAAGATGAGTTACTCAATGAAAACCAAAGTAGGACAAAAACAAGATAATGTTACTGTAAAAATATTTTTTAAAATTATTTTTATATTTTATTGTACCTGTAATATTTTAAAATGCAGGATGTTTTTTATTTAAAAAATGGAGTTTTTAGAAAATTCATAATTATGAGCTAATTTTTACCCCTCTACAATAAATAGTGACTCCAGATTGAAAAAAACCAGCTACAATGGTTGGGATATCCAATATGCTGACCACATGTCACCCGTACACTGGTTGAGTGATTGTCTACCAATGTGATTAATGCTTATGGATGTGAAGCCAGCAGCCAGTTGGTAGGCTAAGGGCCTTCTAGGCCTGTCATGCCATGGAGTATGGATTCTTCACAACTGATTCCCCATAAATATATATTTAATTCTGGATATAGGATAGTAGTATGTTGTTCTCACTTAGGGGGCACGCCGTAGCATAGTGGTTAAGGCACTGCGCTACAAGCCGGAAGGTCGAGGGTTCAAGTCCCGGTGGGGTCAGGATTTTTAAACTGACCCAAACCTTCTGGCGGCACTATGGCCCTGGGGTCGACTCAGCCTCTAACGGAAATGAGTACAGACGCTTGTTCTGGGGTAAAGGCGGCCGTCACGCAGGGCTGACAACCCGGCTGACATCAAGTGCCGATTGTCTAGAAATAGTGGGAGCCTTAACCTCCCACTACCCTAAGGGCCTCCTGAGGCCTGTAGTGGGAATACTTTACTTTACTTTACTGTTCTCACTTAGTAAAATTTTATGAGGGTCACTTGATAAGTTTTGAGACATACAACAATGGACCATGTTAGAATTTTCGTACCTCATATCTTTTCAAAGTACTTTCTAACACTTTCTATGCACCTTTGCATCCTCTGGAACCACCCAAATGTTTTTGTGAATTGCTCAAGTGTTCATGACTTTTTTTGAACAGCACTAAAATTGTAAATACAGTAAAACCTGTCTATGAAGGAATATGATGGTTCCTTAAATATATTTTCGTCTTGGAAGTTTTCCTTCTTATAAAGGGATCCCAAATTACAAGCATGAATTTTCTCATGTTGTGTAAGGGCTTTACATGCACGCTTTAAAGACATAACGTATTGACTGAAATACAGGCAAAATAGTGTATGTAACACAACTCAATTTGCACGGCAATGCAAAACAATTTTATTATACAAAAGTGAAAAGAAACTCAACTATAGGAAGACTGAAGAGTTTCCCAACTCACTCGCAGGTAGCGTAAGCAGGCAAGAAAATGCGAGGGATTCCATGTTGTCACACATAAGCAAGGGTATCCCCACAATACAAAAAGGTAAAACGATATAATGCAGAAAGCGTCATATGCAGAATTTTCACGTGTGGTCTTAAATAGTGTAATTAGAACGTGCTTAAGAATAATTTTCCATCTTACTGAGGTAAAAATTAACTATTGGTACTTTAAAAACCATTCTGTTTCTGCATTAAGAAGGTTTCTGGCTTATACAGGACAATTTTACATATAAAATCGTACTGTTTTGGAGATTTTTTCCGTCTCTACAGGTTTCCTTCTTATAACGGCTCCGGGTAAGACAGGTTTTATTGTAGTTATACCATGAAAATACTCCCTCTCTAGCTCCATAGGTCACTAATGCTGTCAACACATGTTCACTACTTCACAAGACTATTGTTTAGAGACAACTAGAAGAAATCCTTTGTTCCTGCTATGGTTTAGATATTCAGGCGTTGGACTTTCAAGATGGTATACTAGTTTATTGCCTTCCTGTTGCCACACTGCAATGTCTCAAAACTATCTATTGACACTCGTACAATTAAAGTTTCATTATGTTTGCAGCTTACAAATGATTATTTAATGTTTTTAATATTTTAGAAAATCATAGAGGTCTATAATCATTATAACCACGAACAAACTGTATTCAATCTCCTGAGATCCAAACGACCGACATCGATCTCAAATCAAGATCCTAAAGAATATGTTAGAAAACTTGATGAGGAGACAAAGGAGTCTTGTGATTTCTGCCATTACAAAACCTCAACGGCTGAAGATATTTTTGGAAGGTAAATTACTGTATTTGCTACTCCTCCTAGCAAGGTAGTCAGTTTCGATAGAGTAGTGGTTGCCATGCTTGCTTCTGGTTTTGAGATTTACTGGTTCAAATCCATCCAAGGTTTATGGATTGTAAAGGCATAAAAATCCTGAATATCAATTAATTATCGAGTTAGAATTTAACACCTCATAATTGTAGATTTCACAAAGACATGTTTTCAATACTTCTGCATATTATCTTCAGCTCCATCTAACTGTTGAATTGGTGTTTGGCAATCCTGTAGGTTGCTTTCTACTCCCTCTGGTTACTAGCCGATGAGCTTCTAAATTAAATCCCTTTCCCCAGGAATTTCAAAATTCATTATTCTTCTTTTATTTTTCTGGATGTGAATTTTCTCTCAACTGTGAGTTTGAAGCACGTCTTCAAGAAATCTACAATTATGAGCTGAGATGTTAAATCCTAACTTAATTATTAAATTAAAGTAAACCCCATAGTGTCACTTCCTTTAAACATTAATGAAAATCCTGAATATTGTTTCCTTTGGAGGGGAAGTAAAGCTGTGGCAAAAAAGAAAAGCTGAAGCCTGAAGAATGAGGTCTCTGAGTAAAGTTCGTGAACCCTTTCTTGGGCAAATATGAATTGTATTCCCAATGACCTGAGCTGTAATATGCGATATTTAATAAAGTACTAACTAACCAAGCAAGTTAATTCCAATTTAAGAATTAAATTAATATTTCTAATACCTCACCTTATTATCCTTTATTGTCCATCGCTGTGGTCTCGAGTTAGCGTGCTGCCATGTCACGCAGTGGGCCTGGGTTCGATCCCCGGTCGGGGCAGTTTTTCTGGGTGAGGTTTTTATCGGGGTTTTCCTCACCTGTAAGACAAATGTCAGGAAAACTTCAACGCCCAAATGGTCCCCTAAATCTTATGGCCATCATCATCCTTATCATTATCACCATCATCATTCTTCACCAGTGTGGAAAGCAATGGGAAAACTACCACACCTATAATTCCCTAGTAAAGCTGCAAAGCATAGCATGAAAATGCTATGATTGCAGTGAAAGACCTGCCCTCAGGCAGAATTACTATGGATGGATATCCTTCATTCTTCTAGACTACAGTTTTGGGGATATATCTCCATCATCAGTAGCCTCTCTCCAACCGGTGTTATATCGTTTGTTGGCAGTTTTTTTTCTTCCTTCTATCGGTGGACTGATGAACATCTGGATGCAATCAAAATTTGTGGGAGTTTTGAAATTCGTGAGTTTTTCTTTCTTGTTTTTTTGGATGTGGATTTTTTCTCAAACCGTGAGTTCTTTCTGTTCATCCGTGTGTTTGATTAGGCTAGCTTTTGTATCAAATGTTTTTCAGACCAAGCATAGGCCACTACTGCTGACTTGTCCACTTCACCCTTTTTGACATTTCTAAGATCTCATTTCACTCTTGTTTTTAAATTTCTTTTTGTTTTTCCTATATAGATTTTGTCACAATTCTTGCATTTGATCTGATATATTCCTGATTTGTTTTCATACTCAATCTTTTCATTTTTGTTGGTTTTAATTATCTTATTTAGGCGGTATTCATTCTTCGGAACCAAACTTATGTTAAACTTTTTTAAAAATTTTCTGGACTTGTGGTGTTTTAATGGATGGTAAGTGAATTTTTTGAATTTTATGTTCTCTTCTGTTTGTTTTTTAAGTGTGCTTTCATTGATTAATTTTTGCCTTTTAAACTTATTTATTTTCTTGTGTACCATGTTTTCTTCACAACCATTTTCTGTTGCTACATTAACTATATATTTTTTTCTTTTTCATATTTTCTCTGCTCAAAGGTACATTCACCAATCTGTTTGTTAAACTGTTGAATACTGCTTCTTCGTGAGCAAAATGGTTGAATCCTGATGCCTTAATGTAGTTATCTTTATGTGTATTCTTTCTGTATATTCCAAATTCTATTTTGTTTTCTTCATTTCTTGTTAGATTTAGATCCAAAAATGATATTAATTTCAAACAAGATAGAATTTGGAATATACAGAAAGAACACACATAAAGATATTAAGACATCAGGATTCAACCATTTTGCTCACAAAGAAGTAGTATTCAACAGTTTAACACACAGATTGGTGAATGTACCTTTGTGCAGAGAAAAATATGAAAAGGAAAAAGAATACATAGTTAAAGTAGCAACAGAAAATGGTTATGAAGAAAACATGGTACACAAGAAAATAAATAAGTTTAAAAGGCAAAAATTAATCAATGAAAGTACACTTAAAAAACAAACAGAAGAGAACATAAAATTCAAAAAATTCACTTGCCATCCATTAAAACACCACAAGTCCAGAAAATTTTTAAAAAGTTTAACATAAGATTGGTTCCAAAGAATGAATACCGCCTAAATAGGATAATTAAAACCAACAAAAATGAAAAAATTGAGGAAGAAAACTAATTAGGAATATATCAGATCAAATGCAAGAATTGTGACAAAATCTATATAGGAAAAACAAAAAGAAATTTAAAAACAAGAGTGAAATGACATCTTAGAAATGTCAAAAAGGGTGAAGTGGACAAGTCAGCAGTAGCGGCCCATGCTTGGTCTGAAAAACATTTGATACAAAAGCTAGCCTAATCAAACACACGGATAAACAGAAAGAACTCACGGTTTGGGATAAAATCCACATCCAAAAAAACAAGAAAGAAAAACTAATGCATTTCAAAACTCCCGCAAATTTTTATTTGATCCAGAGGTTCACCGGTCCACCAATAGAAGGAAGAAGAAAACTGCCAAAAAAAACGACATAACACCGGTTGGAGAGAGGCTACTGATGATGGAGATATAGCTTTGAAATTGCAGTCCAGAGGAATAAATAATATGAAGTGAGGTATTAAAATATTAATTTAATTCTTAAATTAAGCTTCATAGTACAGAAATAAATGTAATTGGTTTGAACATATACAAAGAATGCCAAATAATCGTTTATCAAAACAGCTGATTCATTATAAGCCTCTAGGCTGAAGAAATGTAGGAAGACCAAAACGTTGTTGGAAAGACTACCTGCATCTGCAGCATATAGTGCACTGGGGAGCGGAATGGGCCAACGGGCCCATACCTTGAAGATGATGATATTTTTTCCCTGTGAAAGTTAAATAATTCCAATTTATTTAAAAATCAAGGAAATGACATAACGAGGTAAATTTCAATAGATTATGAATAAATGGGAAACATTACACCTCACCTCATGAAATATGATGTGATTTGGTGATCATTCTCATTCTCAACTAAATTCCGACCATGTGATATGAGCCATTAATGCCAGCTTTTCTCATTCGTAGATAGATAACTTCATCTCCTACTTCCCTAAGGGCCTCCTAAGGTCTATAGTGGGGATCACTTTTCCTTTTCAACTATTGTCTGTGAGTCTTAATTTGGTACAAGTACCTGCTTGGGTTTGAGGATGGAGGGTGAGTTGGGCCGGCTGGACTGTCATCTCAACAATTAACTGCTGAGAGCTGATGAAACAAAAGATGAACTTTTAAGTGAGGGTCCTTTTGTTCAGATGTACAATGCTGATGATTTCAGCAACTTGTTAGAAATATTTAGACTTTACCATTGCAGAATCATTGGAAACAAAAACCTCCTGCATTAAATATAGCAGGAAGTGATGCAATAACTATATATTAACTGTAGAGACAAAACAAACTGTAGCGTTCAATTTATCCTGAGCAATGAGCATTAATGTGCAAAATTTCTATATACCATTTCAAGTTTCATCCTATTTGCATTATAATTGATTTCACGTATTATTATATACTTATTAGTTGTGTATATAGGAATTTAACATTTGATTTGGGAGCGAATTTTTTGAAAAATATATTGTAATGGCATGTCAATTCTTTATGTGGGAGACAAAAGTTCATCGAATTACAGAACAGGAATATGAGGTTGTGAAAATGTTATAACTCCAATGTGCACATGATAAAAATGCAATTTTGAGATATGTAAAGGAGTAAATATTCTTACTGTGACACAGTTTGATTCTCTTAATTCCATCCTGTTCAATTTGGTAATATTTTTCTTTAGTAGTATCGTCATTTGCATTTTATCAAGGTCTATCTCATTTGGTCTAACCATCTGTTCATCTAATTCCCATTCTTTTCAGTCTCAAATTTATTCCTATACAATAGATTATCATTTTTTATTTTACGAAGTAATATTTTGAGGTTCTTTTAATTAAATTTAAAAGAATATCATGTTGTACTATTATAGGAAATATCACTGTGAGGTTTAATTTAAGATTTAAATTAAACATTTTTACACCTCATCTTATATCCAATCTTCTAATTAAACCAGTTTCAAAACCTAGGTGGTTTCATCATAAGTAATTTCACGAACAATGTTCTGTCATCCAGGAGAACTACTTTGGAAACGGTTTCATCATCAGTAATTTCATGACTGATGTTCTGTTGTGAAATTACTAATGATGAAACCACCTAGGTTTTGAAACCAGTTTAATAAGAAGACTCGATATGAGGTGAGGTGTAAAGAATTTTAATTTAAATCTTAGAATACCATGTTCTTTAGATAATTTAAAATCATTAAAGTATGAGGGAAAGATTTTTTGATGTGATATTTTTTACAGGATTGAAAGTCATTCATCTGTGAGTGCCTCAAATACATTCAAGCTTGAGAAATGGCATGGTTTTGTTTCTCACCAAGAAGCATAATCCATTGAATCTCAGTGAAGAAGAGTTCGTAGACCTATTCAATACCTCCGTTAAGTGGTTTAAGAAAGCCAACTCGGTTGATAAAGAATCATGGTAAATTAACAAATCTATTATAAAACTATATTAAAATTAAGTATTGTTTTCATTTTGCATTAGTAAGAATAAGTAGTCCCATGTCATGGCTAAGCAATTTAAACATCATACCTTGGTGCAGAGCTGTAAGACTTGCACTAGCTCAAGTCCCCATGGGGGAAGACATTTTCTCATGGAATTTTCCCAACCAGCATCATGAAGAATTTGGTTAAGAAAACCAGGTGTAATAGCTGTGGGACCCAACATACTGATCACTTATCATCCATATGCTCCATGAATGACATGTGGATGTGAGATCAGCATCTAGCTGGTAAACCAAGCGCCTTATAGACTGTTGCATCATGGAGTGGAATAATATTAAAATTTATATATTAAATTTGGGAATTTTTAACATTATGAGGTTCAATTAATAATAATTGAATGAATCGTGATTTCTTCTTACCTCATACTTCTATGTTTTTTTAAATACAGCACTGCAGTATCGGCGACACGTTGTCGTCATCATCAGCTGTTTTCACGACTGTCAATTTGTTCCTTTTTGCCAGTAATTCTCTAGACTGCCATCTGGTGTTCTTTGAAGGAATTACTCTTCAAACTGCCATCTGGTGTTATTTTGAATGAATCATTTTCTAAACTGCTATCTGTTGTATTTTTGAAGAACTTTGTAATCAAGCTTGGTTCGTCCGGAATCTCAAAGTTCATAGTTCTAGAATGGTTTTTTTTAATATATATTTTTTCCCAAACTGTTAAATCCAAAGGTTTAGATAGATATTTTAAAAGTTTTGCTTCTTTTTCAAACCTATGATGCTCTAATAAACTATGTGTTGCTATAGCTGATTTTTCAATTTCTCCATTCTTGATGTTTCTGAAGTGCTCTTTTTTACGAGTTTCCATGTTCCGTTTTGTTTTTCCTATATATATCCTGTTGCAATCTTTGCAATCAATTTGATAAATTCCAGATTTTTTGTTGTCTGGGGTATTACATTTATTATTAGTTAACAGAAGATTACCCATGCTGAATTTGTTAATTGGGGCTAATTTTATATTAAATTTTCTGAAAATTTTTTGAAACTTGTTATGAACTTCAGGATGGTAAGTGAATTTCTTGAATTTTACACCTTTCTTGGGACCATGATGTAAGGTGGTGTATTCCTGTAACCTTTTTTGTTGTTTGAATTTCTTTAATTTATTCTTTATAATGTCTTCATCGAAACCATTTATTTTAGCAACATGAACAATACGATTATATTCCTTTTCAAAATCTTCTACATTAAGTGGAATATTTAACAATCTGTGTAATAGACTATTGAAAATTGTACTTGAACAGCATTAGGTTAGCTTTTAGGTTGGTTTGCAATGTGATTTCAAATAACATGTATCTGTTGGCTGAATCCAATGATTCCATAGTGTAAACCACTTTGCATCTGTTGGCACATGCACATGGTTTATGGTTGGAACTTAGAAAAATTTTTCTTGTCACATGTTGTAAAGTATTTCCTTTAGTTTAATAAATTAAAGTGCCTATGATTCGTGGAGATAATAATCAGCAATTAATTAGATTCAGTAGGAAAAGAAATGCAAGTGCATGAACTTTTTAGCACTAATCATTATGTATATACTTTGGGACAAATCTTAAGATATTTTCTTCCAAGCTGTCATAAATCTATCCCCCTAAGCTGCCCCTAATGGAGAGATTGTTGAACCAAGGCAACTGCTGGCATTATTTTCATTAGTGACAGTCACTGAAATTTTGTGAGGTTGTCAACATTTCTCTTTTAAGTATATTTCTTCAGTTTTTGTCAGTATTTGTTTGTATACTGGGAAAGATGGTAACTCTGTCAACAATTTTTTTAGCAAGTGCTTTCAAAGGTGTGAGTTAGGGTGGGCCGAAAAATTCCATTCTTTATTTTGACGTTGTAATAGCACGGAAAAGTTTCAAATTATATTACTTACTTACTCTTACTCACTGGCACTATCGAACCCGAAGGTTCATGGCCGCGCGGACATAAGCTCTCCATACATCCCTATCCTGAGCTAATGCTTTCCAATCATTCCCTGTATAATCTACTTCCCTCAAATCATAGTTAATGTGTTCTTCCATCTCATTCTTGGTCTACCAACTGGGCGTTTTCCCTCTGGCTTTCCTACAAGAAGCTTCCATGCACATCTTTCATTCCCCATACGAGCAACATGTCCTGCCCATCGCAGTCTACGAGACGTAACTGTTCTTATTATATCTGGCTTCCTATAAAGACCATGTAGTTCATTGTTATGTAGTCTTCTCCATTCACCTGTCTGTTCATCTCTCTTTGGTCCAAAAATTTTCCTAAGAACTTTATTCTCAAATACTCATAATCTCCTTTCCTCCCTTAAAGTAAGAGTCCATGTTTCGCACCCATATAATATAACTGGTAGAATAATAGTTTTATATATTTTCAGCTTAACGTTTTTTGAAAGGAGTTGGGACATCAAGAGTCTCTGCACTGCATAATAGCATGCATTTCCAGAATTGAGCCTCTGTTTAATTTCTTTGTGCATCTCATTGCTATTTGTGATTATTGTTCCTAGGAATTTGAATTCAGCCACTTCCTCAAAATTTCCCTCATTTGTCATTAGCTGTCCATTTCCATTATATACTGAATTTCTACGTGTGACCATATATTTAGTATTACTGATATTTACTTCCAGTCCTAATTTCTTAGTGTTACTCAATAGTGTGTGCGTGTTGGCCTTTAGTATCTCCTCACTATCGGCCAGTAGTACTACATCATCAGCATAAACTAACAGCTTATTAATACCATTCAGTTGTAAGCCTTCCTCGTTCTCTAAAGATTTAATGGCATGCTCCAGTACAAAATTAAATAGTAGAGGAGATAGTGCATCTTCTTGCTTCAACCCATTCTGGATTTCAAAAGTGTCTGAAAACTGTTTGCCTACACGCACCCTACTCTTTGAGCCATTTAGACACATTCGTATAAGTCTAACTAACTTTTTAGGAATTCCAAACTCCAGCAGGATACTATATAACTTCTCCCTCTTAATTGAATCATATATATAGCTAAAAAAAAAGAAAAAATTATCAAAATCGGTTAACATCTTCCGGTTGTGCAAAGGCTCTGAAGTTTGGCAAAATATGAAAAAAACTTTTTTTTTTTAATATCAAGTAGGTATTACTGATCTTTACCGTTTATGTCTATCTGTGGGATCTGACAATCAATACTCTGGAAGTTACTTATCAGATATCAAAAATGCATAAAAATATAACTTGTTCATTATTCTGGCAAATTTTGGAGCTTGTGCACGACCAAAAGATATCAACTGATTTATACCAAATTAAAACACAATGTTTTTAGGCTCTATTTGAAGGCATTACAAACTATTACATTATGAAAATATCTAATTAAAAAATTAAAGAAATCTCAAAAATGAAGTTTTCTCATATTTTGTCAACCGATTTTGATATATTTTCTTTTGTCTATATAATTTGCAACTTTTCCGTGCTATTACAACTTCGAAATAACCACCCTAGTGTGGGTAGGGTTTAGGGAGTGTTTGGAAGAAAGAATTTTTAAAACTTGTCTTTCACTAAACCATGTTCTTTATCTGTGTTTTCTGATCTTTTTTCTAAAATGTATGTTAAGATGTTTATCTCTGCAGCATTTATCCTCCTTTGGTCTTGAAAGAATAATTTTAAAATTGTGTAAAGCATTAATTGTATATGTTTATAACATATGTATGTGTTGCAGTTATCCTATGATGATATACGACACTTTGCCAAAAGGAGGTGCAAGTCAGTTCCATCCACATGCCCACGGTTTCCTCGCAACACAGTACTTAAGTCATATTAAAATACAAAGTGATGCTGCAAGTGCATACAGAGATGAAAATGGCAGTGAATTCTGGAATGATTTTATTGAAATACATCATGCATTAGGACTCACTGTTAGATTTGGTGATGCTATTGCATTGTCTCCTTTAGTAAGTAATATTTTCCCTTATTCATAGGCAATGAAAAGTTCAGTGTCCTGCACTGTGGCTTGCATCATGTTTTGGTGCAGAGGAATGAGACACGTGTTGGTACAAGTCCCCATGGAGGAAAAAAAAAAATGCTCACGGAATTTTTATCAGTTGGTTTGATACCAGTGTCCTCCACCCAGGCATCATGGAATTTTGGTAGCTGCATGAAAGATGTAGCAAAGTCAGTGGGGGATAATGGAAATTGCTTCCAGGAATCAAAACAGGCCTCGGAACCATATGTGAAACAAGAAGAGATAGGATATAAAAGGCAAAATTAGGGAGACATTAAAGGGTAGAAAACTGAAAAACTAAAAGGACATAGAGAAAAATAGATTTAGATTTTAAAATGGTTTTGTTGGGCAATTGAGTAGAATGGAAAAGAGAGGAACTAACAGATAATTCTCAATATCAAAAAAAAATGGCCTTGAGGAGGATGCACGGGGGAAACATATGGAGTATAATGGAGTAAAAAAAAAGGGGAGGGGACAGAAAAAATAGAAAGAATTTGAAAGAAAGGAACGTATTGTCTTGGAGGAATAGAGATATATTGACCTTCCAAAAGGAGTAGATAATAAGATAAGTAGTGGGATCCAAGTTGAGAAAAACAGCGATAAAATCTGCCTAAACACATGTTTTTATTGTGGATTTGAGGGCTAGACCAATGAACTTTTTAAGGCCTGTGTTGGCCATAAGAGTTTTAAATGCACTTTCATGTTCATCAATCATCATAGTTACATTTCCACGAACCTGTAGGGCCATTTGTTTACCTGTTTTTGGGCCTTCAAGAAAAAACACCATACCAGAAGTCTTTTGAGTGGACGTTCCTGGTTCTTCTTCCTGCAGGTTGATATCTATAACATTTTGTTTGGGATTCCTGTGATCTTCCATTTGATGAAAAACATGGTTGGATCCATCTTAACTTATAATCAGAAAAATTTTGTTTCTTTTAAAAAAGGGGTTATCATGTGTGATTCTTCTAAGATGTATTCATTTTTTTTTGTGATTCTAGTTGAGTGTGTCTCTGCAGTCGTCCGAAGGTATTTCCATTTTCAGCAGAGTAAGTCTCTGTATATTCCTTCTGTGTCAACGTCCATACTTCGCTTACTGTTACAAAAGAAAATGGAAAAAAGCCAGTGTTTTATACACTTTTAGGCTTGAATGTTTTGGGATTACAACTGTGGATTGAAGATAGAATTTATTAACCCTAAAATTCTTAAAAAATTTAGATCATATAAATGTAATTTTATATGTTAATTTTTTTACAAACAAAAATTTCTTAAATCTGAAATTTTGGGGTGCATGGAATTATTAAAAAAAAAATGGTATATTACAATGTATTCACGTAGACTTTCACGGCCAGAGTTGCTATGTTGATCTTGAAGAAGATTTTCGGGCTGTAGGCCGTGGTCGTGATGCTTGCAGTTCCCCGACGTTTCGCAAGAGACTGCATCTGGCATTCTCATGGGTTGTCTTGAGACTGGCAATTCTGTCCACTGTCTGTCCTATTTGTACGTTCACCGCGATGTGTTCGTAAGTTATATCTGCCTTCTGATTGGTCTGCATTAGGGACTTCTATTGCTCCAATGAGATTGCTGTTTGATGGTCTAGTCGACTGTACATTATATCTGCCTTCTGATTGTTCAGTGGTAGGGACTTCCATTGTTCCAATGAGATTGCTGTTTAATGGTCTAGTTGACTGTACTTGTAGAGGTTTACATTCTGTGTGTTTTAGAACCAGTATTCATACTTTGTTGACTTTTAATGATTCTTCTTTTCTATTGAAACTGAGGATGCCAGACGCAGTCTCTGGCGAAACTTCGGGGAACTACAAGCCTCACGACCATGGCCTACAGCCTGAAAATCTTCAAGATCATCATGGTATATTACAATGTTACATAGAGAACTCCATTACTCTGAACATATGTAAGACATGACCTGACAAGTGAATATTTTTAAGAAACTGTAATACTAATTTCTCCAGGATTAACTTAGTGTAATTAGATATTTATTAGTGAGAAACTTTATGAGGTTTAGTTTATTAGTAAATTAATAAAATTTTACACCTTCGAGGACATTTCCCACAATTTTCAACAGGGATCTAACTAATATATAATGTTACTTCCTATTAAATAATGTTACTTCCTATTGTAATTGAATTGCTCAGTTGAAAAGGGAAGAAACTCCAAGTACCCTACTTTTGAGAAAACTTTTAAAAACTACATAATTTTTTACATCTTGCTCTGATAAATTTTTGATCAATTACAATATTGATCCTCTTCTTACACGGAATGCAAATATAGCAAGAATTCATAATTTCTGTGTTGCATACGTGTTTTATAGTGCTTTGAAAGCAGCGGAATTACTTCCTTTTTCAACTTAGTGATTCAATTTATTAATGGGATCTAACTTTTGATTTGACAGTTGATATTCCTTTGCTTCTCCTTCCTCTATTGGTGGACTGTTCAACTTCCAAATCATATCCTTTTCCCAGTAGATGCTCACACTTGGTCAGAAAAACATAGAATTGAAGTAAAGACAAAATTAATTAAACAATCAGGAAAATCTGGGAACTCACATTTTGGGAAATAGTTTACATCCAAAAATACAAAGACAAAATAATGAATTTTGAAATTCCTGGGAGAAAGGATTTGATTTGGAAGTTCATTGGTCCACCAATAAAGGGAAGAAAAGCAAAGGAATGATCATCAACAGCGCTACAGCCCGATTCTAGCCTCGACTTCCCTCAGAACCCTATTCTATGCATTTCTGTCTCTAGCAACCAGCCACCATCCCTCCATTCTCAGCTTCCTCAGATCATCCAAAATTTCATCCATCCAATGCATTTTCATTCTTCCCACATTCCTTTTTCCTTCAAATTTACATTCCATGATTTTCTTGGGTATCTCATGTTCAGTCATTCTTTGTATGTGCCCTACCCATCACAATCTTAAAAATATTCTTCTTCCTTCCTTCCTTCCTTCTTCCTTCCTTCCTTCCAAGTATTAGGCCAAGGCCTGTTATGATCCTATAGAAAATTTTTACTTATCTTTAACCTATCTGGTTTTTCTTCCACTTACTTATACCAGACTCTTTTAACTTTACTATCTAACCTCTCTTGGTTAACTCTTGTTTTTTCGACCCCGACGCTCTTAGGGCATCCGAGGGCTAGGGAGTCTTTCCTTTCTTCCATTTCTTCTTTCCTTTATTTTCTTTTCTTCTCCAGAAAAGCATGACCAGAGGCTATAAGATGGCAGCCCCATCACTGGTCTTGCCTTCATTTGGCCAGCAACCAATCGAAGGGACTATTATTATGCTTTCAAGTCTTATACGAGAATTTCCCTCTTAAAAATTTTAATTGATGTAACCACATCAGGTGACTTATACAACTGATAGAGCTCAGAGTTATGTAAAGCATAGGAATGCCAACAGTCAGATGCCATTTTAAGATGAGGAATATGTCCTTGAAACTAGTCCAGGAGAGAATACATAATATGAGCTGAAGTGTAAATTCTGATTCATCTACTGATTAAACTCTGTAATAATACTCAAACCGTGGGGCATACCTTAACCTAGTTGGTTAAGGCAATATGCTACAAGCTTGATGGTCGGGATTTTGAATCCCAGTATGATCAGGATTTTTAAACTGAACTATATCTTCTGGAAGGTCCTGGGGTCGACTCAGCCTCTAATATGAACGAGTACCAGACATTTGTTCTGAAGGTAGAGGAGGTTAGATAGATAGATGGAAAGCTCTGCAGCCATCACTTAAGTGTTGGCAGTGAGCGATCCATTTTGGTCCTCCTTAATAGGTAGAACCCCGGGTTCCTGTAAATTACATTAGCCCCGGTTTAAATTTTGAATTCAAATTTGAAATTAATTAGCAGAGTGAAGTCGGAAACGGACCTTTTGGGGTTCTATTCCAGCATTTGCTCTTTGGACTGAGGGAAACCGCTTAAAACCTCAATTGGAATAGTCAATCACATGGGATCTTGCCAAGTTTGGCTTTCCAATGACTCTACATTCGGAGGGCCAAAACCGGACATCAGGCTTCTCTTTATTTAAATATAATATGTGTACATTTCTGATTATTACAATTATTCATACAATTATGGTAACATGTGCATTTTTTTTTTAATTTTTACTCTTCAGTTGTTGCTGTTCTATCTGAAATTGTCTGGTGATGTCAATTTCTCTGGAACTGGTGGGATGAACCTGTAGCAGTAAGATTAGTTATTAGTTTTTAATTTGTTGTATTAATATATTTTATTGATACACATTATATGCCAATCCATCACACAGGACTGGCATCTCGTACTCATTGACTAGAAAGGTAAAAAACTTAATCTCCTACTACCCCAATGATGTCCTTAGGCCTCTAGTGGGATCACTTTTCCTTTAATACTCAAACTGAACAAAATATCTGTTGCTATGTCCAAAATTGGATCCTACATTAAATAACAGTACAAATTTAGCTACTTTATATTGGACAGCAGTGAAAATTGGATACTAAATTATAAAATCTAATCAAAATTGCAAGAGACATAGATGAGATTTTTACATTCACTCCTCCAGCTCCAAGAGTGACAGGCCTAGAAGGCCTTTGGTCTACCAGCCGGCTGCTGGCCTCACATCCACATGTGTTAATCACAGAGGTAGGGACGTTCATACCTAGGTTTGATAAAAATGGACAAGCAAAGAAACACGGATACATGCAATAAATTAAAATTTCAAAATATAGTTGAAGAAATTCAGAATTAAAAAGCAATTGGTTACTTTTCCAAAGAATGGACCCATCTTGCTTTCCTAAATTAGCATTGCAGTATCAACCTAAAGGACTTCAAGATAAAGGAAGACCAAAATAAAATAGGACTGACTGACTACAACTTGAGATCTCATAGGAACAGGCTCAAATGACCTAAATCTAAATAAGTTTGTGATGATCAGTGGTAATTCAAAATGAATTTTCAAAGTGTTAACCCAATTAGCAAACTTTTTATGAAATAAAGCCTGGAGGCCTTCTTGTTAAAAGTAGCAATTTGTTTATAAATAAATAAATAAGATGAATTTGGCACATCTTACCTCATAAACATTTGTGTATTCATTTGACATGTTTTGATATTCTCTCTATACCATCGTTAGTTTGTCTAAACCATTGATTTTTATGTTTTTGGCCATGGATGTCGACTTCCCCTCCATCTTTTGGTTGACCAAAGAACTTATAAATCAAATCTTTTTCCCCGGCAATTTCAAAATTCATAAACCTATTTTTTATTCTTCTGGATATAAATCTTCCATCTGCAGTAGCTGCCCATGTCTGGTCAGAAAAACACAATAATGATATAAACACTAAATTATTAAAACAGAAAACACCAAAGAGCTGACCATTTGGGAGATCTATATGAAGTAAAATAAAAATAGGATTATGAATTTTGAAATTCCGCAGAAAAGATTTTGACTTACAAGTTCTTTGGTCAACCAAAAGATGGAGGGGGAATTGAAATCCAGGGCTGACAACATAAAAATAAGCAATCTGGATAAACTGATGATGGTATGGACAGCATACTGAAACATGTCAAATGAAAACAACAAATATTTATGAGGTAAGATGTGCCAGATTCACCTTTATATTAAGAAGAACCTCATAATAAATTAGTTTGGTCTGTATTCTTCTTACCTCATATAGTTGTTCCTATTATGACATATGATTCAAAGCTCCATCTTCAGTTGGTACAGATTGATTTTTCCCAAGTTGTCGGCCCTGGATCTCGACTCCTCCCTTTTTCTGTGTTCCAAAGAACTTGTAAGTAGGTTCCTCTTCTGGGAATTTCAAAATTCATAATTCTCTCCTTGTTCTTCTGTATGCAGATTTTTTCCCATATGGTGTGTTTGTTTGTTTTTCTAACTGTTTTAATAATTTTGTGTTTACATCTATTTTGTGTTTTTCTGACTAAATGTGAGCAGCTACAGATTTTTCTACTTCTCATTTTTTTTTAGATTTCTTATGTGTTTTTGGTTCTAATGGTTAAATTTCTCTTTGTTTTCCGTATATATATATCTTATCACAAGCTGCACATTCTAATTGATATATTCCTGATGTAAACACAAAATTATTAAAACAGTTAGAAAACACAAACAAACTCACCATATGGGGAAAATCTACATACAGAAGAACAAGGGGAGAATTATGAATTTTGAAATTCCCAGGGAGAGAAACCTAATTAGCAAGGTCTTTGGACCCTGAAAAAGGCAGTAGGATTTGAGATCCAGGGCCGACAAATTGGAAAAAAACAGTCTGTACCAACTGAAGATGGAGCAAACATGCTTTGAAACATATGTCTTAATAGAAACATCTATATGAAGTAAGAAGAATACAGACCAAACTTATTAAGTAAAACCTCATAATTTAAGAAAGAAAAATTAACATTTGAATCGAGATTTGAAACCTGGACCTTATGTTTTCTGTGTGAGTGTGCTGTCCATTACACCATTCAAATGATGATGCAAACTTTAATATTTCTTTCAACTTACACAATTCTCATTTGTCCAAAGGCCAACTATGGTAGCGACAGCTATTAATTTTCAGACAAACGAGAATTTTATAAGTTGAAAGACATGTTAACATTTGTATTGTCATTTGAATGGTGTAATGGACAGCACACTCGTATGGAAAACGAGAGGTCCAGGGTTCATATCCCAGTTCAGATGTTAATTTTTCTTTCTTAAATTAGATTCTATCCAGGAATGGAAAATGTTAGTTTAAAAAAACATTGAAAACTTTGATGTTTTTATTATTAATTTAATGCTTCTCACTGAAGGATACATTTTTCTCTTCAAATATAATTGAAAACCTTATAATGCTACTTCCTATTGTATTTTCAAATAAATCAGAACTTGTAATGTTACTTCTTTTTGCAATTTATTAAGCAGTTTGTTGTTTTACAGACTCCAGTGAGGGAGCACGAAGTGATTCTGTTGAGTAACTATCCAAATACGGATATATTTCGCTTGTTTTATTATGTGATACAAACTTATTACCAGAAGCTAAAACGAATGTGCTTCAGTACTGGAATAGCATACCCTATCATGTGCTCTGATATCAACAAAGACTCACTGCCCACCCTGGTAAGAATTGGAACCAGAGGACAATGCAATTCTTATACAAATGATGTTAGCTCATTAGAACTGTACCTGGTAAGTTCACTTCTATACTTCAGTTTTAATAAATTATCAAATAACAAAAATAGAATAGCAATAATTCTGCAATTAATTTTAACAGCCATTTTGAACATTACAATCAAGGCCCAAATTTTGATGACCTAAACATGATAATTAAATGAATCATGATTTCTTCTTACCTCATACTTCTATGTTTTTTAAACACAGCACTGCAGTATCGGTGACACGTTGTCGTCATCATCAGCTGTTTTCACGACTGTCAATTTTTTCCCTTTTGCTGGTAATTATCTAGACTGCCATCTGGTGTTCTTTTGAAGGAATTACTCTTCAAACTGCCATCTGGTGTTATTTTGAATGAATCATTTTCTAAACTGCTATCTGTTGTATTTTTGAAGAACTTTGTAATCAAGCTCGGTTCGTCCGGAATCTCAAAGTTCATAGTTCTAGAATGGTTTTTTTGAATATATATTTTTTCCCAAACTCTTAAATCCAAAGGTTTAGATAGATGTTTTAAAAGTTTTGCCTCTTTTTCAATCCTGTGATGCTCTAATAAACTATGTGCTGCTATAGCTGATTTTTCAATTTCTCCATTCTTTATGTTTCTGAAGTGCTATTTTTTACGAGAGCACTTCAGAAACATAAAGAATGGAGAAATTGGAAAATCAGCTATAGCAGCACATAGTTTATTAGAGCATCATAGGATTGAAAAAGAGGCAAAACTTTTAAAACATCTATCTAAACCTTTGGATTTAAGAGTTTGGGAAAAAATATATATTCAAAAAAACCATTCTAGAACTATGAACTTTGAGATTCTGGACGAACCAAGCTTGATTACAAAGTTCTTCAAAAATACAACAGATAGCAGTTTAGAAAATGATTCATTCAAAATAACACCAGATGGCAGTTTGAAGAGTAATTCCTTCAAAAGAACACCAGATGGCAGTCTAGATAATTACCGGCAAGAGGGGAAAAAATTGACAGTCGTGAAAACAGCTGATGATGACGACAACGTGTCACCGATACTGCAGTGCTGTGTTTAAAAAAAACATAGAAGTATGAGGTATGAAGAAATCACGATTCATTTAATTATTATTAATTGAACCTCATAATGTTAAAAATTCCCAAATTTAATATATAAAAAGACCTAAACATGTTTAAAAAATTGAACTTTTATAGGGAAAGTCACTGTGAGGTTAATTTATGATTTAAATTAAAATTCTTTATACCTCACCTCATATCCACTCTTCATTTTGAAACCGATATAATTAGAAGACTGGTTATGTAGTGAGGTATAAATAATTAAATTTAAATATTTTATAAAATATATACAATACAAGATTACCCAAAAAGATCAATGCCTACAAACCACATGGAAAAGATCTTTGGAACTGCCAAGGAAACGATGGACTTGAGACCGGAACAGGTCGCATTAACCTAATCCTGGAAAGGAAGAAGAAGAAGAAAAATTATTCTGTCTACCGCAGTGAACTCGAGGTAGCCTGTGCTTTGTCATGCAACGGGCCCAGATTCGATCCCTGGTTGCGACAAGTTTCCTGGATTATGTTTTTTTTTTCAGGGTTTTTCCTTACCTGTAAGACAAATGTCAGAAAGTTTATGTTGAGTTTTTTTTTTTTGACTCGCCTCATACTTCTTAACTCCCTCGCAGACTCGAGTTTCTTCACTGCATTTGTGACATTCTCAATGCTGTATCACACATTGAGAATGTCACAAATGCAGTGAAGAAACTCGAGTCTGCGAGGGAGTTAAGAAGTATGAGGTGAGTCAAAAATAACTCAATATAAATTAAAATAAACCTCATAGTGCTATTTCCTACCTATGTAACTTAATACATGTCAGAAAACTTTAATGTCCAAACAGTTCCCAAACATCATCTGGCAATCATTATCTTCATTAACATATTAATTAATTAAGTTTAGGATTAAGGCCTCTCCTGGCACTTCATTACCATCATCATCACTTATCATATATCATTGGGGCAGCGTAACACTGCCTTTCAGGTGCCCCAACCTCAGAAGTGGGTTACAATAAAGCCATGCAAGGAGAGAATACCAGAATGTTGAAATGACAATATGGTGGCTTGAATAAAAAAAAATATTCATATTTGTTTCTGTACAAATGATAGTTGAAAATTGTTCTAATTATATCTAAACATCTATAAAAGTTAGATTTTTAATGAAATTATGAGGTGGTGATTATGATGAAATAGGTCCTGATAATGAAATTCCAACCCAGTATTTGATGGAGAAATGCAGTCTGATTAAATGGAACTAGTATTTGAACCTGAGACTTCCTAAATACGAGGCTCAAATGCTTCCATCTGAGTCATTTCTCCTCTCCTGTTCATGCCAGAATATGTTTTGCATAATCCGTCTTGATCCTTTTTTTTTCACTTTATCAATTCATCTCATTTTTTTTTATCTGGAAATTTTTAACACCTTAACATAACTAGAGAGAAAATTTTGCACCTGAGCCATAAGAAAAAAACTCTATCATAATGACTTCTCAAAGTAGAAGCACTCCCATTAAGTCTTGTGAAAAGTTTTACTGGAAAATGTTTAGTTTGACTTCCATAATAAATGTTCTAAGTCCCACAGAAAACCATGCACATGCACAAACGTTTATACAGTTGACACTAGGTGGAACATATATCTGTGAAGTCCTACAAAAATTGTTTGGAGTTGTCGCTAGATGGAACCATATATTAGTGAAATTGATATGACCAACCTTTGCAGTAAATTTCCAAAGTTTATTATAAATGGGTCCACCACTGTGGTCTCAAGGTAGCGTGCTGCCTTGTCACGCAGCGGGCCCGGTTTCGATCCCCAGTCGGGGCAGTTTTTCTGGGTGAGGTTTTTATCGGGGTTTTTCCTCACCTGTAAGACAAATGTCAGGAAAACTTTAACGCCCAAATGGTCCCCAAAATCATATGGCCATCATCCTCATCATTATCATCATCATCCTTCAACGGTGTGGAAAGCAACGGGAAGCTACCACACCTACAGTTCCCTAGTAAAGCTGCAAGCATAGCATGAAAATGCTATGAATGCAGTGAAGGACCTGCCTTCGGGCAGAATTACTATAGATAGATAGATTATAAATGGATATACACCAACTTCCTCCTTCCTAACCTAACAAAATAAATTACATGCATATCATTTAATGAAATGAACACTAATCAGACGTACACTGACATGTTCCATCAGAACCCAACAAAATGAAGTTAATTTCTTGAAATATGTTCTGGAATTAATTGCAAATGTTGGTAACATCGATTTCACTGCCATCTAGTGGAAGTTATATTGAGCTTTCACACATCTAGCGCATGCACACTATGATTCTGTAGAACTTTGAAGAAATCATTGCATATGTAGATAAATATTTAATAATTGTAAGAAAAATGTTATAAGTTTCATTGCAAAATGTTTAAAATAATATGAAATGTTGGTAAAGAGAGAAGAATTACTTAGAACAACAGTATTACAAGAATAGAGTGTGGAAAATCAAGTGGAAATTAATCTAAAGTTGAGCCGTTTTACTTACACATGGAGAACTTGCAGATTAAGGTGCAGATTAAGGAGAGACAAATCTGTGCTTTCTTTGAGAAGTATGCCTCAATGTTAGAACACCAGAATGTAGACCTGAGATTTTGAGTTCAGTCCCAAGCTCAGATGGAATATTTTCTCTTTAGTTATTGTTGACTACGGCCTATAGATGGCTTGTCTGGAAAAATTAATTTCCCTTTCAACACATAATTTTTATGGAGTGCAGGCTTTCATGGCTGGTAATCATAGTATTAAAAGATTCCGGGCTATGTGGCCACGGCCACATAGCCCGGAATCTTTTAATACTAGATAATTTTTAGTTCCTTTGTTTTACCCACATGTCTCAAATCTTAATATGTTCTTTTAATATTTTTATTTTATTACAGATGCAAAATGTACATATGGACCCGTATGTTATAATTAAAGAACTACAGACAGTATTGGATGAACTCAAGGACAAAAGTTTATTAGATGGACAGAAAATTGTGAAACTTGTTGAAGAATGAGAATACTCAAAATTTGCTTCTGTGATGATAATAGTTATTTGTAAGGGGCCAAAGCATTAGCTTATACAAGATGTTCAACCTTCTAGGGCTTGCACAGGGACTGAGTAGGTAACATTTTGAATAGGACCCTTTACCTGTAAATGTAAGTTTTTGTAATCAATTGATTTGGTGTTTACTCGATGAAAATCCATGATGTTTATTTACTAAATAAAACTATCAAAGTTTTATATGCTTTTTATAAATATTTATTTTATTCAACATTCATAACAGCTATATTTAAATTAATATTGGGAAGTAAACATTATGAGGTTATATCATTAATAGTGAGTGGAGAACATATTTTAACGACTCACCTCATATAATTTCAAATTTCTTTGATACCGGCGGTTTCAGACAATATCTTGTCCCTCCTCAGTCTTAATCTTATTTCAATGCTATTATGCATTGCAGAGACTCTTGATGTCCCAACTCCTTTCAAAAACTGTTAAACTGAAAATATATAAAACTATTATTCTACCAGTTATATTATATGGGTGCGAAACATGGACTCTTACTTCAAGAGAGGAAAGGAGATTACAAGTATTTGAAAATAAAGTACTTAGGAAAATTTTTGGACCAAGGAGAGATGAACAGACAGGTGAATGGAGAAGACTACATAACAATGAACTACATGGTCTTTATAGGAAGCCAGATATAATAAGAACAGTTAAGTCTCGTAGACTGCGATGGGCAGGACATGTTGCACGTATGGGGAATGAAAGACTTGCATGGAAGCTTCTTGTAGGAAAGCCAGAGGGAAAACGCCCAGTTGGTAGACCAAGAATGAGATGGGAGAATAACATTACCTATGATTTGAGGGAAGTAGATTATACAGGGAATGATTGGAAAACATTAGCACAGGATAGGGATGTATGGAGAGCTTATGTCCGTGCGGCCATGAACCTACGGGTTTGATAGTGCCAGTGAGTAAGTAAGTAAGTACAAAACAGATAGAAAGTTTAATATGCGATAAAATATTTGTTATTCGTTTTATTGTATAAATACGAAAAAGTACAAAATTATTATAATCAATTAAAACATTTTTTTAGAAAAAAAATATATTAAAAAAATATTGGAAACAATTAATTTCGTAAATTTTTAATAATATTAAGAAAATTTACAAATGAAAATAGCTGTTGATTTTATTCTTTTATTTCATAAAAAAAATAAATATTCAAGTTTTTGACACTAGAAATGAAAAAAGAAGAATTATTAACTTTATACATTCATATGATTTATTTGTAGTTTATTATGAATTTTATAATAATTTAAGTCAATAAAAATAATATTAGAAAACAATCAATTTCCTTCTGAAAATTCATATTTTAAAATATCTTTTATTGGGGAAAAAAATGTCAATAATAAGTATTATTATGGTAAAGGAATTAATGATTTCATAGTCGCAGAAAGTTTAGAAAAAGCATTTAAAAAAGCCATGACTGAAGAGGGACAAGAGATTGTCTGAAACCGCAAGTATCAAAGAAATTTGAAATTATATGAGGTGAGTCGTTAAAAATATGTTCTCCACTCACTAAACTCATAACAGCTGTTTAAATACACTGTACCATGTTCAGACGAATGTATTGTTTTTGTGCTGCAACTGCAACAAGTTTGCATTAAGCATTTAAGTCTCCTGCATCTTCCAGGGATAAGTTGATAAAATTTTAATGATTTATAACTCAGTTGCATTTACATAATTCAACATTCACTGATTTTGTGACAATGTCCACTGTAAAAGGAAAAATAAAGGAATTTCACTTTGTCACTGTATGAATAATTTTTATATGCAAACTAACCAAACTTATCTACTGTACTTGACAATGTGGTTAGTACCTATCCACTACAACAATGGTACAGTGTAGCAACCACCAAGCTCATTGTACATATTGTCCCTGTCAATCATGTTCTGGTACACTTGCTCCATCATTAAATCACTATCAATTTGGGGACCTGATTTCCAAAACAAGCTATGACTTTTTTTTTTTTATTTTCAGGATAAGTACAAAACTGTTTGATCTAGTTGTTATTTTAGTTTTTAATTCTGAATCTTTTTGTTATGCAAGACATATAGAAGGTATATTTTAAGATAAGAAGGAACAACCAGGCTGTTGTTTTATCCTTCAAAATCAAAATTTAAAAATGGACTTTTTATGATTTAGAGAAGAATTATGGAAAAAGTGCAAAATTTAATAAATGACTACATATAAATTGGGTATGGGATATTGGAAAGGGTACACAATTATAAATGTATTTTTTTTTAAGAAATGTTTAACAATTAGTTGCAATTTATTAATTTTAATCAGAAGCATGAAGAATCCAGTTTTACTGTTAGCAGTGACATAATAATCTAATATATTTTAACTATGCAGTGTTGCACAAAATGTGAAACATACAAGATTGTAATCTTTATGTGTGCTGAAAGTATAAACAAAAGAACAATCATTAATCACTTATTTATTTTAGGAATTCACACTATGAGGTATATTTGAGTTTGTATTTTTTAACATTCTTACCTCATATGTTTATTTTGTTGGACGATCGTTTCAAAGCTATTGCTCCATCTTCAGCTTGTCCCAGCTTGTCTATGAGGTATATTCATTTAGGTAGAATTTTTTATCATTCACCTCATATTGTTCTTCTTATTTGACTATAAACTAGTTTCAGAACATACTTTCTATTCCATCCTCAGTATCGTCACGAGCGTTGTTCTGTCGTCTTGAAGAGCTGTCCTTCGCTCCTTCCATTGGTAGACTGAAAAACCTTGAAACCAGGTCATTCTCCCCGGGAATTTCAAAATACATCAATTTCTTCTTTTCGCCCTTTTGAATGTAGATCTTTTCCCAAACAGTAAGTTCTTTTGGCTTTTCTATATGTTATAATAATTTAGCTTCTTTCATAAGATGTTTTTCAGACCATGCATGGGCAGCCACTGCAGATTTTTCTACTTCCCCCTTCTTGACATTCCTCAGGAGAAAGAAGCTTATTATTAAAACAAATAGAAAAACCAAAAGAACTTACTGTTTGGGAAAAGATCTACATTCAAAATAGCAAAAGGAAGAAATTGATTAACTTTGAAATTCCCGATGAGAATGACTTGGTTTCGAGGTTTTTCAATCTGCCAATGGAAGGAGCAAAGGACGGCTCTTCAAGACAGAACAACGGTTGTGACGATACTGAGGATGTAACAGAAACCATGTTCCAAAACTAGTTTATAGTCAAATAAGATGAACAATGTGAGGTGAGTGATAAAAATTCTACCTAAATAAAATCATTAATCATTATAAAGTAAAGTAAAGTAATCCCACTACAGGCCTCAGGAGGCCCTCGGTGTAGTAGGAGGTTAAGGCTCCCACTTTTTCTGGACAATCGGCACTTGATGTTAGCCCTGTATGTAATACAAATTTATTATTTATTTTTTGTTTATTCATAATCACTGCCATACTGAGATAACACATCAGTCATGAGAATCAGCTGGTTGCAGACATTCTAAATCATACCAACTGCATGGTTTAGAATTAAAGTATTTTTTATCATACCTTACTCTATATAATTGAAATAAGTAAATTAATGTACACAACTAAATTATTGTAATCAAATGGTAAAGAGAAAAATTTATGCCTGAACCGGGAATCGAACCCCAAACCTTCAGCTTTCCGTGCTGATGCTCTATCCATTGAGCTAATTCAGGCTTCCTTCCCATCCAAACATAAATCCTTCCTTTACCTCACTCTCTTGGTCCCACATTCAAATGCAATGAATCATCATAATCATAGTAACAGCTTTAGCTTCTTAATATTAATTTAATAAATAATGCTTTAGCTATGTGGAGTCCCTTCATGTCTTCTTCAGGTAGAAGCCATTCATTGTGTATTTGTGAATGATGATTCATTGCATTTTAATGTGGGACCAGGAGAGTAAGGTAAAGGAAGGATTTATGTTTGGATGGGAAGGAAGCCTGAATTAGCTCAATGGATAGAGCATCAGCACGGAAAGCTGAAGGTTCGGGGTTCAATTCCCAGTTCAGGCATAAATTTTTCTCTTTACCATTTGATTACAGTAATTTAGTTGTGTACATTAATTTACTTATTTCAATCATAGTAACAGCTTTAGCTTCTTAATATTAATTTAATATTTTTTATCATGTCAATAAATATGGGAAATAGTGATTTAGAGAGTTTTTGTCATTCAGGACCCTAGCTTCAGATATGTTGTGTTTAATTTGTTATATTTTGGAGTTAGCACATTTTTTAATTCAGGTCTCCATTTATCCCCAGCTGGTGTGGGAGATTTAAATGAACTTGTAACTGCAGCACGAAGCAGTACATTTCTATTCAAAATGTTATCCATTTAGTTCTCTCTACAAGCCCTAGGAGATTGTAATGGGAATTTCCGAACACACTGTATTTTGAGCAAATGCTCTCTACTACATTTGGAGATTATTTATTCACTGTACCATCACTTTTATAGATCTGCACTTATATATTACTCATTTAGATATCATATTTGCTCAATTGCTTTGCACTAATATGAATATTTACATGATTAATATAAGTGAAAAGAAATTATTAAAAAAGAATAATTACATGTTGCAGCAATTTATTAATAGTGTTTAATAAATATGAATTCTGGCATATTTAACTGTCTATGGTTTTTGGAACCCGTAGATTTAATCCCATATTCACCAAGGCCTAACCACTAGTACCCATCCTCACCCTGAATTCAGTGCATATATCTGATATCTATTTCCCTACATGAGCCATTTGCATTCTTACTTATCATGTTGTAGTTCTTCTGAGAGGACTGTTTAGTGTCTACAAAAAATTCCAACCATCTCTTCCTAGGCCATCCAAACAGTCTTCTGCTAATGTTAATATTATTCGTTTTTAAACATCTTAATGATGGACAAATTATATTTGAAAACAAAAATATATATGTATATTTTTCTTTTCAAATATAATTTGTCCATCATTAAGATGTTTAAAAACGAATAATATTAACATTGAAAGAAGCACTACTGGCTTTATAAGTAATGTTTAAATTCCCAATAAAAAGTCTTTTTAATAAAGAAGCCGCCATTTGCAAAAATCGTAGCAACGGCTCGTAGCATTTGGGGTTAGGGAATTAACTATGTGTAAGAGAAAAATACGCATTTGGATTGGAGGCCTAGGTGGCTCAGATGGAAGAGCATTGACATAGAAAGTCAAAGGTCCTGGGTTCAAACCCCAGTCTAGGCGTATATTTTTCTTTTCATATTAGTCTTCTACTGTTTGGCTGGTACTTTAAAATTGGCTTAGGAATTCTTAATTTAGACATACAGTCCACATTTTGACGCAAGTTCTAATAATACTGATGGTTGTAACCTAATATGGGCACTATATTCAATTCCCTAGTGTCAACATTTATTTTGTGATCCCACTCGGTACAGCCTGCTGCTTGACACGTGAACCTTATCTCAGTAGCTGTAATTCTACTTTCATTACTTTTTAGCAGGGTCCGTGCATCAATCCCATAGCAGAGATCTGGTCTTTTATTATTATTTATAACAATGGAAAAATTTTAACTCATTAGAATCAGTACTGCCAAGTGACAAAATAAAATGGAAATTGTATCAGAATTATTAAAATGCATTTTATAACGTAAAATCATTCATTTCTTAGGGTTGTATCTATGAACACATTAGACCATAAAAGTCGTTCTCAGCTTGTACTCTGCTGAGAAAGTTGCATCCAAAGACTTTTTGCGTACTCAAAAATCTGTTCATGTGATAACAATTGTCGAAATTCCTAAGCTTCCTGGCGAGGTGACTGCAGAGAACGAATCGTGAGCAACCCAATGGGAACCAATGGTAACCGATGTACTTTGAAACCTTGTTGCCTACCTTGCTGCCTTATCCAAGATGTCGGACCTTGAAGACTTCGATCATGTTTTCGGTATACACGGAGTAGAGGAATTTGATAGAATCTACCAAAGAATTCAACTAGAAGAACAGGAGAATCGGCGTAATATCGTGCGATGCAGACATCGTCGTATAGTTTTATTTACGGGATGCAAGCATAAATGCGTTCCTCTAGCAGACAAAAATAACGGAAGTGGTTTTATCGCTGAGAATTCTGGGTCATTTCTTGCCAATATTACGAAAAAACTACTTTCATGCATGACCAGTCAGCGACTCGCTAATTCGAACTTTGCACATGCTTACGGAAAACTCAGCTCACCAGAGATTAATGTATTTGCATGCAGCCCTAAAACTATTATAGGAAGTGTCACTATGGACCGCATGCAAATACATTAGTCTCTACTCAAATTATTTCCAATCACTGGTGAGCTGACTCACCGTGAACAAGTGCAAAGATTGAATTAGCTACCCACTAACTGGTCATGCATGAAAGTTGTCGTTTTCGTAATATTGGCAAGAAATTACCCAGAATTTTCAGCAATAAAACCACTTCCGTTATTTTTGTCTGCTAGAGCAACGCATTTACGCTTGCATCCCGCAAATAATACCATATACAACGATGTCTGCGTCATGCAATATTACGCCGATTCTCCTGTTCTTCCAGTTGAATTCTTTGGTAGACTCTATCAAATTCCTCTTTCTGCATATACCTAAAACATGATCAAAGTCTTCAAGGTCCAACATCTTGGATAAAGCAGCACGGTACGCAGCAAGGTTTCAAACTACATCGGTTACCATCGGTTCCCTTCAGGATTCTCATGATTCGTTTCTCTCTTAAGTTACCTCGTCAGGTAGCTTACGAATTTCAACAATTGTTATCGCATGAACAGATTTCTGAGTAAGCAAAATCGTATTAAGATACAACTTTCTCAGGAGAACGCCTTTTATGGTCTAATGCGTTCATAGATTCGACCCTATGATGTTTAATTTAAGATTTAAAATAAAATTCTTTACACCTCACCTCACCTCATATCCAGTCTTCTAATTAAACCAGTTTCAAAATCTAGGCAGTTTCATCATCAGTAATTTCATGACCGATGTTCTGTCGTCCAGGAGAACTGCTTCTTACTCCATCTGTTTGGTGGACCGATGAACCTCTGAATCAAATCAAATTCCCTGGGAATTCATTAATTTTTCTTTTTTGTTTTCTTGAATGTGGATTTTTCCCAAACTGTGAGTTCTTCTGGTTTTCATATTTGTTTTATTAAACTACCCTTTCTTTCAATTAGATGTTTTTCAGACTAGCAGTAGCTGCTCATGCTTGGGCAAAAAAATATCTAAATTGAAAGAATGGCTAGTCTAATGAAACAAATAGAAATACCAAAACAGCTCACAGTTTGGGAAAGAATCCAATTAAAAAAAACAAGAAAGAAAAATTAATGAATTGAAATTCCCGGGGAATTTGATTTGATTTGGAGGTTCATCTGTCTACCAACAGATGGAGTAAGAAGCAGTTCTCCTGGATGACATAACATTGGTCGTAATATTACTGATGATGAAACCACCTTTGTTTTGAAATCGGTTTAATTATAAGAAACCTGAAAGAGACATACATATGAAACTGTCGAAATTTCAAATGATTGGCCCTGGGGTCGACTCAGCCTCTAACGGAAATGAGTACCAGACGCTTGTTCTGGGGGTAAAGGCGGCCGTCATGCAGGGCTGACAACCCAGCTGACATAAAGTGCCGATTGTCTAGAAAAAGTGGGAGCCTTAACCTCCCACTACCCCAAGGGCCTCCGGGTCTGTTGTGGGATCACTTTTACTTTTATGCAGAACTCTACATAAAACATTAAAGAATAAAACAAGAAGAGATACTAGATTGAAGTTTTATAAAACATTGGCAGTTCCTGCATTACTTTATGGGAGCAAAACTTGGGTAATGACCAAAAAATTGCAAGGTAGAATACAAAGCGCAGAAATGAACTTCCTTAGAAGAACAAAAGGCTGCACAAGATTGGATCGGATAAAGAATGAAGATATAAGAACAGAGTTAAATATATATCCGTTGGATGAGAAAATTAGAGAATATAGAGAGAAATGGTTTACACATGTGGAAAGAATTAATGTAACAAGATTACCAAGAGCAGCATTCAACTACAAGCCAAGAGGTTCAAGGAATGTAGGAAGGCCAGTGAAAAGACAGAACAACTGTGAGGCGGAAGAGGCAATTTGCCTAGCCCGTGAAGTGAAGAAGATTAGAAGACGGATATGAGGTGAGAAGTAAAGAATTGTATTTTAAATCATCAATTTCTGTTTAGTCTTATAATTATATAGATACTAATTTGTTGCCTGTGTAACTGTAAAATTACTAATTAAGTTTTGCATTTAGGTAAAATTTAATCACTCACCTCATATTTTTTTTCTTATTTTAATTTAAACTAGTTTCGGAACTTTACATTTCATTTCCATCATCAGTAGTATCCGTGCGACCGTTGCTCTGTCGTCTTGAAGAGCCGTCTTTGCATGTTTTGTTCACATGTTGACAAAAATTGAGTCTGTTTTTATGAATACTACGCATACTGCACATGGTGCTGTAATGTTTCATTTTTCCTGCCTTTTTGCAAAATTGTAAAATACTGAATGAAATAGTACAAAATATAAATTAAGGTTCTTCATATGACTCTATAAAACATTTTATAAAAAGAGAAATGAACTGCAGCTACCTCATCAGTTTAAGTAACGAACATCAAGGTTTAAGATGTTAAAATTCACTGCAAGACTTAAAATAAGTTCCTTATCCACTTCGAAAATCTGTTCTGGCCTTGTAAATACTAATTACTTGGTTGTGATTGCCTCACAAAGCAACTCATATAATTGGTTTAGTGACCTCTGCTAACTGCTTGTGCAAAAAAAAATCATGACATGGATGTGCAACATCTGGAAATCTGTTAATAACTTGAGAGTTTCATAGATCTTACATTGGAACGTTGGGAAGCAAGAAGCAAAATAACTTCAATGTTAAATCCTAAGTATTAGAAACTGCATTACTCCAAGGGCTTCCTAAGCCCTGTAGTGGGGTCATTTCTATACTTACCTATAGTTTACATGGGAAAGTAATATATATATATATATAATATTATGGTCATCAAGGCCCAGATTTTGATGACATGTCATATTTTAATTGAGACATCCTAGACATTGCTCCTGGTGGAGCCAAGGTGTATAATTTGGCCTAAACCTTGTGGTGGCATCATGGTTCTAGGATTGACTCAGCCTCTAATGGAAATGAGTACCAGATGTTTGTTCTGGGGGTGAAAGTGACCATTGGGCAGGGGCTGACTACGCAGCTGACATCTCATGCAGATTGTCTAGCAGGGTGATAGCCTTGGCCACCTACTACCCCAAGAGCTTCGAAAGATCTTCTACCTAGACACTTCTAACTTGCTCATAATTCATAGCACACAGGAATAGAAATGCATTTTATATAATAAATTTGGGAATTTTTAACATTATGAGGTTTAATTCATAAGAATTAAATGAATCATGATTTCTTCTTACCTCATACTTCTATGTTTTTTAAACACAACACTGCAGTATCAGCGACAATCGTCACCATCCTCAGCTGTTTTCACGAGCGCCAAAAAAGCTGTGGATGGTGACGATGGTCGCTGATACTGCAGTGCTGTGTTTAAAAAAACATAGAAGTATGAGGCAAGAAGAAATCACGATTCATTTAATTCTTATAGAAATGCATATTTATTCGGTAATTTTTTTGTTGTTTCATTACTTTTGCCTCATTAAATTGGTCTTTATCATCATTCTACATTGAATATGTTAACTTATTGTTTTGACAAAGGAATTTATCAGAAAAAATGTGGAGATTGTGAAAAATCTGCTTAGGAAAAACAAAAAGGAACTTGAACATCAGAATGAAGGAACAGTGTAAGAATATAAAAAATGGTGAAACAGAAAAATTGGCAGTAGTTTTTTTTAAATTTGGTCAGAAAAAGCACAGAATTGAAGTAAAGGCAAAATTAATGAAACAATTAGAAAAATCTAAGGAACCCATAGGTTTGGGAAAAATCTATATCTAAAAATGCAATATCAAAGTAATGAATTTTTTAATTCCTGGGTAAATATTCTATTTGGAGGTTCATTAGTTCACCAGCAGAGGGATGGGGAGCAAAGGAATACCAACTGTCAGATGCCAGTTGACAATGAGGAAAAGTTTCTTGAAACTATTTCTGGAAATGTACAAAATATGAGATGAGGTGTAAAATCTGATACATTTTCTGATTGTTAAATAAAACCTCATAGTATTAGTGCCTAGGAACATCAAATGTCTGAACTATAAATAAGCACTAGCATTCAAGTTTCATCAAGTTATGGAACTGACTAGTTACTTTGTGCACACTTTAATAGCATTCTTTAGGAAGGTAAGTATTGTCACAGTAGGTTGCTTTTATAGGTGGATGGAGAAACTGTCGTGTCTCTGGAAATTCATCAACATTTTTCCAAGTCCCACGAACACCAGTTCCATCACTAGTGCTGGGACAGCAATCACCTCCTAATCCCACAAGCTTTGTCTGCTAGCCAAGGAACAGAACCATCAGTGAAAACACTGACCATGGCTGATTATTGAATGAGTGACCATCCATTTTCACACAATTAAATCATGCCAATATGTAGATAAACATGCTAAATCACAATTTTCGACAATTAACGCAACACCATATAAACCTTGGCAAGAATCACAAAATACCAACCCAATATAATTAAAACACAAAATAGAATACTAAACACCATACAAATCATACCTACCAATTAACCCCTACACTCCAGGATGTCCGATATGATTCTTTCAGGAGGCTCATCACCAATCTACATCAATATCATAGCAGCTGCTCCAACTCCAAGCGTGACAGGCCTTGAAGGCCCTAGGCCTAACAGCCAGCTGCTGGCCTCACGTCCACATGTGTTAATCACAGAGGTAGACGATCATAAGCCAGTGTAGGGGTGACATGTTGTCAGTATGTTGGGTCCCCCAGTCGTTATAGCTGGTCTTCTCAACCTGGAGTCACTACTTATTGTAGCTACCCAAATGCCTCACAATACTGGGTGGGCACCGGTCCCATACTGGCCGAAATTCCATGAGAAAAAATTCTTCCCCCATGGGGACTCGAACTAGCGCAAGTCCCATAACTCTGTGCCAAGGCTTCTTGCCTTAACCACTCAGCTATGGCACAGGACATAGCAGCTGCCCACCACTCCAATTATACACACCAATTGACTTTCTGCCATGATTTTAACATTCTTCATACCATTTGTTTATTCTTTTTTGGAAACTTTTTCAAAATTAGCAGAGCTAAAAGGTACAGCCTTTCGGAACCTGGGAGTGTATTCATAAAATTTATTAATCACCTAAAAGGGATGCCTAATTAAGGGCTGCATTTGATGCATCTCGTGGTATAGATAGAAACTGTAGATATTCAAATTATTATTTTATTGTATGGATTAGAAATGTAATTGTAATTCATGTCATTGTTCTCCACATGGACAAAGTATACTTTATAAATGAGTTTTCAGATTTTTGGGTAATTTTTTTAAGTTTTAAAGCCATTTTACAGTTTTTTTTTATTCTATGGTTTTTTTAAGTCATCAAACTCAGGAAATCGTGTGATCATGGTTCAGATTTTGTTTTTGTGACTGTAAAATCATAATATGATGTGTATTGTCTGAGATACTGATAGCCAGTTGTGAATCCATGCAAAATCACCCACAGAATATTCACTCAAGAGGAAATCTCACTATGATTTTTCGCTCATTTTCCAATATGCCAACAGAAAATTAATCCAAGGAATATTAAACCAGAGATTATTCAGACAACGTATTTATTTTGAAATTTCAGTATACAAAGTTGTACCTCAGTGACCCAGAGTTTGTAGACATTTTAGACAGCAATGTTGTAAATGCAAACATGTAATTTTTCATTGAAAGAATGATTTACTTCGTAAATTAATGAGTCATTTTTTACATCTTACCTCATATTTCATGTTTTCTTTAAACATGGGAACTAGTTTTCAAGAGAAAAATCTCTCTCATTTTCAACCGACATTATGACTACTGGTTGAAAATGAGAGAGATCTTTCTCTTGAAAACTAGTTCCTGTGTTTAAAGAAAACATGAAATATGAGGAAAGATGTAAAAAATGACTCATTAATTTACTAATTAAGAACCTCATAATGTTATTTCCCATATTTTAACTATGAATGATTTACTTGTCTGCATTTCTCAAATGAAGGTTGTATATATGGCCTCTATACTAAAATGAAGCAATTTCATTGACTGGATATAATTTCTCTTTGCTGAAATTTATATTGTAATTCGAGATAGCTCTTTGGAAATTTTAATTGATTTCGTCATCGTGGATATAATTGATATATTGCTTAAGAAGCTGAATCGTTTGTAATACGGAATGGGAGTTGTATATACATAAATTATGAGTATCACAGAAATATCCTACAGTCTCTGTTACCTCAGTCTTTGATTGAAACACTCCAATATATTTAAAATAACTTTTTTTTACATCACCTCATATCCTGTCTTCTATTTAGACCGGTTTCAAAATGTAGACAGTTTCATCATGAGTAATTTTACAATCGATATCCAATTGTCCAAGAGTATTGCTGCTTACTCTATCTGTTGGTGGACTGACGAACCTCCGAATTAAATTAACTTTTCTGGAAATTTCAAAATTCATTAATTTTTCTTTCTTGTTTTTTTTCTTTTAATGTGGATTTTTTCCCAAACCTTGAGCTATTTCTGATTTTTTATTTGTTTTATTAAACTAACCTTTCTTTCAATTAGACTTCTTCTGTCCAAGCATTAGCAGCTGCTGCTGATTTTTCCACTTCATTTTTTGACGTTCATAAAATGTTCCTTCACTCTGGCTTTAATTTTTTTTTTTCCCCCTTGTACATTTTGTAAGAATCTCTGCATTTATTGTGGTAAATTCCCAATTTGTTTTCTTCTTCAATTTTGCCATTTTTGTTGGTTTTAATTATCCTATTTGGTGCCAATGTTATTGACCAGCCTCATGGGTTAGTGGTCAGTGTTGCTGACTACTGTTCATGAGGTCCTGGGTTCAATTCCCGGTCAGACCATAGGAATTTTTTCTTGAAAGGAATTATTCCTGTGGCTGGTTTGCCCATGGTCTGGAATTTAGGTTAAGAACTCTCCTGGCACTTCATTATCATTTATCACCCATCATATCATCTGGGTAATATAACTCCATCTTCCAGGTGCCCCAACCTAAGAAATGGATTGCAATTCCGCCAGTGCCAGGGGAGAAAGCCAGAAATGTCATAAAAGACAACTTGGTGGCATGAGACAAAAAAAAAAGAAACACAAAAATTTTAATCTTTTTAAAAAAAATTACGCTTATTATTTTCCTTTAATAGTTGACCATCCACTACATATTAACACATACTTTTGGACTATTGCAGAGCTTACAGATAATTTTGCATAACAAGAAGATTAACCGTCAGCTCTTCAAGAATTATTACCATGTAATGGACTCTTGTCATCCATCAGCTACAGCTGGATACACATAATGAAGAATGAAAGAATGTAGTATTGAATGAAGAGTTCCTTGGGAAATTATTGGTTGAGGATGAGAATGAAAAAAAAAAAATAATTAACTATTCTTCATGAATGAATTTCCTGGGTGAAATTTTCTCTAGTGTGTTAATATTGGGTAAAATGGCCCTGTTCTTCTGCCAGTTGCAGGAAGGCATGCTCGCGGTGCCCCCTGTATTCATATTAGAATGATTACCCCACAATCTTTTTTCAACACCATATCAATGTCTATTATCAAGTGCATTTGTTTAAAATGTTGGTAGTCAGTTGTGATGTCTGCCTTTGTCCTCACACGACACCACATTCACAGGAGACATTCATCAGTTTGTGTGTAGTAATTAAATAATTCCTTTACAAATAACACATTTCACCTTATGGTGGTAAGTACCATGAGCAAATGTGATATTTTTATGTGGAAAACTGTGTACTTCAACATTCAAATTGTGTTCTTCTATTAATTATCAGTATCACAATTTTTCTTAAGCAGCATTGGCTTTCTTTCCGTGATTTTTCATTCCTTTACTATCCCTTTTTATATTCCTTATTATTCTTCTATAACATTTCAACCCTCAGTAATTATATTCTTTATTTCTTGACACTAGCCAGGGTTTTCGTTATGTAATGCAGCTATTGGTTTAATAACATGTGAATTTTAGTTTTTTTTTATTTCTTAATTTCCAAATATTATTCTGCTAAGTTGATGATAAATATTATTAGCTTTCCTGACTTGGTTTAAATTTGTTTCTTTTATAAAGTGTGAAAAAACCAATAATAGTTACAGCAGATACAGTAACACCATAATAGTATGTTATATGAAACATTGTGATGCAGTATGAAATGTGAAACTTCATCTTTTTATTATTAAACAGGTTTTACAATGTTGTATGCATCTCCTTGTGCCAAAAATTGTTTTAATTTTATTTTCTTTCACTCTTCTCTATCCATCCAAACCCTTCTTCCTCCATCCATGTTTTTTCTCATGCTTACTTTTTTTGTTTTCCCTTCTTGTTTCCATTCAAACAACGGCTTAGAAATTATTTCCTATGACATTCTTTTCACGTCTCTAAACCATTTTAACTTTTTATAAACATCAAAATCTAATATTGAGTTATGAACATCCATTTTTTGCTTAATTATTTTTTTAATTCATGCCACCATCTTGTCATTATGACATTTCTGATATTCTCTTCTGGCATGGCATGCTTTTAACCCACTTCTGAAGTTGGGGCACCTAGAAGGCAGGGTTATGCTGCCCTGCTGAGATATATATATATATATATATATAATTATATACCAAGAGGACGAAGATCACTGGGCCATCCTATGAAACGCTGGAGGGAAAATTTTCTATAGGATCGTAACAGGCCTTGGCCTAATACTTGGAAGGAAGAAGATATATATATATATAAGGTGGTGATGAAGGTAATGATGCACCAGGAGAGGTCTTAATCTAATGAGGCAAATATGGTAGTGAGGATAATGATAGATGATGTTTGGAGACCGTTTGGGACTTACAGCTTCTTGCAGGTGAGGAAAAACCACAAAAAAATACCTCACCCAGGAAATTTGTCCTGATCGTGGATTAAACTCGTTCCTGCTTCATGACAAGGCAGCTTGCTATCACAGTGGACTTTTTGCTTAATTGTTTTATTTACAATTTGGAATGTCATGTCGATCTCCTTAAGAGGTACATTTCTGTGACAGTAGTTTATTCTTATTGTTTTTATTCAAGTCAAAGGGTTTTGCTCCATATGTTGTTATACTTCTTAATGTTGAATTATGTAAATTTAAAATTAGAATTACTAAATTTACAAGCATATGTAGAATAATTTGTGTTGAGTTTTTTGACTCACCTCATACTTCTTAACTCTCTCGCAGACTTGAGTTTCTTCACAGCATTTGTGACATTCTCAATGCTGTATCACGTTCACAACTGACTGACATCAAACGGCCTCCTCTCCTGAAGACTGACCTCTGCGCCATCTGATGGCTGACCGACGAACTTCAAAATCAATTCCCTCTCCTTATCACCGGGTATTTCAAAATTCATAGTTATGTTTATATTCTTGCATATGTAAATTTTTTCCCAAATTGTGAGTTCCTTCGGTTTTTCCAACTGTTTAAGTAATTTTGTTTTGGTTCCTATTCTGTGTTTTTCTGACCAGGCATGTGCAGCAATTGCAGATTTTTCTATTTCTCCATTTTTAACATTTCTGAGGTGTTCCTTTAATCTTGGATTTAAATTCCTTTTCCTTTTTCCTGTGTATATCCTTCCACAATCTTTACAATTAATTTGATAAATTCCTGATTTTTTGCAGTCTTCAATCTTTTCATTTTTGTTGGTTTTTATTAAATTGCCCAAGCTGTAATCATTTTTTGGTGTTAATTTAATGTTGAATTTGTTGCAGATTCTTTGAAACTTGTCAAATACTAAAGGGTGGTATGTGAATTTCCTGAATTTTTTACCAATTTCTTTATCTGTCTGAAGAGTACTTTCATTAATCATTTTTTGTTCCTTGAATTTATTTATTTTCTTGTGTATCATCTTTTCTTGAAATCCATTATCCTTTGCAATTTTTAAAATGTGTTTTTTCTCTTTATTGAAATTTTCTTTGCTCATGGGAACGTTCACAAGTTTGTGTGTTAAACTATTAAATACTGCCTGTTTGTGCGAAAAATTGTTAAATCCTTTTGCCTTTATATAATTATCAATGTGAGTTTCTTTTCTGTAGATTCCAATTTCTATTTTATTTTTTTCTTCATTCCTGATCAATTTAAGGTCTAAAAATGGTATTTCTTGAAAAACAACTCAACACAAATTAAAATAAACCTCATAGTGTTGTATATACAGTTTATGATACCAGTATCGGTATGTAAATTTAATAGCTTCCATAAAAGAAATATACTGTATTTGTTAAAAAAAGATAGTCAGGTACCAAGGCATCTGAACATGGGAGGTATCATCTTGATAGCATTGGCTGAAAATTAGTCTTTCTCATTCACATTCATACTGGCCCCACAGCCCACACAGCTTTATTGAAAAGAAGATCAAGAAGTTTCCTGAGAGTATAAATGCAGCCTGATAACAACGCTGCTGGCTTCTTTTTTTTTAGAGACAGTGAACTTAGAATCCACATCCTTTATTGGCCTTCGTCACTGTTAATAAGATATTTTGGATAATGTGAATAATGCACCCTCCAGCTGTTTTTAGTTTGAACTGACTAACCACTCATCATTAAATTTAAAAAAGCTAACCCAAAACAATTCACTCTAACCACTTAAGTATTATTTCTGTTCATTCATTCATTTTGAAAATTTTCCTCATCATTGAGGGTTTTCTCCAACAAACCGTAGTAATTAACATGAATTTTTAAAAAAAATGACCACTGATTTATAGACTATCAGTTTGTAACAAACATTCACAAATTTCCCTTAATTAAAGTTCTCCATCGTTCTCTGTTCTCTGTGTCTTCATCCGTTGCACCAAATTTCCTCATTAAATCCTGAATGTTATTCTTCCAGGTTGTTCTTGGTTCTTCCTTTTCTGCTCCTTCTTTCAATTTTTCATGCATAGACAGTCTTTGGTAGTCTTCCATCATGCATTCTTCTTATGTGTCCATATCATTTTAGCCTTCTGTGTTCAATCTCATCCATTATACCACATCTTTCTGCATTCATTCATTTTCTAATTTCTGTACGGTATTTCTAATTATTTCCAGTTGAGATTTTCTGGCAGCTCATCTCCAAAAATCAATTTCAACTGCAGTTATTCTGTTGGCATATCGTTGTGTAATTGTCCAAACTTCCGATCCATATAACATTATACTTTCTAGTATGGACTCATAAATTAATTGTTTTGGTCTATTAATTATGTATTTACTCCATAGTATGGAGTTTAACATTCCTATGGTTTATTATTTATGTTAGTTTTAAATATTGATTAGTTAGTTCAAATTAAAAACAGCTGGCGGGTGCATTATTCAAATTATCTGGTACTTTTAATACAGATGTAGCTAAGCAGGTAGACAATATCTTGGGAAGTGATTGTGGAGAAGGGAAAATAGAATCAAGAAAGTCCAATCTATAAACTTTTATGTAGAAAATATCTTTGTAAAGGAGAAAGCTTTGAAAAATTTCTTCTAATGATACTCAAGCTACCAGATAAATGAATAAATTCTAAATAAAAACAATAATTAAAATTTACTTATAATATAAGCCTAAATTAACTAACATGCATATTATTTAGTAAATTATAAATTATTAATGACATATATTTGTTGACTTCCTTTCAATTATCCCTTTTATTAAACCCAGTGCGTATTTTATGTCACTTAGTCCCATTCCTTTTCATCCATAAATGACATTGAATATCTAATTCATCGTTAAAAGAGCCTTCATTCAGTGAACTTTAATACAATCATAAGTAGCCTATATTGATGACATCATGGGAATATATAATTTTTCTTTTGTACCGGTATATTTTAAAGAAATTAAAAAATGGGAAGGCAGCTGGCAAAGATGGCTTGAATTCTGAATTGTACAAATATGCAGGCAAACAGTTCCATGAAAGACTATTGTCCTTCTTTAATAATGTATTCAAAAATGCAGATATACCACAAGAATGGAAGACAAGCATTGTTATACCCCTGTTCAAGAAAGGAGACAAGAGAAAAATGGACAACTATAGGGGATCAGTTTGTTAAACACATGCTACAAAATTTATGCAGACATTTTAAATGGAAAAATGAAAAGTTTCAGTGAAAAATTCCTTATGGAATGTCAAAATGGATTCAGGAAAGGACGATCTTGTATTGATTCAGCATTTTCTGTTAACTATTGCTTCAAAAAAAGAAGAGAATTTAACTTAGAAACACATTTTTCTTTCATAGATTTTGAAAAAGCATTCGACACAGTCAAGAGATCAAAACTCTTAAATATATTGGAAGACAGAAATATACCAAATTTACTTCGGCAGAACATACAAAATATTTACAAAGACAACACCCATAAATATTAAATTAATAACAGATTTTCTGAAGAAGGAATTATAAATCGTGGTGTGAGACAAGGCTGCCCCCTATCCCCAACACTCTTTGCAATTTATATCAATGAAGTAATATGTTGCTGGAACAAAACATATAAATTTGGAATAAGAATATCAGAAAATGGAAAATTAAACAACCTATTGTTTGCAGATGACCAAATAATAATAGCAAATTCCGAAGATAATCTACAGAAAGGTCTGTATGAACTTAACAAAATTACAGAAGAATATGGATTAAAGATATCTACAGAAAAAACAAAAATTATGGCATTTCAAGGTGTAGATCCTGTCAGAAGTAAAATTGTACTGGACAATAAAATTTTGGAGCAGGTGAATAATTTTACATATCTAGGATGCAATATCTCATATGAAGAAGAAAAGGATGTAAATGCAAAATATCTAAATTTTTAAGAATTTTAGGGTTAATAAATTCTATCTTCAAGCCACAGTTAGTCCAAAAGCATTCAAGACTGAAAGTGTATAAAACACTGGCTCTTCCAACTCTTTTGTATGGTAGCGAAGTATGGACGTTGAAACAGAAGGATATACAGAGACTTAGATCTGCTGAAATGAGATATCTTCGGAGGACTGCAGGATACACACTACTAGATCACAAAAAAAATGAAGACATCTTAGAAGAATTACACATGGAATCTTTAGAAAACAAAATTACTGATTATAAGTCAAGATGGGTACAACATGTTCAGCGAATGGAATATCACAGAATACCCAAACTAATGTTAAGATATCAATCTGCAGGAAGAAGAAGACCAGGACGTCCATTCAAAAGACTTCTGGATGGTGTTTCTCTTGAGGCCGAAACAGGTCAACAAATGGCCTAAATTCGTGAATGTACTATGATGATGATGATATTTTAAATTTATATAATTATGATTTATTTCTTAATTTCGATAAGTGTTATGTGGGCTAGGTATCACAGGCGATAATGTGCTTTGGCTATAGAATGTGTAGCCTGGACTGTGGAGTGGTAGAAATCTTGGTAATTATGATATAGCAAATGAATGTTTTTGTTAGGATGGGTATTTTGATGAGATCATATATATATATATATATATACATATTTTTTTTTTCCCTCCATATCATATGCAGTAATATTAATCTACCAGAATTTCAGTGATAGGATTTGTTTTGACGCCTAAAAGTATGATCTAACTTTTATTGGTGCATTAGATTGGCCTCCTTTGTTTCCACGTGTTATTACTTTGCTCGGTGTCTATGTATTAAGACAACAGACACCAACAACAGAAAAGGGAAGTATTGATAGGTCAATAATATACAACATCCTACATTTTTTTTTTCAGTTTTTTGGGTGTTGTCGTTAAGTTCCTTAAATTCAATGAAATCTCAAACAGTTGTCCTCCGTATGTCATTTCTTCATAATTATATTCAAAATATTAAATTTTTCGTGTCTAGAATGGTTGAGATTGTAACACTCTCAGATACCCTTAAAGTGAGCATTGGTAACTTGTTTCAGGGTAAGGTTAGAACTGTAGCTATCACAATGCCTCTTTATATTACCGTTGGATGAAAATAAGCGAATTCTTTCGTCCATGATGTGTTAATGGGATTGCTTTATCTTTTACTACAGACAGGAATATGGATAATTGAGAAATTTATATTTAATAAAAGTTATAGGTTATGTACAGGTGCTTCAATCTAAATTTAAATGTTAGAGTCACAAATTGTCATTGGTTGTTGTTACTAAAGGCACAAGTATAATAAAATAATGATTCGAGAATAAATAAAAAAATATTGCTTATTAAATTATATAATTTGGAGCGACGTGGTTTAGCCTTTTATTGTATAACTCAATGGCAATGGAATGTTAATCCTTTCGGTTCTCTATGATCCTAATTGCATAGGTTGTAGCTTATTTACTAAAATCAGATGCGTAAAAGCTATATTGTTGGTATGGTTGGTAGTAGTGGCAGCTGATTCGAGGTAACGTGAAGACAGTTCGTTATGAATATTTTTGATAAATATTTGTTGAAATGGAAGTCGAGAAAACCCAGCAAAGGATCTGTAATTCTTATATGGATGGCGTGTAATGCGAATTGAATATTTTTATTAACTTTTGTAAGTGTGACAATCAGTTTTTTAAGTGTGACACAAGACCTACTTAACCTAGCTTGTTGATTTTTCTCACATGAAGTAGAACAATTGTTTATTGTTTATTCTCATCTTCAAATTACATGCCTATAAACGTTGCAGAGTTATTACATATAAGACGCAATTCGTGTGCAGGCTCTTATGTTTTCAAATGTTCTTATTTCTAGTTTTATTTAGAAATAATATTTGTGCAACACCCAGTTTTCTTATCAACTACTTTATCATATTAGTAAAGAGCTAATACAAAAATAGCAAAATTATTTTGCGCAGAATTCAAGTAAATTAAACTTTTATATATACTCTTTTGAATACTTATTTGAATGTTCAAGATTTCATTTCATTTCTTACATTATGTTTGATATTATTTAGGTCTATTATTATTGTGACAAATATATCCCTGAAGTATTGCTATGTTCTCTAATGGGTATTTCAAGGTTTTTTATACCCATGTTTCAGTAGATAGCAGACCTATCTGTAAGTGAGTTTATATTATTTTGTGCAAAATGTATGTTAATGCCTTAACATATTTTGAGGTCAATATGATGATATTCGCAATTCAGGGTTGAAAAGAGGCTATCCATATTCATTAAAAAGAATGTTCTAACTTACTCATTTGTGAAACAATTCTTATAAAACTGATATCTTCTAGATCATGCACTTCTGGATAACTCCAGGTTACATGAAACTAATAAGGTAAGAAATTTTGAAAGATGCAGTTGGGTTTGTCATCAGCATTATGTTAAAGACATTATAAACTTGTTGATCAGTCACAGGTAATTAATGAGTTATGTATAATATTTAATTTTCATAGTAGGCTATATGCATGCTTAACATGTATAAATAAACCTCAGTTTTACATAAATAGCATAATTTTTCCATGGTGCAACAGGCCTAGAAGGCCCTTAGCCTAACAGCCGGCTGCTAGCCACACATCCACATGTGAAATAGCATAATTGCACATAAAAAATTTAAATTGAACATGTTGGAATAGAGTTGAATTATTTCTATCTCATTCATATTGTTAAACAGTTTTTTAAAACATAAATGAAATGTAACTACTTGGGTTTAACTTGGAAGTTAATACAAATGTCAGAGAAACCACATTTCAAGTCTCACCAGAATTTTTCAAAGTCCTGCAGAACAGTAGTGCGCATGCACAATGCTTATGAACTTGCTCCATAAGTGGCAGGACTATCTGTGTAGTTGGTTTTACCAACCTTTGGGATAAATTCCCAGATATGCTTTTAAACATGGATATACACTAATAGATAGGGGGAACTTAGGATACTTGACCCAAGAAACACACTTTTATTTTTAGGAACATATTAATGGAGTGAAAAAAATACTGAATAGCATCATTGTGTATTATAATCATATCCTCATTGCATCCAATTTTATTAATTTCACATTCTAAATGTGCAAAATTTTAATTTTTCCTTGTGTGTGCAAAAGGGTCAAGTATCCCTCAAGATAGGGATACCTGACCATCCATTTGGTATACTTGACCCATGTCTAATTATTTTCAAATAATGCTAAAACTGAGATGACATTAAAATGGTTACTATGATAGTTGTCATTTTTAAGTGGAATTGCATTTGTTATATAACATGTCAGCTTATATAACATTAACAAAAATGTAATTATTAAGCCTACTTAATGAGAAATTCAAACTGAAGTTTAAAATTCTATTATTTTCTGTTATAAATTCAAGAGACACCAATTAAAAATTTAATTTACTTTGGATCAACCTGTGGGACATTGTCACATTCTAGTCACTTGAATCTTGAACCCACATATTTCTGTAAACACTTCAGAACAAACTTCGCTAATTTGGCCCACAAACCTGAGAACATTTCACTTTCCACAAAATTTCACAATCACCCAATCATTTAGACTTGGAACTATTGCTTTATGACTTGTGTCTCATCATTCATTTCTAATTCTAAATCACTCTGAACAGGTTTCAGATCAGATTCAGAACTTCGTTTCAGAAGACCTACCAAATCGTCATTTTTTCTTTTCTTTTTTAATTCCTTTTTTTTTTATGAACTTTTTCTTCAACTTATCTTTTCTCTTCTTGTTGCCAAATCTGGAAAAACTGCACTTAAACTAGCGTGAAATATTTTCAAAGTCCTATAGAAGAATAGTGTGCATGCGCCAGAGTTTATAGAGCCAGCAATAACTCGCAATCGAACCACATATCGATTTTCATCCTCGATTACTATCCGCTGCTATGAAATTTAAATTACCAATATTTACAATAAATCCCCAAATCTATGTTAAAAAATATATTAATAATGTTAAAATTACCAAACGTTTATTAAAAATGGGTGTACACTTACTTATCACTCCCATACGCTGATCCAACCAGCGATAACCCAAAACAGCCATAGAAAAATCATAGACTAAATAATATACTCTATGGAGAAAATAGCAGTTAGCATCACAATATTGTCTAACAGTGTCATAATATTGTGATTTGCATATTTAAATAAATATGTCAAAATTGTCCAAATTGTCCTATAATAATTGTTTGAAAAAGTTCAAAATATTAAATAATGTTAGTAAATACAGAAGAAGAGCTATAGTTTCAACAAATATAATTGAAAAATCAAGCGCTAGTAGAAGTGCAGTTGAGCCCTAAATCTTTTAACTATATCCACAAAGCATTCCCATTAATGCCATTTTGTTTTTTGTTGTAATTGTATTTAGGGCACCAGTAACTAAAACTTGATTGACTGGCTCTTTCATAATTTCTCTAGGGATGGACTGCCTGGGTTTGGCATTTTCTTTACTTTTGTGGAGATGTGGTATCTGGAATCTAAAACTTATAATGTAGTTTTTATTTACGTATATCAAATGTGGTCAAGTATCCTTACACTGAGTTCATAAACTTAATCCAACATTTCACTGTATCTACTATTAAACAGCTAGGTGGCATTGTGTGAAAATGACAGATGCACTACTAATAACAAGGAATAATACAAAGTTTCTTACATCTAAGTAAACAAATGTACGCTGGTGAAAATTCAATCAGTCATACTTATAACAGTATAAAACACATTTTTTCCCTCCCTTCACTAATCTCAGTAAACAATGTAATTTCTTTCTAAGGAAATGGGAGAGGGTATCAAGGGCTTACAGTGATAGAAACACCATGCATCCAAAATACCCCTATTATGAGAAAGGGGCCTTGGGTCAAGTATCCTAAATTCCCCCTAATTTGTAATCTAACAAAGTAAATCATTTACATATTATTTCAATAAACTATAAACTAATTCTATATATACTAACTTATGTCATCTTAACCTAACAAAATAAAATAGTAGTAGCACAATTTTTTATTTGAAGGTTGGTCATACCAGATTGCCATATGTTGAGGATGCACACTACAGTTATGTAGAACTTAGAAGAAATTGAGACATTTTGTGTTCATAAATATTTAACAATTGTAAGAAATATTTTATGAATCGTTAGAAAATATTAAAATAGTAGGAAATATTAGAATAGAATAGATTTATTTAGCCTGGTGGAGTTAAGGCCATGTGGCCTTCTCTTCCACTCACAAGGACAAACATATGTTACATATAAATACAAAAAAATTACAATAATAGTACATACTAAACAATTAATTATCTGTCAAATTGAATAATAATGAAAATAATGTCTAATAATACATTAAAATTAAATACAATTCAAATCAAACTAATGATAGAATGTATAAAGAAAGGAATAACGGCTCGAATGTACTATATATAAAAAGAAAAGAAAGAAAAAATACAAGGAAAGTAATAAACTGTAATGAATTAATCTATCACTTATTATACAAGGCATTAGGTAAATATATTAACAAATCTTAAAACCATTTTCTATTAAATAATGAAAAAACAAATTATTATTTTTTAAAAATTAATATTAGTGAGTTGTTTCTGTTAATAATTTTATTTTCAATTTGTTTATGGAAAATGTAAATAATGCAATAGTGTCATATGAATATTTCATTGTGTACCATAGTGTGAACTAATCTATAGTTGAGCCCAAAGGCCTAATATTATTGAATAATTCTTGAAATTATATATTTTTTTACATATATAACAGAATAAGGTTAGACTTAATGGCTATCTGTTAGTTACCTTTTGCTAAGAAAGAACACCATTCTTTTGTGCCTAACTAGAATGTGACCTAACTACTAACGTAGGACAGATATTATATTAGGGTCAGTAATTTCAGTTAACTTATTATCTAAAGACTTATCAATATTAGGTCTGTAATTCTCAGATGCCCAATCTTTTTACTGGTATACAATTCCCAATATAATATTTTGAGAACTATGTCTAGTCTGTTATAAATTGGAGAATGTATTTGCATGTGTGTATGACAGAAATTGCATACAGTACCCCTGAAAAAGTAAACAATTTTAGTCCATAGTTTTACAATAATCAGTTAAGTCTCGTAGACTGCGATGGGCAGGACATGTTGCACGTATGGGGAATGAAAGACTTGAATGGAAGCTTCTTGTAGGAAAGCCAGAAGGAAGGTGCCCACTTGGTAGACCAAGAATGAGATGGGAGAATAACATTAACTATGATTTGAGGGAAGTAGATTATACAGAGAATGATTGGAAAGCATTAGCTCAGGATAGGGATATATGGAGAGCTTATATCCGCGCTGCCATGAACCTATGGGTTCGATAGTGCCAGTGAGTAAGTAAGTAAGTTTTACAATAATTTATAGTTAAATTCTCAAAATGTAACTTTATGCTCTTTATTTTTTAAAAGTCCATTAAAATTTTACCATATTGTTAAGTACTTCCTCACTCTTTAGAGAATGAGGAAGGCCTACAGCTGAATGGTATTAATAAGCTGTTAGTTTATGCTGATGATGTAGTACTACTGGCCGATAGCGAGGAGATACTAAAGGCCAACACGCACACACTATTGAGTAACACTAAGAAATTGGGACTGGAAGTAAATATCAGTAAAACTAAATATATGGTCACACGTAGAAATTCAGTATATAATGGAAATGGACAGCTAATGACAAATGAGGGAAATTTTGAGGAAGTGGCTGAATTCAAATACCTAGGAACAATAATCAGAAATAGGAATGAGATGCACAAAGAAATTAAACATAGGCTCAATTCTGGAAATGCATGCTATTATGCATTGCAGAGACTTTTGATGTCCCAACTCCTTTCAAGAAACGTTAAGCTGAAAATATATAAAACTATTATTCTACCAGTTATATTATATGGGTGCGAAACATGGACTCTTACTTTAAGGGAGGAAAGGAGATTACGAGTATTTGAGAATAAAGTTCTTAGGAAGATTTTTGGACCAAAGAGAGATGAACAGACAGGTAAATGGAGAAGACTACAAAACAATGAACTACATGGTCTTTATAAGAAGCCAGATATAATAAGAACAGTCAAGTCTTGTAGACTGCAATGGGCAGGACATGTTGCATGTATGGGGAATGAAAGACATGCATGGAAGCTTCTTGTAGGAAAGCCAGAGGGAAAACGCCCAATTGGTAGACCAAGAATGAGATGGGAGGACAACATTAACTATGATTTGAGAGAAGTAGATTATACAGGGAATGATTGGAAAGCATTAGCTCAGGATAGGGATGTATGGAGAGCTTATGTCTGCATGGCCATGAACCTACGGGTTCGATAGTGCCAGTGAGTAAGTAAGTATTGTTAAGGTGATCAAACTAAAAAGTTAAGATAAACAAATGCAACAATTATATATTCAATTTTAACTTTATATTTATTTTTATATATTTATTATCCATCAGAGCATCATAGATGCTTTTGAACAATAAAAAAAAACTTCTGAATTCAACTCATTTAATTGTTGCTCCATTTTTTAGTTAAATCAATTTGAGTATAACTAACTCACCAGCACTATCGAACCCATAGATTCATGGCCACATGGGCATAAACCCTCCATAAATCCCTATCCTGAGCTAATGTTTTCCAATTATCCCCATGTACAATCTACTTCCCTCAAATCATAGTTAATGTTATTCTCCCATCCCATTCTTGGTCTACCAACTGGCAATTTTACCTCTGGTTTTCCTATAAGATGCCTCCATACCCCTCTTTCATTCCCAGTTGTGCCACATGCCCTGCCCATCATAGTCTATGAGACTTAACTGTTTCATTATATCTGGTTTCCTATGAAGATCATGTAGCTCACTGTTAAGTAGTCTTCTCCATTCACCTGTCTATTCATCTCTCTTTGGTCCAAAACATTTTCCTAATACCTTTATTCCCAAAAATCATCTTGAGTACAGTGGTTAATTTTTTCACCTCAGGTTCCAAGGTTTTCGGGTTTAAACTTAGCCAGGGTCACCAGATTTTTAAGGGCATAAACATTCTGAGCATGGCTTCCTTTGTTAGGAAATTAAAACCATGGGCCCTGTGTCATAGATTTTTGTTACATAAAAGAAACTCAAGCTTGAAATAAGAGAACTCCAAGCAATATTTGTTTGTTATTTCGTGCCCAGATTTCAATTGCAATGCTAATGATCTTTACTGTTAAAAGAGAATCATTCATTCAAATACTAAATAGATTAGATACAGTAACTTTGAGGAAGTGGCTGAATTCAAATACCTAGAAACAGTAATCACAAAATAGTTGTGTGAGATGCACAAAGAAATTAAACATAGGCTCAATTCTGGAAATGTGTGCTATTATGCATTGTAGAGACATTTGATGTCCTAACTCCTTTCAAAAAAGTTAAAACTGAAAATATATAAAACTATCTACCAGTTATATTTTTTGGTGGAAAACATGGACTCTTACTTTAAAGGAGGAAAGAGATTACTGGTATTTGAGAATAAGGTACTTAGGAAAATTTTTGGACTAAAGATAGATGAACAGATAGGTGAATGGAGAAGACTACATAACAACGAACTACATGGTCTTTATAGGAAGCCAGATATAATAACAGTTAAGTCTCGTAGATTGCGATTGGCAGGACATGTGCATATGGGGAATGAAAGACATGCATGGAAGCTTCTTGTAGGCTAGCCGGAGGGAAAACGCACAGTTGGTAGACCAAGAATGAGGTGGGAGAATAACATTAACTCTGATTTGAGGGAAGTAGATTATACAGGGAATGATTGGAAAGCATTAGCTCAGGATAAGGATGTATGGAGAGCTTATGTACATGCAACCATGAACCTACTGGTTCTTTAGTGCCAGTGAGTAAGTAATATAGATCACAAGGCCTATAATTATATAAAAATTTATTTGGTCACAGTTAAAATTTATTGCATTTTTTTGGATTTGCTTTCGACTTTGAGGCTTGAAAAATGAATTTATACTTAATTTTGTATAGAATGTGAAGTGAAGCAGTTTTTCCTGTTTTGTCTTTAGATAGATATGTTTGTTGATTTTTCTGTATATAAAAATATTTTGTATAGAAGTTTGCTTTGCACCAATTTAGGTTTTTTCTAAGTAAAATAAAATGTACATAAACAATAATGTAATTACAGAAATAAATTTGAGTTTAATCTTTTGTTTGTATCCACCATATTGTAGCTTCGAACCTTTACATCTCACATTAAGGGGGGTGATGGTTGAAATTTCTATTTTCTACATTTTTTGAGCTAGAGACTTGATTTTTGTACAAATATTCACTGCATGATACATAATGATGTGTTTAAGTTTCATTCTTGTGAGACATTTATTTTATGAGTTATTAAATACTATATTGTCCACCGCTGTGGTCTCGAGGTAGCGTGCTGCCTTGTCACGCAGCGGGCCCGGGTTCGATCCCCGGTTGGGGCAGTTTTTCTGGGTGAGGTTTTTATCAGGGTTTTTCCTCACCTGTAAGACAAATGTCAGGAAAACTTTAAGGCCCAAATGGTCCCCGAAATCATATGGCCATCACCATCACAATCATCCTTATCATTATCACCATCATCATCATCATCCTTCACCGGTGTGGAAAGCAACGGGAAGCTACCACACCTACAATTCCCTAGTAAAGCTGCAAGTATAGCATGAAAATACTATGATTGCAGTGAAGGACCTGCCTTTGGGCAGAACTACTATGAAAAAAAAAATTAAAAGAAAAATTGCATATATTATAATTAAATGGGTTCCAGAATTTTTTAGTAAAATGTCTGATTCTTTTTTTTACAAGACCCCTAAAATATTTAGAAAATCATGCATTAGAATTCTTATAATGTGAATACAAAGGGAGAAAAAAAAAGTTGTACCTCATGCCTGGAATTACAAAAAAAATTAACAATTGCATACATTTTATTTTTTATTTCTTAAAATACTACTTCAATCATGAAACCCATGCACTGCTTTGTTACTCATTGTTTTTAGGACATGCAGTAAAAATTTGAACCTTCTAGGACGTTTCTGAATTACATTCAATTTTGAATGTACGAAAATGTAGTGAAAATAAAAGTGTGAAAAAACAAGTTTAAAGATTTACATGCAGGTAGTATTTAACTGGCGCAGCCTTTTAACTCTGACATAATTTAGGGCACTTAGAAGCGCCATAGACCTCTGAAACTTTGCCAACATATACATTAGAGTACAGGCTATTTTTTAGTACAAAAGACAAAAAATGCCAATTTTGATCTCAAATGGTCAATTTTTCACCCATCACCCCTATTAAAAACAATTCTGAGTGTGATTTTCTACATAGGGTAATATCATGGACCATGTCGTCAATTTATGACATGTAAAAGAACCTCAATCCTTAGATAAAAGAAGTCTGAGTAAAATTTGTTTGCCCTGTCACATCCACCTTAGATTGCAGCCTTATATTGTTAAGAGTTATGTATCAGTTGGTTCAGTTGATATTAATATACCATATTAGAATGTTATATAATTATTAAATAAACACCAAAATTTAAGACATATCTTCAAGGACAGTCACGTGAGAGAGAAAAATTACTTCATCAGCCACTTTCAATATCACAATGGCGTCTGAGGCTTTGTATTGGTTTTCAAAAGGTGGGCAAAGGAATAAAATGGAGAGAAGAAAACTTATGCTAATACCTAGGAACTTCAATTACAATTTTAAATTTTTTAATGTATTTACAAAATGTATTTCATCAATTTCAAAAATTAATTGTCTGTATCACTTTGTCCTTGAGGCAATCCTCTAATGAGGAAAGTTATATATAATAAAAAAAAGTTAAAACATTTAATTTCATGACTGTGAATTGAAATTTTATCATGGAATTAGGGATATCATGAAAATAGGCATCTTTACCGTACAGTCAGTGCAAAAATGTAATGGACCATTTCTTTTAAGTTTGTCTTAGTTTCATATTTTATTAAAAGTTAGCAATTTGTTGAAATTTTATTTATATATATATTTTTAGGATGCTTCTCAGGATTAAGCAAAATCCAGTTTAACAAGGTTTTAATCTTCATTCTCCAATTTCCTACATTACTTAAATGGCCCAAATATTCATTGTAATGTGTTCCATTCGCATGTATATATGTGCTTTGTAAGTATTCAGTTTTCCTTTCCTGTTGAACGTCCAGCCAGGTCTGAAATACATTGACTTAGTTTTCTATACTACCAGTTCTGTAACTACTTTTCTAGGATGAACATTACCTAACTGACATTGCCTAACAATGACTCACATCTTGCAAGAGGAGATCTTGCTTTGAACTGAACATTGTGGATATGGACATTTATAAACTGTCCCAGCACATAGTATCTAGTATGTGAACTTCTGTGAACTGACAAAAACTTTGTGGCAGCATTGCCCTGATGTTGAGTCAACCTCTAAAGGAAATGAGTACCAGAATTATGTTCTGCAGATAAAGACAGCCATCACACAGGGGCTGGCATTGTGCTGGTTGACTAGAAAAAAGGAAGCCTTAACTTCTGCTACCCCAAGGGCCTCCTGAGGTCTGTAGTTGGACCACTATACCTTTGCCTTTATTGGTATGGGTAAAGGAGAGGAATACTCTGAAAAGAACTTGGAAATAAGGAAGGCATATAGAAGGAATGTTTTAGGTGTAGGAAATCTTGACAGAAAATCTCCATGGCCAGGGGAAGTACATTAGCCATGTGAATGCAGTCTCTATAGGGGATTGGAACTGAGATTCATAATATCTCCCTCCCCTCAAATTGCGAGTTTTATGATGAGTTGATAATCCATCCATGTAGAAACAATTATTCATAGCCAAAGAATTGAGAAAAAACTCACTTGTTTTCACTTTGGGTTTAGAAATATTTCGCTTGAAAATGTTCATTAAAGCAGTAATCCTAACAGATTCAAAGGCAGCAATCCAAGCAATTGCCTCCAACCAATCAGAAGGAAGTTAAACCATATTGGAATGTCGAAAACTATTGAAGCAAGTGAATAAACAAAATTAATTAATAGCTTTTTAGTGGCTACAAATAAGTTTTATTTGGCAATCAAATTACAGATGAACTTGCAAAAACGGGCACTAGAACACAAATAGCACTGCAGTCCAAACCATATCTACAAATAAAAACAATGATGTAAAAAAGCATTCCAAGCAAAACATCCAGAACATAATTTTGAAGCAGCCAGGGACAAAATATGGGAGAAAGTAGATAAACTAGCAACAGAAGCAATCACAAAACCAGAAGACGAGCAATAGCCGAATTTAGATAATGACAGGATATGACTGTCTTGTCCAGCATTTAAACAGGACCAGCATAAACAAAACAAACAAATGTGATCTCCAGATGACATCATGGATAGTTAACATCTTCATTTTCTAGCGCTAAAACACACAGTATAATGTGCCAACAACCTAACAAGTCTGTACTGGGAAGCCAAAGAAAAGATGTAATACCATTATTCTCCATTATTGGATAAATAAATAAATTTGTTGTGTATAAAATACAAGGATTCCTGTTTCAATTTCCAGCTACCGGTATACCATAGATTTATCATAATTTTTTTAAAATATGGGATTTGAAATGAGATCCTTCTAATCTTAAAATACCAACTGGGTATATCTCTTATTAACTTTCTAGGATTCAACACTATGAGGTATTATTTATTTAAGTAAAATTTTATCGCCTCACCTCACCTCATATTCTTCTTATTATTATTTTCATTCTTATTAGTCTTATTCTTCTTTCTTCTTCTATTCCTTCCTTTCATGTGATAGACCTAGTGGTCTGTTACAGTCTCAATCCAATGTTTGAAGGGTCTGCCCAGAGATCTCTTTCCTGGTGGCTGGTAATTTAAGATCTGACGTGGTACTTTTACATCTTCTTTGAGACTTTTTAGTAAGGTTAGTCCTCACAACAGGTTACTGGCCTGAAGTGACAAAGTCCAGTGGTGGAGTTGCCACCTTAGGCATCTGGACAGGCGCGATTGTGATACAGCATTTACTCTGTATCTTGACGGAACGGTTATACTGCCGTGACTCGGTCCCCAGAGCCCCGCTTGTTTTAGGCAGGTTGCACCACGAGCAGGTGGGGTTGGGATTTAGATAGGAGAGGTTATATAGAATGGACTTCACTATCTTTTGCAAATTCTTATTCTTCGTATTCTTATTCTTCTTATTCTTATTCTCCTTATTCTTATTCTTCTTATTCTTATTCTCCTTCTTCTTATTATTATTTTTATTCTTTTTATTCTTATTCTCCTTATTCTTCTTATTCTCCTTATTCTTATTCTCCTTATTCTCATTCTCCTTATTCTTATTCTGCTTATTCTTATTCTTCTTATTCTCTTTATTCTTATTCTTCTTATTCTTATTCCCCTTATTCTTATTCTCCTTACTCTTTCTATTCTTATTCTTATTCTTCTTATTCTTCTCCTTATTCTTCCTATTCTTATTCTTTTTATTCTTATTCTCCTTATTCTTATTATTCTTATCCTTATTCTTCTTATTCTCCTTATTCTTATTCTTCTTATTCTTATTCTCCTTATTCTTATTCATCTTATTCTTATTCTCCTTATTATTCTTATTATTATTATTCTTATTCTTCTTATTCTCCTTATTCTTATTCTTCTTATTCTCCTTATTCTTATTCTTATTCATCTTCTTATTCTCCTTATTCTTATTCTTCTTCATATTCTTATCCTTCTTATTCTTATTCTTCTTATTTTCTTTATTCTTCTTATTCGTATTCTTCTTATTCTCCTTATTATTCTTATTATTATTATTCTTATTCTTCTTATTCTCCTTATTCTTATTCTTCTTCTTATTCTCCTTATTCTTATTCTTATTCATCTTCTTATTCTCCTTATTCTTATTCCTCTTCATATTCTCCTTATTCTTATTCTCCTTATTCTTATTTTTCATATTCTTATCCTTCTTATTCTTATTCTGCTTATTCTTATTCTTTTTATTCTTCTTATTCTTATTCTTCTTAATCTTATTCTCCTTACTCTTATTATTTTTATTCTTATTCTTCTCATTCTCCTTATTCTTATTCTCCTTCTTCTTCTTCTTCTTATTCTTATTCTCCTTCATCTTCTCCTTATTATTCTTATTCTTTTTATTCTGATTCTTCTTATTCTCCTTATTCTTATTCTCCTTATTCTTATTCTCCTTATTAATATTCTCCTTATTCTTATTCTTCTTATTCTTATTCTCCTTATTCTTATTCTTCTTATTCTTATTCTCCTTATTCTTATTCTTCTTATTCTTATTATTCTTATTCTTTTTATTGTTATTCTTATTCTCCTTCTTATTCTTCTTATTTTCCTTATTCTTATTCCCCTTATACTTATTCTTCTTATTCTTCTTTATCTTATTCTCCTTATTCTTATTCTTCATATTCGTATTCTTATTCTTATTCGTATTATTCTTATTCTTATTCTTATTCTTTTTATTCTTATTCTTCTTATTCTCCTTATTCTTATTCTTTTTATTCTTATTCTCCTTATTCTTATTCTTCTTATTCTTAATCTCCTTATTCTTATTCTTCTTATTCTTATTATTATTCTTATTCTTTTTATTGTTATTCTTCTTATTCTCCTTCTTCTTATTCTTCTTATTTTCCTTATTCTTATTCCCCTTATACTTATTCTTCTTATTCTTATTCGTCTTATTCTTATTCTCCTTTATCTTATTCTCCTTATTATTATTCTTCTTATTCGTATTCTTCTTATTCTTATTCTTCTTATTCGTATTCTTCTTATTCTTATTCTTCTTATTCGTATTCTTCTTATTCTTATTCTTCTTATTCTTATTCTCCTTATTCTTATTCTTTTTATCTGATTCTTCTTATTCTCATTATACTTATTCTTATTCTCTTATTCTTATTTTATTCTTATTCTTCTTCTTTTTATTCTCTATTCTTATTCTTCTTATTCTCCTTATTCTCCTTATTCTTATTCTCCTTATTCTTATTCTCCTTATTCTTATTCTTCTTATTCTTATTCTCCTTACTCTTATTCTCCTTATTCTTATTCTCCTTATTCTTATTCTGCTTATTCTTATTCTTCTTATTCTTATTCTTCTTATTCTTATTCTCTTTATTCTTATTTCTTATTCTTATCTATTATTCTTATTCTTCTTATATCCTTATTCTTATTTATATTCTCCCTTATTCTTATTCTCCTTATTCTTATTCCTTATTTTCATTATTCTTATTCTCCTTTATTTTTTCTCTATTTTTCCTTATTCTTATTTTCCTGATTCTTAGTTTTTCCTATTCTTATTCTATTCTCCCTATTCTATTCTTATTATCTCCTTATTCTTATTCTTATTCTCCTTATTCTTCTTCTTCATTCTCCTTATTCCTATTCTTCTTATTCCTATTCTTATTCTTCTTATTCTTATTCTCCTTATTCTTATTCTTATTCTTTTTTTATATTATTCTTATTCTCTTATTCTTCTTCTTCTTATTCTCCTTATTCTTATTTTGCTTATTCTCTATTCTTATTCTTCTTTATTCCTATTCTTATTCTTCTTATTCTCCTTATTCTTTTATTCTTTTTTTATTATTTCTTATTCTTCCGTTTTTTATTCTTCTTATTATTGTGTCTTATTAATTCTTCTTCGACTTTGGTTACATCCTCAGTATTTTTGGTGATCATTGTTATGATATCTTGAAGATTTTTTAGACTTGAGTTGTCTTACAATAACTTTTTAGGAAGTAACACTATTGAGATATTATTTATTTAAGTAAAACTTTATCACCTCACCCTCATATTCTTCTTCTTCTTCTTCTTCTTCTTCTTCTTAGACTAGTTTTAGGATCTTTGGTTCTATCCTCAGTACTCCCACAACTGTTGTTATGTCGTCTTGAAGATTTTTTAGACTTAAGTGATCTTACAATTAACTTTTTTAGAAATTAATATTATGAGGTATTATATAAAATTTGTCCACCTGTGATCACACGCATGGCCCCGGGTTCGATTCCCAGTCCGGACATGGCTCCTGGGTAAGGTTTTTTCGGGCTTTTTTCCTCACCTGTAAGACAAATGCCAGGAAGCTTAGGGCCCAACGGTCCCCGAAAATTATCCGGCCATCATCATCATCCTTATAATTATCATCATCATTCTTCACAGGTGTGGAAAGCAATGGGAAGCTACCACACCTATAATTCCCTAGTAAAGCTGCAAAGCATAGCATGAAAATGCTATGATTGCAGTGAAAGAACTTCCCTCGGGCAGAATTACTATGGATGAATGGATATAAAATTTTATCACCAGCGGCTCTTCAAGATGACCTAACAATAGTCATGAAAATGCTGAGGATGGAACTGAAGAAGGTCCCGAAACTAGTCTAAGAAGAAGAATATGAGGTGAGGTAAATAACATTTTACTTAAATATTTCTTTTTCTTCATTTTATCCTTTTCCTCATTCTCCTCCTCCTCTCCTCTTCCTCCATCTTCTACTCTTCTACATCTTTTCCCTCATTATTATTCTCCATCCTATTTTCTTAATCATTTAATTATGCCTTGCAGTATTAGGCCCAGTTTCACCCATTTTTTGTTTCTTTCTTTTAATTGTGCCATTCTTTTTTTCCAAAAATACTTTCTCTCTTCTTATCACATATTTTATTTACAGCTCTCATTCCATTTTTGGCCTTCTTTTTCTTCTTCTGTTTTCTGCTTTAAATTCAAATATTTCTTTCATTCTTTTTTCCTCTTCTATTCTAACCAAATGTCCAAACCCTCTTAATCAATAGCTATCTGAATTGAGGAATAATAAAATCAAGATATGAAAAGTAAAATATTGAAATTAAAGTTGTTATCTAACAGCAAGTGATGTTACTTAATGTTGTTTATATTTGTGTGTCATGGAGACAGATGGCTTTAAGCTTTCACTTTGTTGTTTCTCACAAATTTCCATTATCATTGGCTGGAATTGAAACTTTGAACTTCAGATCAGACAGATATGCTAGCCCTATGCCTCGTAGATTGCAAATATAAAATATCATGTTACTTCTTCAGTTTATAAGAAATCACTGTCTTATTTGACTGGGCTTAGAGTTATAAACATTTTCACCTGTATATCATAATTGATTAATCTTGTTTACTCTTTCAGTTATGAAATGGTATTTTTTTTTCACAATGCCTTGGAAGTGCTTCATGAATTGTGTGAGATCACAGGCAGAAGATGTTCGACAACTGGATTACCAACACAGCATGCTGCAGGATGTGCCACCAGAGGTATTTGCCTATGAGCGGACACTGGAAGAGCTAAACTTGGATTCAAATAGAGTAAGTAAGGTTAACAAGATATTTTTAATAATTAAGACTAAGTATTTACTTTTAAATAATGTGAAATAATAATAATAATAATAATAATAATAATAATAATAATAATAATAGAAGCAATAAATATAACTATTAACAAGAACACTATTATGGCCTATCAGTGATACAAACTAAAGGGCTACACCTGAATTTCATATTCAAAGTAACCAGCTACCATGCGACTTTTATCCATACAGTTGATTTTCATTCCTTAGTTCTTATCCATGTTTGTGTTCAAACAACTTTAGGTTACCATTAAATCTACTAACACGGGAACTGTCAGCCATTGCATGCAGAAACCTACCTTGAAATTTCTTCCAGAGAAGCATTCTGATGTGCAAAGGCTGTCTCCAAAAAAAGTCTGCCTTTTTAACTGCAAGGCATTAAAATCCACTGCCAAATCTTTCATTTAAAGTACAGGGAAGTAATACAACTCCTGTATTGGCAGACTGGATAACCCTCACTCTCAGCCATCCATGCCGTGTCCTGTCTCATCAACTCTACTCTTAACTCAAGCAGAGATGTACATATGTTCCATACAGTTGGTTGCCTTTGCTGAATTCTGGTTTCGATTTGTGTGCCTTGTAGTTAAAAATGGCAGATAATTTTTTGGATATGGCCTTGGTACATCATAATGCTCCCTGGGAGAAATTTCAAGGTAGGTTTTGGCATGCAATAGTTGACAGTTCCCTTGTTGTGTTCAAACTTCAGGTTAATAATAAATCTACTATACCCTGTTCATTCTTAATGTGATCTTTGTCAAAACAAAACCATGTGACTTGCTCACTTTTCATTGGTTATGGACACCGACATATGTTGTAGAAGCAATATCCTTCTGCCATTTGCGCCACAATTACTGTCACTTTTGACAGGGAGATGATGACACAGCTACAGAAGACTTGATACTTTCTGCCATTTTGTTGCATTAGAATCGACTGATGCACGACTCAAATGCATCACCCATATGTAAAGAACATTTTAAGTTTTAATTATTCATTAGGTACATTGTAGAATATTTTGTATGTTTTGAATATTATTATTTTCATTCACGAAGAATAACACATATATTCAGAGGACATGTTTTTAATTTAATGAAGGGAACTACTTTTTCGTGCAATTATTGCTTCTACAATGTACATCTGTGTCCATAACCAATGAAAAGCGAGCAAGTCACATAGTTTTGTTTTGACGAGGATCACTTTAAGAGCAAACAGTGTATAGTTAAAGTACATAAACCTTAAAAAAAAGGATAATTTATTATGTACAATCTCAATAAATGTTGAGTTTTTCAAGAGGCAGTTATAATTCTGAGGTGATTGTGTAAGGAGAGAAATTTCTAGCTGACATATATCTCTTTATACACCAAGAATCCAAGAATTGTGAGGTAAAATAATCAGTTCCATAGCCTGCTTCTCAACAGAGAACTGCAAATGTATATGCCAGACTCTTCTGTTCCCATATTCATTAATTTACTTCTCAAATATTTTTTCTCTATTTTCTAGATTCGAGATTTGCCGAGACCATTATTTCACTGTCATGGACCTAAAAGTTTTTATCCATGAGAGTGACAATGAAGTACAGAGTTTATACTCAGCCCTGATATGTGCCTCTCTTTATAATATCTTCAGCATATTGACAGGAGCAGAAATGGTAGGTATAAACAAAGAGCCTTAATGTTTATGTGGGTGTTTTTTCATTGTTACCAATGGTACCAGATAAGGAGCGTGTTGTTTGAGTGTATGGTACTGATTATTATGATATTAGTGGGATTTTATATATTTCATCTCATATTTTTTTTTTTATTTTCTTGCAGACTATTAGTTTCGTCACATTTAAACGATGAAACTATAGTCTAGCATAAGAAATAAAAAGTATGAGTGTTAGTAACAATCCTTATACTCAGAATAATTGTATAAAAACCTCATAGTTGTACTTCCTAACAGATATCTAAATAAAGTATTTTTTAAAATTCATGTCATGAGAAAAAAATTGTTTGTTGTTGAAACTCACCTCATAAAAACATTTTGTCCGATGAATTTTAAATGATTATTACCCTCATATTGTTTACTTTCCCAAGGCTATGTAATTTCAAATAAATTACAGTATGTGTTAAGTGTAAGGAATCAATATGTATATCGGGAATTCTTGTCTTACCTCATTACTTCATATTTTTTTTAAAACACTGCACAGCAGTATCGGGGGAAACAATCTGTCACCATCGTCCAGCTGTTTTCATGACTGCCCAATTTTTCTTTTGCCGGTAATGATCCAAATTGCCATCTAGTGTTTCTGTTTTGGGAATGATTAATTTGTCTAAAGTTCTACTATGGTTTTTTTTGAATATATCTTTTCCCAAAACTGTTAAATTCATATAAGTTGTGGATAGATGTTTCAAACTCGTTTGCTTCTTTTTTAATTTCTATGATTCTCTAAGAAACTATGTGCTGCTATTAGCGAGATTTTTCAATTTTCAATTTGTTTTTTATGTGGAGTTAAAGTGGTTCATTTTTACGAGTTTCCAAAGTTCTTTCAAAAATTACACCAGTATGGAAGTTTAGAAAATTTCTCCTTCAAAAGTAACACCAGTAGGGGCAGTTTGGGATAATTACTGGCAAAAAAAATTGAGAGTCGTGGAAAAACTGCTGATGGTGGTGTGAAGATTGTTCATCGATACTGCAGTGCTGTGTTTAATAAACATAGAATGTGTGTGATAAGAAAAATTCATTGATTCATTTGATTCTTATTAATAAAACATCATAATGTTAAAAATTCCCAAATTTATTGTATTAAAATATGTTTAAGTGTTTGTGTAGTGGATGTTGTGCGAATATTAGTGATGAAGATGAAGGAGAAAGAAAAACCAAGTGCCAGCACATAGCCTACTACTGTCGAAAAACACCATAGGAACTGCCAAATTGAATGTATCTATCCTGTGGATGAATAGCTGTCAGCAGAACCATATGCTTTCTTAACATAGTGTATTGCAGAAGAGTTTGGAATATTTAATCGTATCACATGTCTGGTTTGTGTATATCTAGCAATTTAAATATTAATGTGTGGCCGTTTATCAACCCTCCTAGCCCTAAGACTGAAAATTTTATAATTAAAATGTCCAACCCCACAAATGTTGGGAGCTAATCCACCAGGAGGTAAACCAGAGTAATTTTATATGCCATCTATCTAGCTTGTTAATCTTTCCTCATGTCCCCTGATATATCACAACTTTGTACCAGGATTAGTTAGAATCTTGAGCATAAGTCACTCCCAAATTACTTCATTAAATTTTTAGTAAAATCACATAGACTGCATATTGGGATGGACATATGGTAACGATGGAGAATGAAAGAGGGGCATGGAAATTCTTTGTAGGAAAACCAGAAAGAAAGCACTCATAGTTAGGCCAAGAATTGAGATGCAAGAATATAATTACCCATGAATTGGGGGAGGTGAATTATACAGGGTCCCATGCCATAGCCGAATGGTTAAGACAAGAAGCCTTGGCACAGAGCTACGGGACTTGCGCTGGTTCGAGTCCCCATGGGGGATGAAATTTTTCTTATGGAATTTCGGCCAGTATGGGACCGGTGCCCACCCAGCATCGTGAGGTATTTGGGTAGCTACAATAAGTAGTGACTCCAGGTTGAGAGGACCAGCTATAATGGCTGTTGGACTTGACATGCTGACCATTTGTCACCCCTACACTGGCTTATGATCGTCTACCTCTGTGAATAACACATGTGGACGTGAGGCCAGCAGCTGGCTGGTAGGCCTAGGGTCTTCGAGGCCTGTTGTGCTTGGAGTGGAGAATTATACAGGAATGATTGGCAAACATTAGCTCAGTAAAGCATATGTCCATGCAGTAATGAACCTCCGGTTCGATAGTCCCAATTAGTTTATAAAATTGTTAATCTACACATGCATTAATATACTGTTAATATTAATAAAATTAAAATGAGTCTTTAATTACATCTCAACTCATATGCTCCATGTTCTTCACAGCATAGGACTTCAGTCCTATCTTTTGAGTCGAAAAGTCGGCTTAAGATAGGAATGACTGTTCCTGAATCCACAGTCGTGTGCTGTAAAGAATACGGGAGTGTATGAGGTGTGATGTAATTAAAAACTCATTTTAATTTTAATAATTTGAAGGCCTCATAATGCTAATTCTCCTCTTGAGTTTTATGAGATAGAGTTAGTATTAATAGTGAGTGGAGAACATATTTTTAACACCTCACCTCATAAAATTTTAAGTTTTCTTGAGACTAATGGTTTCAGATGACTTCTCATCCCTCTTCAGTCATGACTCCAACTGTTGAAATTCTCTGGTTGTTGATTTATCTATGGTTGTCACATCTTGTGCTACCATCTTTGGTTGGATTTTAAATCCATTGGTCTCAAGAAAACTTGAAATTTTATGAGGTGAGTTCTTAAAAATACGTTCTCTACTCACTATTAATGATATAACCTCATAATGTTTACTTTCCAATATTAATTTAAATATAGTGTTAATATTTTGATGTTATATTTTAAATTAACATATTCCAGAATTGGATATAGTTTCATTTTAGAAAGAAAAATTACATTCAAACTGGGAGTTGTGTTGATAGTGATGGCTATTGGCCTTCGGATGAAAGGAGAATTAATTCATAGTTAAATATGGGAATTAACATTATGAGGTTCTTAATTCGTAAATTAATGAGTCATATTTTTACATCTTACCTCATATTTTACGTTTCTTTAAACATGGAAACTAGTTTTCAAGAGAAGGATCTCTCTCATTTTCAACTGACATTACGACTACCGGACTTTCATTTGAATCATTGGAATCTCCATCAATAACGTTGCCATCTGGTGTTGATTTGATGAAATTTGAGATGAGGTCACGTTCATCAGGAATCTCAAAATTCGTTGAGGTCACTGTGTTAAAGAGATTCCTGATGAACTTGATCTCATCTCAAAGTTCATCAAATCAACACCAGATGGCAACGTTATTATGGAGATTCCAATGAAAATCCGTTGTCATAATGTCAGTTGAAAATGAGAGAGATCCTTCTCTTAAAAACTAGTTCCTGTGTTTAAAGAAACATAAAATATGAGGTAAGATGTAAAAATATGACTCATTAATTTACAGAGAATTAATTGTATGAGTAGAAAGAAATTTGATGTGGCACTGACGTACAGAGTCAGAGGTCTGGTGTTTGACTCCCGGTTCGAACGTAATTTTTCTTTCTGAAATGAAAGTGTTAATATGTTTATTTATTATATTAATATTTATTTATTTTATAATATTTATTTCTACATAAGTTAATTTATTTGTTCTCAGAATTGTCTGGGAATTCCTGATAACATCAAGGGCTGTAAACATCTGGTGTATGTGGATGTCAGTGTTAATCAACTGGAAAAGCTTCCAGAAGGCTTCACTCAGCTACTTTCTCTGGAAGAACTTTATTTAAATGACACATGCTTAGATTTTTTACCTGCTAACTTTGGCCGATTAACTAAATTAAGGATTTTAGAGCTCAGGGAAAACAATTTGAACACATTACCAAAATCAATAGCACGTCTAACTAGTCTGGAGAGGATGGATATTGGACAAAATGAGTTTTCTGATCTGGTAAGAATATTAAACATGAAGCCTATATTCATGAAATAATTAGAATGAAATAAATTAATAATTAGAACAATCTCTATGCTATGAAAATACATGTGTGTTAAGTTCTACATTTCCTATTTAACAATATTGTGTTAGTGTTTTTCCCATTGTCTTAATTCTAGTCACCAAGTATGCTGCATTTAACTTTTATAGGAATTAATCACTATGAGGTTCAATTTATGGTGAAATTAATTGTCTCTTACCTCTAACTTAGAAGATTTATATGAGGAGAGGTAAGAAACATTTAATTTTGCTATATGCTGCATTGTTTAATCTCTCAAAATCTCTTTTAATTCATGTTCATAGAATAATGATCACAGCTAAATCCTGCATTCAATATATTAATGTGGTGTAACTGGAGACTTGGAGATCAAATAGATCCTGGAACATCTCTTTTCTTTCTATAGAGAGTACTAGCAGAATTGAACATTTTTTTTATTATAATATATGTTAAAATAATGTACACTTGGAGACATTAGAACATCTTGGATCTGGGATAAATGTTTGCTCGCAATCACTGAAGAGACATGTGATATACGTAGCCTGCCTTTTTCTACTCTTCTCCTCAAGTCTTATTTACTATGCAATCAATGAGATAATGCAATAATGGGATAAGTGCATTATAAAGTGCCAATATCAAGGTCATGCTCACATGAGTATTAAATATTATAATTTAACAGAATAGATCAGTAAAACATTTAAATGTGTATAGTATTATTGTAAAATTTTCTAAGATTTGAGCAACAGGTACATTTTTTGGCAACAACTTACATTCTATATTTGTCAAGGTGGCAATGTGAACAAAAAAAAAAAGAGGTAAATTAATGAGTCATTTTTTTACATCTTACCTCATATTTTATGTTTCTTTAAACATGAGAACTAGTTTTCAAGAGAAGGATCACTCTCATTTTTTACCGACATTATGACTACCGGATTTTTGTTGGAATCTCCAAATCTCCATCAATAATGTTGCCATCTGGTGCTGATTTGATGAAATTTGAGATGAGGTCACGTTCAACAGGAATCTCGAAAATCATGGATCTAAATTTGTTCTTCTGAATATATATCTTCTCCCAAATTGTCAATTCTAAAGATTTTTCCAAATGTTTTAAAAGTTGGGCTTCTTTTTCAATTTTATGATTCTCCAATAAACTATGTGCTGCAATAGCTGAATTTTCAATTTCACCATTTTTAATATTTCTGAAGTGTTCCTTAGTGCGAGTGTCCAAATTATTTTTGTTTTTCTTATGTATACTTTATTGCAGTCCTTACAATTAATTTGCAAAAAAATCTGGAATTTATCAAATTAATTCACGATTCATTTAATTCTTATTAATAAAACCTCATAATGTTAAAAATTCCCAAATTTATTATATAAAAGTAAGCTATTAGTTTGTGTAGATGATATTTTATTAAACGAAAGCAAGGGGTTACTAAGGGCCAATGCACAAAGAGATTAAACTTAGGCTCTATCCTGGAAATGCATTATTATTATTATATTATGCATTACAGGGACTCTTGTCATCCCAACTTCTCTCATAAAATGTTAAACTGAAAATCAACTTTTATAAGATTCATGATGTGTTTCGTTGAGGTATTATTCAAAATTAAAATATAAAATTATGGAATATTCACCTGAAAGGTCCGTCTCCTCAACTTAATTAGTTATTTAACTGTAGCTTCCCGAAAGCGCTACAGTTAAATAACTAAATAAGTTGAGGAGACGGATGTTTCAGGTGAATATTCCATAATTTTATATTTTAATTTTAAACTGAAAATGTATAAAACTCTTATTCTCCCAATTATATGGATGTAAAACATTGACTCATACAAGGGAGGTAAAAGGATTACGAGTATTTGTGAATAAAGTTCTTAGGAAAACTTTTGGACCAAATAGAGATGAAGAGACAGGCGAATGGAGAAGACTGCATAACAGTGAGCTACATTATCTTTATATGAAACCAGATATAATAAGGACAGTTAAATCTCTTAGACTGTGATAGGCAGGACAAGTGGCACAAATGGGGAATGAAAGAGGGGCATGGAAGCTTCTTGTAGGAAAATCAGTTGATAGACCAAGAATGAGTTGGGAGAATAACATTAACCATGGTTTGAGAGAAGTAGATTATACAGGGATGATTGGAAAACATTAGCTCAGGATAGGGATGTGTGGAGAGCTTATGTCCATGTGGCCATGAATCTATGGGTTTGATAATGCCAGTGAGTTAGGTAATATGAGGGAAGTATGTACAGAACAATGTTCAAAATTGTATATTTACATAGCATATGAAAAGTACTAAAATATGTATTAAAGGACAACACGCACACACTATTGAGTAACACTAAGAACTTAGGACTGGAAGTAAATATCAATAAAACTAAATATATGGTCACACGTAGAAATATATTATATTATGGAAATGGACAGCTTATGACAAATGAGGAAAAATTTTGAGGAAGTGGCTGAATTCAAATACCTAGGAACAATATTCACAACAAATAAGAATGAGATGCACAAAGAAATTAAACATAGGCTCAATTCTGGAAATGCATGCTATTATGCATTGCAGAGACTCTTGATGTCCCAACTCCTTTCAAAAAACATTAAACTGAAAATATATAAAACTATTATTCTACCAGTTATACTATATGGGTGTGAAACATGGACTCTCTTACTTTAAGGGAGGAAAGGAGATTACGAGTATTTGAGAATAAAGTACTTAGGAAAATTTTTGGACCAAAGAGAGATTAACAAACAGATGAATGGAGAAGACTCCATAACAATGAACTACATGGTCTTTATAGAAAGCCAGATATAATAAGAACAGTTAAGTCTCGTAGACTGCGATAGGCAGGACATGTTGCACATATGGGGAGTGAAAGACTTGCATGGAAGCTTCTTGTAGGAAAGCCAGAGGGAAAACGCCCAGTTGGTAAACCAAGAATGAGGTGGGAGAATAACGTTAACTATGATTTGAGGGAAGTAGATTATACAGGGAATGATTGGAAAGCATTAGCTCAGGATAGGGATGTATGTAGAGCTTATGTCCGTGCGGCCACGAACCTACTGGTTTGATTGTGCCAGGGAGTAAGTAAGTAAGGGCAAAATGTCAAAAATATTTATTGAGATGTCTTTTCTTCAATGGTTTTTTTTTGTTTAATAAAATTTTTGAAATAAACCTTGATTGAGATATAAAACTTTGTTTTAGAGATGTACATATTAGGGAAAAAAGAATTTACTTACATAAAAATCCAGGCTTAATAATAATAATAACAACAATAATGATGATGACGATGTTGATGAAAGTAATAATAATAACGATGATTATGACAATGATAATAATTATAACTAACTCACTGACACTATCGAACCCAGATGTGCATAGCCATGTGGACATAAGCTCTCGATTCATCCGTATCCTAAGCTAATGTTTTTTAATCATCCCCTGTATAATTGCCTCCCTCATTCTTGTGATATCAACTGGGTACTTTTCTCTGATTTTTCTGCAAGGATTTTCCATGCCCCTATTTCATTCTCCATTCCTGATACATGCCCTGCCCATCACAGCCTGTGAGACATAACTATTTTTATTACTTGTGGTTTCCCCATACAGGTCATGTATGTCAAGTGTCTTCTCCATTCACCTGTCTGTTCATCTCTCTTTGGTCCAAAAATTTTCCTCAGAATTCTATTCTCAAATACTTCTAATATTATCTCCTCCCTTAACCCATTCACTTCAGGTTTAAATGCTCTATGCATTTTCCTAGAAACCAGATTTAAGTTACCGTAAATAATATTGTTTATTATTAGGCATTCAAAACAAACAAAATATAACGGTACGTGAGATCACAATGAGGGTGAAAGCAAAAACACATTCCTGTACTATTCATAAATGTTAACAAAATATTAGCTTGCCAAAGGATGTACAAAATATATAACAGAAGATTTTAATGAGTGTACCTCGTATTCTGAGTTGAAGGCCATTTAACTGCCGGTGAGTCTACCTCATCTTTTGAGGCGAAAGGGTTAAGGAGGATCCTATGTTCAGTTTATTTCTGCACCTCATTCTTGTTTGTAATTATTACTAGGTATTTGAATACAGCCACTTCTTCAAAATTTGCCTCATCTGTCAATAACTGTCCATGTATTTCTAGGTGTGACTATGTATTTAGTTTTGTTGATAATAATAATAATAATAATAATAATAATAATAATTGTAGTTAAATAGTATTCATAAGAATCTAAAAGCATGAAAGTATAATGATGTTGGTCCATAGTACGTCGGAATGATTCTGCCATGGTGGGCTACACAGTTCATGTGTATGTATTGTAGGTAGTTGTGCATCATTATTTTATGAAAAGAATGTGAATTTTGAAAAATTAATATTCCTTAATAAATAAGATGAATCTGGTACATCCTACCCTATAAATATACGATGTTTCATTTGCCATGTTTTGATATGCTGTCCATATCATCATTAGCTTGTCCAGGCTTTTGAATTTTATGTTGTCGGCCCTGGATGTCGACTCCCTTTGATTGACCGAAGAATTTGTAAATCAAATTTTTTTTCCATGGGAATTTCTAAATTCACAATCCTATTTTTTTCTTCTGGTTGTAGGTATTCCCCTAAGTGTTGAGCTCTTTTAAAGAATAAAAATATGATTATGAATTTTGAAATTCCTGGGGAAAAATATTTGATTTACTAGTTCTTCGGTTGACCAAAAGATGGAGGGGGAGTCGACATCCAGGGCTGACAACATAAAATTCAACAGTCTGGAAAAAACTGACAATTATATGGACAGCACATTGAAGTATTTCAAATGAAACTTCAAATATTTATGAAGTAAGATGTACCTGATTCACCTTCTTTATTAAGAACCTCATAATGTTACTTCCTATTGTAATTTATTAATTAATATTCCTTATTTTACTTTCACTAATTACACCACTATATAATTTTGTGAAATTGTATAAATACTGATAAATATTACAGAAAATTTAATATCCACTTCTTTCCCTCAAACTAAATGAAATTATATTGACATAGGCTTTCACGGCTGGAGTTACTATGATGATCTTGTAGAAGATTTCCGGGCTGTTGACTGTGGTCTTGAGGCTTGTAGTTCCCCGACGTTTCGTCAGAGACTGCGTCTGGCATCCTCAAGGGTTGTCTTGAGTGTCAAGACAACCCTTGAGGATGCCGGATGCAGTCTCTGGCGAAACGTCAGGGAACTACAAGCCTCAAGACCACGGCCAACAGCCCGGAAATCTTTTACAATTTCATCATTAAATGAAATGAAATTTAAAATTATTACTTTTTGAATGTAGGATAGCATAAAGAAGTGATGAATATTATTTCATATTTTTCTTGAATGTTTTTCCAAGAAGTCTGAAGAAAATGCAGACCATAGTAGAGCCTCATAAATTGTGGTTGATTAACTCACTTTTTGATTCAATCATTTACTTGTTTGCATGTGTAGTTATAACAATATAACTTTGTTTCTAGCACACAGTTGGTGGATAGTTAAGTAAGTCTCTGAGATATCATTTTGCTTTGCTTGATAACATGGCTGTAACTTTTACAATATTTTTATTCATTTATTTATTTATTTTTGAGAACTGCTATCATCAACTTCAAGTATTAAATTTTGATGCCAGTATTATTGTCTTGAAGTAAATCATGTTTTGTCCTAGTTTATCTTTTGTTTTATGTATATTCATTTAAGCATATTTGGCTAGTCTTGAATTTGGTACCTTAGTTTTTTATCCTATGAATTTATTTTTTTAATGTGTGGTTAACTTTTTATATCAAGTTTTTGTCTGATATCCATTGTTTGAAATAGACTAATATGGAGTAAAATTTCAGTAACATTTGGCTGACAATTTTTCTGTGTGCTAGGCATTTAATATTGACAAATCCAATTTACAGTCCATGTCATTTTGGACCAATCATGATTTATTATTACTGAATTATTCTATCTATTCTATAGTAATTCTGCCCAAGGTTAGGTCTTTCACTACAATCATAGCATTTTCATGCTATGCTTTGCAGCTTTACTAAGGAATTATAGTATGGTAGCTTCCCGTTGCTTTCCACACCGGTAATGGATGATGATGATGATGATGGCCGGATGATTTTCGGGGATCATTGGGCCTTAAGCCTCCTGACATTTGTTTTACAGGTGAGGAAAAACCCCGAAAAGACCTCACCCAGGAGCCTGTCCTGACTGGGAATCGAACCGTGGCTCACTGTGTGACAAGGCAGCATGCTACCTCGAGACCACATGATTATTGAAATGAAATTGTCAGAAATGATGTGCAGTTGTTCGGAAATTATCAAACCACACTCACAAATGTTCCTGATTAGTAAACTATAGGTCACAGAAGACCAATCTGCTGAAACATTGATACAAGGTAACCCCTTATACGCGCACAGTTCTGGGGTATATGCTTCAGACAAGCAGTCCAAATCTGTGCATGTAAATACTGCCCTCCGAGATTCTGGGAGCATGATGTTGGAGCGACATGCCTGGATTGCACCTGCACAGGCTTGTTTAGTTACACACTTTTTCCTGCACTCCAGATCTGACTAGTTGACAAGAGAGAGTGCTGAAGTGGCATTTCGCAGAAACTCCTTTTAAAATTGCATTTACACGGGCAGTTTTGGCTTGTCCATTCAAACCCCACATTCCCAGAGCATGGGCCAGGAGTGTCATCCTTTTTGTCTACCACGCTCCAGCTTCATGCTCCTGGACTGGCACTCTGGAGCGATTTTCCAGGAGTGGCAGTTTGAGGCATATGTGTAAACGGGGCTAATAAATTAAATAATATTGTATAGAGTATGTAACTTATATCTATTTTATTGATATTCTTTTTAAAAAATTAATTCTTTAAGTAGCATTTTATTTCATTCACTAAATAGTCTTTTAAAATACCATGTGAGTTTTCATTTTTCTGGACATTTCATTCTTGTCACTATTGTCCAGTTGTGGTATTACACTTGAAAATGTTATGCTACTTTGGATGATTTTCTTGGCAAAATTTATATAGGTACAGAAAAAATCTAAAAAAAAATGCTACCCGATTGCATTATGGACAGTAGTTTGTTGCTGTGGGTATGCAGGATTATGTAAGAGAGAAATATTTTGTCTGAATTGAGATGCCTGGATAGCACAAATGGTTAGTGCTCTGGTACATAGAACTGAAGATATTTGGTTCATATCCCAGTTCAGGCAAACATTTTTCTTTAAAAAAGTTTTTAGATAATGAAACAATATAAATTAATTCACAGAAAATGTGTCGCATGCAGAAGAATAACACTACAGTTTATTAAGTGGTTTAATTTAATCATTTTCCATACAAGTATTGTATGTTTAAATGTTGAGAAACATAAAACATTTTGATATATTGGGGAATCAGAATGTATTTAAATAAATTACTGTGGAAATACAGTAGTAGTAGTAGTAGTAGTATTCAAATGTTCTGAAGCTCATTCGCTTGTGGGCTTCCCAATAATATTCAGCGATTTGTAATGGTGTTCCAACTATTTTCTGAAGATCAGCGCAGAACGTCAAGTGATCCTTGTTCATTATCGTATTTGTGTCCTTGCATACTATGCAGTGTGGAGAGTCTAGTAGCTTAATTCTATGTAGATGTGCTGCCAAGCAGTTTCAAGATGAAGTGATGCAACTGCAATTGATCGGGGCCTGTTTGGTATTGTATCTGGTTCTAGTAATGTCTTCCATATCTTGGTTTCACATTGGATTTTGTTTTTTTCGGCTATATGGGATTTTATTTTCATTTTGGTGTAGAGTTGTACTGATCTGTAAGATAGGTAATTGATCTTACTCTGTTGGATGAGTGTACCTTGTTTCGCAAGCACATCAGCCTTCTCATTACCTTCCACGCCACAATGTGTTGGAATCCATTGTAGAACAACATTTCTGTTTAGATTTTTCAACATCTTGTGGAAATACAATAAACAGGCAAAATTGGTAACATTATAAAATTATAACCCATATTTTATCGGTGCAAGTCCACAAAAATATTAAACCAGAATGTAGCAAAAAAAAAGTATAATTTTATTCTCAAAATGATTCTAGATCATCATCCAATACCAGAAAAAAATGTAGTGATTATTTAAATTGATGAATTTCTGACAAATTACATATTTCTTTTACACTTTCTATCAAAAGGTTTGTTATTTCTTCCAGTTTTGTATTAGAATCGCACAATAAATTTAAATTAGCATAAATATATGCCAGTCCATTTTTTAAGTAACCATCAGTTTGTAGATTTTGAACAAACAGTATTGATGAAGCATTATCTTTCTCTAATTATTCTATGACTGATTGGAAAGAGTCAAAATTATCTGCATACTACACCATGCAGAAATCCAATGTCCCCCTGCAAGTGAGAATTGTTAATTGTAATGGAATATTTGGGTTTTTGTTTCTGAGGAGTTCAGTTCTCATTGGGGCCTTCATAAACACTTTTTTTCTGTTTGATATCAAACTGTCTGCATTAAGAAACAAGCTTTTGATAGTGACCACATGATGAAATATTTGGCAGGAGTGTGCTAGTTCACAAAACCAAAATGCAATGAACTGAAAATCAATGATATTCAATTGAAAATGGAAAAAAATATGTATTAGCAATGCATAATAAATTTAATGAATGAGTTGGAGAAAATGCTTTAACATCTCACCTCATAAAGTTGCGTGTCTTCATGATACCGGTTTCAAAAGTAATACTATACTTTTGAATCTGGTATAATGAAGACATGCAACTTTATGAGGTGAGATGTTAAAGCATTTTCTCCAACTCATTTATTAATGTAAATACCTCATAGTGTTTCCTCTCACTGTAGTTTTAATTAAATGCATAATACATTGTTAATATTATTTGTTTTTAAACATCTTAATGATAGACAAATTATATTTTTCTTTTCAAATATAATTAGCATAATACATTGTTGAATGTTTACTTTTTTGCGAAAAACATGTATGTATGTTTCTAATGCTCAAGATTTGACAAAGCCATTTTCCTTGTAGCTTCCCAATATTTAGTAACAGTGTTTGAATGCATATTGAAAGCTTGGCATGATTTTAAATGTTCCATATTTATATTCTCTCCCCCTATGCAGAGTAGGCAGTTTGGTCATGGTGATAGACAAATCCTGTGTAAGTGATTGTTCAGGCAATCATGGCCAGTAATAAGACAGAAGGTGGCGACAGTAACTTTTCAAAGCAATTCTGAAATTATTTTAGATTTTTTGCAGCCTGTATCCATTTAGAAATGTTCTTTCTTTTGTGTTAACTTGCAGGTATACAGAGTGATTCAGAAATATGACTATACATTTGATCGCATTTTGTGACGAAAATATTGTTATTAAAGGAAATATGATGTTATCATTGGAAAGGGAATCCTTAAAATTACAACAATAGAAAAAAACAAATCACTGCTCACGTGCAGCTTGGCGGGTTGATTTTTGTGGGCTAGTGTTGAACGCCTGCACAATTCTCTTTGTTGTTTCTGCATCTGTGCTAATGTGAGGCCTTCCAGGAGGTTTGATTTTCTGCATTCTTCCCATTTCCAGCAGTCATTCTCCACTTCCCCACAGTCGATGGCTGCAATGCTACGTTAAACTCTCGTCTTGCGGCCTCACGATCATTAGCATACGTTATTGCCCATGCAGCAATTGTAATTTGCTGTTGCATATTCAACATCATTTTGACTAATGACGTAAATTCTACACTGTTTTGTTTTATTCCATTGTTGTAATTTGAATAATTGCCTTTCCAACAGTAATTTCATATTTCCTGTAATGGTAATATTTTCATCACACAACACGATCAAACATCTAGCAATATTTATGATTCACCCCATAGTAATTATTTACTTTATCCTCTTTTTACAAAACATTTGTTAGATTTATATGAACATTGTGTGGTAGCTTTTTGTTTAACTTGGATTATTTTTTTTTATTTCGCTAACATGTCATCCTTTTCATTGTATAAAATAAAACTGTGGAAAATTATAAAAAAAATTGATAAAACATGTGTTTTAAACAAGATATTTGAAAGTATGTAATTATGAGGTGAATTAAAGTTCTAAGGTCTCCGATTTTCTTTCTCATAAACTACTTCCACCAAACATTTGAAACTTTTGTCACTTCTGGACACAATCTCCCTGCTGATATGCACATCGTTTAGAATGTTGATGCCATGATTCCATGGCTGCTGTAAAAGCTTATTTAGTAGTTAAATCTGGGAAATAACATTATGGGATTCTTAATTCATAAATTAATGAGTCATTTTTTACATCTTACCTCATATTTTATGTTTAAGGAAAACATAAAATTTGAGGTAAGATGTAAAAAATGACTCATTAATTTATGCTTATTTAGTATTCTGTTTTGACCACTGGAGTATCACAGATGCAATAGAGGCCTGACCATAGAATTATGCGATCATGGAGAGTTTCTTTCATTGTTGGAATGAGCCAAAAATTGATAGAAATCAGGTCAGATGAGTAGCAAAAATAAGCAACCGCTTAAAAGATTTTTTTTTTCATGAAGAAACTCATGGTATCCACCTGGAGAACACTTTCTGCATTTTCAGGATTTCATGCAGGCTTGTGTGCATTGATTAATTGAAAATGCCAATTTCATAGCAATATCTTTCTCACTTAATCGACGATCCTTCAAAACAGCTTCTTCTCTTTGCACAACCATTATGTCTAATTGGCTGGTGTGAGTCCAAGATTGTTTCAGTTCATTGTCACACGACGTTCAGCATTATTTGAATTGTTGCACACATGAAAGTATATTTTTCACATTCTTGATATCACAACCATGTGTTTCATTCAAATGGTGATAACTTTGATTGGATGTTACACCACACAAATGGATATAATAAATGATTACTGTTCCTGCAATGAGAACATAGCCTTTTTAAGTATCATAGTACTCCTCACTCTAGCTGCAGCCGCTAGGATTCTGGGTGTAGTACAGTGCTGTCATTTCTGTCGTGCATTCACAAAGAATGCCAACATATTTTAACCCAAACCACATGTTATTACCAGTCCTGAGAAAAAATTGGAGACTTCAGAACTGGAATACATCTCGTGCACAAAAATAAATAGAAAAATGCGTGTTTTTATGTAAAATAAAATTTGTTGTATATACTCTTGAAGTATCTGGAACAATGGACCAATTTCAAGATGCCTATCTCTAAGTAAAAAAAAATGTTTATTCCTTAATATTAAATATTGTTAAAGGTGAATTATTTCCAATAAAATGAGTTTAACTTTTTATTAAGTATTTGGTTGAACAAATCTTGTTGTTGTTTGTTATAGCCTGAAGTGATTGGACGGCTAGTGAATTTGACAGAATTATGGGTTGACTGCAATAGAATACGTGGTGTTCCAAAGGTAATAAGAATTTATTATATATGGTTGGTTGGTTTCTAATGTCGAGCACTTGATAATAAAATCATTCGCTCTCTTGCACTCCAATATTTAGCAGAAAGGCTGGTCTCATCTACAAAAGCTGGACAATGGAGGAGATGTTTCTTTCCATATCTTCATTTAAATTGCAAAAAGGGCATTTAGGTGAATCTGTTATGACAAGTCTGTGTAGGTGTCTTTCAGGCAGTCATGTCCCATTAGCAGTCTGAATATTGCTACTGCAGATTTTCTTTGTAATGTAGTAATGTCATAAGCTTGTAGATTTTCCCATTCCTTTCCAGATATTTTGGTGGTGTATTCTTCTCTAAGTTTATTGATCCATTTATTTGAGATAATTCTTTCGATAGAGTGAAAGGAGACTGGAGTAGAAGTTGGTTTCAAAACAATTTTGCTACCCTTCTTGGCCAGAAAATTGGCTAATTCATTGCCTGTCACTCCACAATGGGCCAGAATCCATTGAAGTACAACTTTTTTATGTAGACGGGATAACTGTTTTATTATTTTGTGACATTCAATAATTTTGATTTTATATTATATATAAATTTGTACATTTCTGTAGCATTTTGTTGTTCCTGGTACACTAGTGATTTAAAATTTGAAATAAATTCTGTTCACCTCACGTCACATCCCGTCTTCTAATTAGACTGGTTTCGAAACCTAGGCAGTTTCATCATCAGTAATTTCACGACCTATGTTCTGTCATCCAGGAACACTGCTTCTTACTTGATCTGTTGGTGGATTGTTGAACCTCGAAATCAAATCACTTCTCCGGGAATTTCAAAATTCATAAATTTTTCCTTCTTCTTTTTTGAATGTAGATTTTTCCCAAACTGTGAGCTCTTTTGGTTTCTATTTGTTTTATTGAACTAGCCTTTCTTTCAGTTAGATGTTTTTCTGAACAATCATGAGCACCTACTGCTGATTTTTTCTACTTCACCATTTTTGACATTTTTAAGATATTATTTTACCATAGTTTTCAAACTTCTTTTTGTTTTCCCTATGTAAATTTTGTCACAATCTCTACATTTAATCTGGTAAATTCCCAATTTGTTTTTTTTTTCTTCTATTTTGTCGTTTTTTGGAACATCAAAAATGGTGAACTGGAAAAATCAGCAGTAACCGCTCATGCTTGGTCAGAAAAATCATCTATTTGAAAGAAAGACTATTTTAACAAAAAAAATAGAAAAATCAAAAAAGCTCATGGTTTGGGAAGAAATCCACATTCAGAAAAAACAAAGAAAATTTAATAGTTTTTGAAATTTCTGATGTTTATCAGTCCACCAACAGATGGAGAAAGAAGCAGTCCTGGACAACAGAACATTAGTCATGATATTACTGATGATGTAACCCCCTAGGTTTTGAAACCGGTCTAATTAGAAGATGGGATATGAGGTGAGGTGAACAGAATTTAAAAAAAAAATAAATTATACCTCATAGTGATATTTTGTATAATAGTTCAACACTAGTGATTACCTTTCTTGTCTCTGGTTCTGAGGTTTGCAGGTCCAATCATGGCTGAGATTTTCGTAGACTTTCACGGCCGGAGTTGCTATGATGATCTTGAAGAAGATTTTCAGGCTGTAGGTCATAGTTGTGAGGCTTGTAGTTCCCTGACGTTTCACCAGAGACTGCATCTGGCTTCCTCAAGGGTTGTCTTGAGGATGCCAGATGCAGTCTCTGGCAAAAAGTCGGGGAACTACAAGCCTCACGATCACGGCCTACAGCCCGAAAATCTTCTTCAAGATCATCGTGACTGAGATTGATGGATTATTATTCCTGTACAGGCATGCTCACTTCTGTTATGCTAGCAGGCATGTGTCCTGCCTTCTATATAACTAAGAAATTAATATTTTTACATTAGTATGTATATTAGTATTTTGAGCTATAAACTTCATTCATAGTTAAATATGGGAAATAACTTTATGAGGTTCTTAATTCGTAAATTAATGAGTCATTTTTACATCTTACCTCATATTTCATGTTTCTTTAAACACGGGAACTAGTTTTCAAGAGAAACATCTTTCTCATTATCAACCGACATTATGACTCATAATAATGTCATTATGTCGGTTGAAAATGAGAGAGATTTTTCTCTTGAAAACTAGTTCCCCTGTTTAAAGAAACATGAAATATGAGATAAGATGTAAAAATGACTCATTAATTTACGTATAAACTTCATCTCTAATAATATTATCAAACATTTTCTAAATGCAATGCCTTGTCAGTGAAACTATTCTTCCTTAAGGTAGAATATTTTTATCACTCACCTCATATTGTTCATATTCTTCCTTCTTTCCTTTCAGCTACTCTTTTAGTATCTTGTTAGTCCTGGCACGCTGTAATTTATGTTACATTTCAAGACAGTTTTCCTTGGTAATACTAGTATCCTCTTACTCTTCTGGGAAACGTAAGGGCCTTAATGAATCCACACCAGCAAATTATCTTTTTTTTTGTCAATTTCTTAATTTCCTTCCAGCTCTTTCCTAACACTTCTAGCTCATTTTTGACTACAGTACTATTCCTTGTGATTCTTGGTCTGGCTATTATTCTGGTTGATCCTTCGTTATTCCAGTCAAAAGCCGCTTTAACAAAGTTTCTATCTTCTCTCCTCATTGGTCTTCCTTGATCTTACCCTTAATTTTTGTCTCAAAATATTGCCTTCAAAATTTGTTTTAAGAAAATTATTGTCACAGTGTATGTGGCCAAAAAATATTTCTGTACCATTGATTTTGAAGATAAATGACTTCTGTTTCTTCCAGTACTTGTTGGTTTGTTCTCTTGTCTGTCCAATTTATATTTGCTAATTATCTTCATGGTCATATTTCTATTGCTCCTAGTCTCTTTGTCACTTTTTGTTAGGACCAAATATTCACAGGCATGTAACAACGTGCTCCAAATACAAGATCAACAACAATAATATTTAATATTTGTAGGAAGTAACACTATGAAGTTTCTTTTAACTGTAATGAGTTAAATAATCAATTGAGTTGGTGTTTACTTGATGAAAATCCATATTTATTAATTAAATAAAAATAAAACGTTTTATTTGATTTTCACATTTATTATATAATTCAGTGACAGCTGTTTCGGTACACTGTACCTTCTTCAGACATGTTAACAAATTATGAATTGTGTTCCAACTGATCTAAGCAACAATACAACAATATTTATTTAAATTTTTAAATTTAACAAAGGGGATTCATTCAAATCAAGTTGAGAATTTAACAGTTTTTTACTACTTTTAAATTTATTAATTTCTACAGCCTCCAACAGATCTAACTTCTTACCCTTATCACAAATATGTAAAATTTCAAAATTTGGATCGAAACAATGATTAAATTGGAATAGGTGATTAGCATATTTTGAATTTTCTAAATTTCTGTTATATGCTCTCATATTTGCGATAAGGGTAAGAAGTTAGATCTGTTGGAGGCTGTAGAAATTAATAAAAAACTGTTAAATTCTCAACTTGATTTGAATGAATCCCCTTGTTAAATTAAAAAATTTAAATAAATATTGTTGTATTGTTGCTTAGATCAGTTGGAACACAATTTATAATTTGTTAACATGTCTGAAGAAGGTACAGTGTACCGAAACAGCTGTCACTGAATTCTATAATAAATATGAAAATCAAATAAAACTACGTTTTATTTTTATTTAATTAATGTAATGAGTTAGTTATTTTGACTCGCCTAATTTTTTTTTAATATGAGATGAGTCAAAAATAACTAACTCATTATAACAATAATAGTAATTATGCATACCTCCTTTATTCCTCCTTAATCATAAACTTAAACTCACATTATTTTATAAGAAGTAAAACAAATAAAGTATTAAAATAGTTTTAAAATCATTAGAAAATAACATTATGAGGTTTAATTTAATAATTGAGTTGTATTTTTTAACATTATTACCTCATATGTTTGTTTTGTTGGACAATCGTTTTAAAGCTTATTGCTCCATCTTCAGCTCGTCACAAACTGGTTTTTTTCTTTTCTTCAAGTTGTTGGCCCTGGATCTGTGTTCCAAAAAACTTGGTAATGAGGCTCCTTTCTCCTTGTTCTTCTGCATATAGATTTTTTTCCCATATTGTGAGTTCATTGGTACTTTCTGTTTTAATAATTTTGTATTTAGATCTATTTTGTGTTTTTCTGTCCAAATGTGAGCTGCTACTGCAGATTTTTCTACTTCTCCCTTTTTTACATTTCTTATGTGTTCTTAAGTTCTAATGTTTAAATTTCTCTTTGTTTTCCCTATGTATACTTTATCACAATCTGCACATTTTATTTGATATATTCATGATTTTTTTATTATCTTCAATTTTTTTCAATTTTGTTGGTTTTCATAAGTTTTTTTAAAACTATAATCGTTCTTTGGTGCTAAATTGATGTTGAATTTTTCAACATTTTTTTTGGAATTTATTGTGTGCCGAAAACTTGAAGCAAAAAAAAAAAAACAGTTTGTGATAAGCTGAAGACGGAGCAGTAAGCTTTGAAATGATTGTCCAACAAAATAAACATATGAGGTAAGAATGTTAAAAAATACAAACTCAATTATTATATTAAAATAGTATTTTCACAATTATATCAATGGTAATTATTTTCATGTTAAACTTCTATTTCAGTTATGACACCTTCAGCAATACATTCAAGCCTTGGAAATATTTTATGTTTATATTCTTTGTTTCAGTGGTAGATTTAGAAGGTGTTTTATTCCATGAAATAGTAACCAGCAGGAGCACTTTGGTCATGGTCACTTTACTGTATTAAGAAAGAAATTAATTAAATTCAAAATTTCAATATGTTCGAAGGTTAGATTGTTTTTTTTTATGTGGAAATATTTTTGTACATGAAAAATGATTGCTCTACATCATTAGAAACCAGTGGTGAATGCATGGTTTTGACTCTGAATTCTAATTCACTGCAATTTAATAGTATTTTAAAGTTTGGATTCTTTTATAAGATTTGTTTATCTGTCTCATATGGTTTTCATAATAAAAATAATATAAATTTTACCATGAACTGTATCAGTATTGATTTGTAATGTAAATTATTGAGAATTATGTAAAATATTTAAATAAAAGTTCTATTAAAGACCAAAATGGCTGAAAAGAGGAACTTGCATTAAAAACAGGAAAAATCTAGAATTTAAAATCAAGCAATCTTGCATATTTTAAACAGTTACAAACTCGTATAGATTATTTCTTGTTCTGTGATATAATAAAAGTATTCCCTTTAAAATGCATCTCTAATTATATTGTATGTTAATTGTGGTGAATTATTCTTGCAGTTGATTGGAAATTTGAAGAAATTGATGCATTTTGATGCATCTACAAACAACATAAACTGGGTTGCTCCTGAAATTGGATCATGTTCTAGCTTGACTGATTTAACTCTTTCTTGCAATGAGATTACAGTAAGTTGACACTTTTAATTTTATTTCCCTCTGATGCCAGAAGTCAACATTTGAATAATTTCACGCAGATAGGGCCTCAGTCCATAACAAAATTCAGGCCTTTAATGTTAGGTTATTCAGTACTCTCCTTTTTAAGAATTATTTATTCCTTCGGTCAGCAACCAATCGAAGGGACTATTATTATGCTTTCAAGTCTTATATGAGAATTTCCTGGAAGGTGAAACGTTGGAGGGAAAATTTTCTATAGGATCGTAACAGGCCTTGGCCTAATACTTGGAAGGAAGAAGAAAGAAGAAGAAGATTTATTTAAGTAAAATCTTATCACCTCACTTCATAATCTTCTTTTTCTTCTTCTTCTTAGACTAGTTTTGGAACTTTCTTCTTCAGTTCCATCCTCAGTATTTTCACGACCGTTGTTTACTTGTCTTGAAGAGCTGCTGAAGAAGAAATTTCCGAAATTGACTAAGAAGAAGAAGATTATGAAGTGAGGTGATAAAATTTAACTTAAGTAACCTTCAATACTCCTAAACATATGTTTTCCCTTAAATACTGCTTCTAGATTTCTCTTATACTCACAAGATTGAAGCCGGACTGAAGCCCTTTTTATTGTGAAAACATGCATGTGGGACTACAGAAGACACTAATACAAAATCCAATTTTGTGAAGACAAAATGGTCTGAGGCCCTTTCTGCAATAACTAATTAGTTAAAAATAATGTGACATGAAAAATCTTTCTAAGTTCCAATCATACACCATGCGCATGCACCAACAGACGTGAAGTGGTTTACACTATGAATCATGGGATGCAGCCAACATATACACAATATTTGAACATTGCCAACAAATCTGGAAGCTAACCTAATGCAATTTAAGGATATTAACCTATGAAAGACTAACCTAAAAGCTAACCCAATACAATACTCTAACCTCTAAAGAATGCACACTGATTTTATTTAGTGTAAGTTAATTATTACAGACTCTATGTTGGCTGCACTGGAACACAGAATATTCATTAAAATCAATATGGCTGCCATGTCTTCATGTAGTTCAATATCGTGAAAAAAAAATTCAAATAATCATTAGAAAACATGTAAAAATCATTGTAAATGGTGGGAAATAATTTGAAAAATGAAATCCTAAGAATACAATTTGACAGGAGTTTGTAAAGGAATTTAAAAAGTCGCGTCACAGGTTGTAAAGTTTAGTCATATATATTTTTCTTCATGTTCATTTTGCAGTTGGAATCCAAATTAATTATCTAATGTTTCTCTTTACCTATCTTTGTTCAATCTGTTCCTTTATAGGTACTTTAACATGTCCCATGCCACCCGTACCTTAGAGGGACATGACCTTTCAGGAGACTTTTCTTTCTAAACTCTGAATCACACATACTTTTTCGACCACAAAAGGATGTGGAGGCACTCCCTGGATGAGGGATTACTTCTATGCAAGATCCACCTCTGAGACAAAACAAACATTTAAGACAAGACACCATTCAATCATACTTTCATATCAAGCAAGACGAATATGATGTGAATGATTGTGATGCCCAGATGGTGTTCGGAGTCTATTTGGGCCTTAAATTTTCCTGGTATTGTCTTACAGATGAAGAAAAATCTTGAAAAAAAGTTCACCCGAAAATTTGTACCCACTGGGGTTCAAACCTGGGCCTTACGGATCTGAGGCAATGAAGATACCACTAGACTACAGTGGTGGACTTCTGGATGTTAAAATTGTATTATAAGTAGGGGTCATATTTTCATGCATTTGCTTACTCTTTCGAAGGATTTAAATCTGTATTATTGATGTTTTTATTATTGATTTTATACTTCTCACTTAAGGACAAATTATATTTGAAGAGAAAAATATATGCTCAGACTGGGGTTTGATCCCAGGACCTTTGGCTTTCTATGCTAATGTTCTACCAACTGAGCTATCTGAGCAATCCAATCAAAACACAAATTTTTCTCTTATACATTGTTAATTCCCAAGTGTCAAATGCTATGAACCTTTGCTCGATCACGCAAATAGTAACTTCTTTTTTAAGAAGACTTATTGGGAACTTAAGCATTACTTTATAAAGATAGTAGGGTTTCTTTCCATGTTTTTATTATTAATTTAGTACTTCTCACTGAAGGACAAATTATATTTGATGAGAAAAATATACGGTCAGACTGGGGTTTGAACCCAGGACCTTTGGCTTTCTATGCCAATTCTCTACTAACTTAGGTTAATGAGCACTCCAATCTAAATGCAAATTTTTCTCTTTATACATTGTTAACCCATTGGCTTACACAGACGGCTCTCAGCCAGCTGATCAGGTGAAGCCCATTCTTACACAGATGGCTGTGAGCCAGACTGAGCAGCTGTAGCTTCTTCTTAGTGTTTCTTTAGTTTTGTCAATAGATGGCATGACATATTATATACCATTGGAAAGCTGAGAGAACGATTTATTCAATGGTGTACAACAAAATTGATTTCTCTTGATAGATCGCGAGTTATAAGCCATTGTTTTTCAAAGAAGCTAATTTTTCTTAAAATTAAATGGTAAATATGGGTGCAACAATGGAGGAAAATATTAATAAGCCAATGGGTTAATACCTGAGCGCCAAATGGCAGCTTTTTTAAGAAGAATTTTATTGGGAACTTAAATATTACTTTATAAAGCCAGTCCATATCATCATCAGCTTGTCCAGACTGTTGAATTTTATGTTGTCGACCCTGAAAGTTGACTTTTACTCCATCTTTTGGTTGGCTGAAGAACTTATAGATCAAATCCTTTTTCCCGGGAATTTCATTGGCCAACCAAAAGATAGAGTGAGAGTCAACATCCAGGGCCGACAACATAAAATTCAACAGCCTGGACAAGCATATCGAAACATGTCAAATAAAACACAACTATTTATGAGATAGATGACCAGATTCACCTTATTTATTAAGAAGAACCTCATATTGTTTCATCCTATTGTAATTTAAAATAAACTTTTCTCTATTGTAAGTATTATAATTACAGGAAATTCCAGAAACTATTGGAAATTTGAAAATGCTAGTAACTCTTAAATTAGATGACAACCAGCTGACCACTTTACCATCAACTATTGGAAAATTATCTAATTTGGAAGAACTGATTCTGAGTCAGAACGACTTTGAAACTCTGTCACCATATGTAGGACTGCTGAGGAAACTCAACACTCTCAATATAGATGACAATATGCTTGAAGAATTGCCGTCTGGTAAGACACTGATCAGACCATTTATCTAATGTAATAGTAATATTAATAATAATAATGATATTAATTTATTTAATTTTATTTATTTTCAGAAATAGGAAGCTGTACAAGTTTAACCATTCTGAGTGTTCGCAGTAACAAACTTCAAGAAGTACCAGCAGAGTTGGGTCATTTACCTAAAATTAGAGTGATGAACTTAAGTGATAACCAACTTCGCAATTTGCCTGTGTCTATCTTAAATCTAACCTACCTAACTGCTTTGTGGCTGTCCAATAACCAGAGCACCCCTCTAACGACATTACAGCAGGAAGTGGACAAGGTGACAGGACAGACAGTTTGTGTTAACTTCATGCTGCCACAAAGTTCTCAGGAACTTTACTTAGCTGGTATGTTTTCTGTAATTTTTTTATTTGTACGTTTTACTCTCTCTTTTAAAAGCAAGACTATGCTATTAACTTGTAAAGAAAAATGAATGCCTGAACCAGGTCTTCTGACTTTGTATGACAGCATGTTATCCATTACACTAATCCAGGCTTGTGGTGCAAGCGTCAATTTTCCTTTGCTCATAAACCATTGTCTGCATCTGAGGTAGCTAGCCATTGCTGGCAGTGCAATCGGACAGCTTATAGTTAAAGGAAGACATTAATGAGAATTTTACACAATCTATTACAGCCAGTAAAGTTTTTTTATACAATGTTAAAATTTAATTGTAACTTCAGAAGACTATGTTACTTCATTTCACTACCTGGAAAATGGAATTTTGTTATATAAAATCAAACTTATAATGATATAAGTTACCAAAAATATAAATACGATGAATCCAGAATTTCTTACCTCATAAATTATGTTCTATTTGTACATGTTTCGATATTCCAGACATACTATCATCAGCTTATCCAGATTTGAATTTTATGTTGTTGGTCCTGGATGTTTACTCCCACTCCATCTTTTGGCTGATCGAAGAACTCACAAATCAAATCTTTTTCACCAGGAATTTCATCATAATTCTATTTTTTTTCTTCTGGATGTAAATAATCTCTCAAATGGTGAATTCTTTGTATTTTCCAACTGTTTTAATAATTTTGTGTTTACACCAATTTTATGCTTTTCTGACCAAACATGAGCAGCTAATACAGATTTTTCTACTTCTCCATTTTCTACATTTCTAATCCATTGTTTTGTTCTAATGGTCAAGTTTTTCTTTGTTTTCCCTATGTATATCTTGTCACAATTAGCACATTTTATCTGGTATATTCCTGATTTTTTCTCTTATCAATCTTTTTATTTTTGTTTGTTTCGATTAGTTTATTTAGGCTGTAATCATTTTTAGATGTTAACTAGATATTAAATTTGTCAAAAATCTTTTGGAATTTATTGTGTGCCCAAGGATGATATGTGAATTTCCTGTATTTTGTTACAATTTGTTTTTCTAACTGAAGAGTGCAGGATGATATGTAAATTTCCTGTATTTCGTAACAATTTGTTTTTCTAACTGAAGAGTGCTTTCATTGATGAATTTTTGTTTTTTATACTTATCTATTTTTCTGTGTATAATTTTTTCTTCAAAATCGTTTTTCTTCGTTACTTTTATTATGATTTTTTTTCTCAAATTCAAAAATTTCTTTGCTCAAGAGTATGTTTACCAATCTGTGTGTTAAACTGCCAAAGACTGCCAATTTGTGTGCAATATGGTTGAATTCTGTTGACTTAATATAATTATCACTATGTGTTTATCTTTTGTAAATACCAAATTCTATAATAAAAAGTGTTGTCTGTATTATTCTTACCTCATATCGTTGTTTCTGTTAGACATATGTTTCAAGGCTTGTTTGACTCATCTTCAGTAGTTACAGACTCAGTAATTACTGAGAATGAGGCTAACAAGCCTTGAAACATTTACTTAATGGAAACAAAGATATGAGGTAAGAATAATACAGACAAAACTTTTATTAAGTAGAACCTCATAATGTTACTTCCTATTGTATTTTCAAATCAAGTTCTATTTTCTTTTTTCTTCGTTTCTATACAATTTGTGATCCAAAAATGGTATATGTTTGTTCTCTTCGGTTCCTAAAGTGAATTTGTTTTACTCTCTATAATCAAGAGTTTTGAAGCTTCATACAAACCAAACATTAAACCATCTAACAGTAAAGGTAAAGTGATCCCACTACAGGCCATAGGAGACCCTTGGGGTAGTAAGAGGTTAAGGCTCCCACTTTTTCTAGACAATCGGCACTTTATGTTTTTCTTCAAAATGCTATAAAATGCAATTTGCAAATGTATAAATGCTACAAAATGTTTAATGTATAAATCAAAGCTCAAAATGATAACAATCACCACCCCTAAAAATGGATCACAATTGCTTACCTTCAAAATGTTCAGAATAGGAATATATCCATCCCAACAGTGTGTTTTGTTTAACAATTCATCAAACATTATGGATAAATGTTTTATTTTAGTAAGTAATATTTTGAGGTTCTTTTAATCAAGTTATTTTGAGTCTGTAATATCTTACCTCAATATTAATGTTGATTTGTTGTTGAACACGTTTCAATTAGTCTTCTAATCATCCTCAGCATCATGGCCAGACTGGTTAGATTTATGTTGTAAACCCTGGATGTCGATGTCAACTCCCTCCTGCGGTTGGCCGAAGAACCTCCAAATGAGGTCACGTTCAATTGGTATTTTGAAATTCTTAACTCTGTTTTTGTTCTTCTGAATATAGATTTTCCCAAATAGTCAGCTCTTTTGTATTTTCTAACTGTTTTAATAATTTAGTGTTCAAATTTATATTATGTTTTTTAGACCAAACATGAGCAGCAACTTAATAAAACAACTAGAAAACCCTAAGGAGCTCACTGTTTGGAAAAAAAATTCACATTCAAAAGTTAAAAAAAAAAAAGAAATGAATTTTAAAAATCCAGGGAAGTTGATTGGGAGGTTCACCGGTACACCAACAGATGGAGTAAGTAGCAGTGCTTCTGGACGACAGAAGATCAGTCATGTAACTACAAAAGATGTAACGACTAAGGTTATGAAACCATTCTAAATAAAAAAGAGGATATGAAGGTGGTTAAATTTTTAATTAAATCTCAGTTATATTTCCTATAATAATTCATTGTTCAGTATGTTTTCTTCTTTGTTGCATAGAGGACAATTTGGATTGATATAAATTTTTATTTTATTTAAATGTTTTGCTAAATAGTCATGTTAGGTGATAATTCTAAATTTTGCTATTGTAGTTTTATGTCTTAGACCAGTGTTAACATATGCATCAGAAACTTGGACCATGTTGAAATCTGATGAGGAATTATTAGGGTGTTTTGAAAGGAAGATACTGAAATCCATTTTTGGTGCCGTGAAAGAAAATAATGTATAGAGAAAGAGATACAATAATGAATTGTATAAACTGTACAATCAGCCAGATATTCTGAATTTTGTTAAAGTTAATAGATTGGCATGGGCAGGACACATTATTCGTATGGGCAACAAAAGGATTACAAAAAGAATTTACAATGAACAACCTCTATTGGCCAGAAAAGTTGGAAGACCTAAATTAAGATGGGAGGATGGTATAATTCAAGACATTAAGGTTTTAAAAATTAAAAACTGGAAGAATGAAGCTCAGAACAGGGAAGTCTGGCATAAGCTTCTGAAGGTGGCCAAGGCCCACATGGGGCTGTCGAGCCATTGATGATGATGATGATGATGAGTTTTATGTGGCATTTGAGGAATACTTCCTGATCTGTTAATGATGATATACCGTTTTCTTCTCTTTAGTTTTATTGTGTAGACTTTACATATGTCTATTTTTATGTTTATTTTTAATTATTTTTTTAACAAGTGTTGGAATAATAACTGGACCCAAAGAAAACCACAAGTATGTTTAAAATCTCAGCAAAGCTTCTTAAGCATAGTACAAGAATTCAAACAGAAATTGCAACTTCCACATTCAAAAGAAAATATGCAGATGAGAAACAACCCTCTAGAATTTTTGGAAATTGAATATAACCTTCATTTAATAGAAGACATCAAGAAATCTGAAACTCCTCCATATATTTTAAAACAAATGTCACTGGAAATAATAAATTTATGATACCCAGCTCCTGAATGGATACATATTTTTACAGATGGCTCCAGCCTACCAAATGACGGTGGCACTGGTGCTGGTACAGTATGCCCACTTTTTCCTTTTATCATAAACTAAACACAAATTCAACAAACTTTGATGGCGAAATTCTAGCAATTTTCTTAAGTTTACAAAATCTTTTATATCACATCCAAAAATTTACAAAAGTTATAATTCTATGTGACTCTAAAGCAGCCATTCTCGCTATAACACGAGACACAACACCCAAAAGCATCAAAATTATCGAATGTCACAAAATGATAAAACAGTTATCCCGTCTACATAAAAAAGTTGTACTTCAATGGATTTCAGCCCATTGTGGAGTGACAGGCAATGAAATAGCCGATTTTCTGGCCAAGAAGGGTAGCAAAATTGTTTCAAACCTAACTTCTACTCCAGTTTCCTTTCACTCTATCAAAAGTAAATTTCTCAAATAAATACATCAATAAACTTAGAGAAGAATACACCACCAAAACATCTGGAAAGGAATGGGAAAATCTACAAGCTTATGACATTACTACATTACAAAGAAAATCTGCAGTAGCAACATTCAGACTGCTAACGGGACATGACTGCTTGAATAAACACCTACACAGAATTGGCATAACAGATTCACCTAAATGCCCTTTTTGCAATTTAAATGAAGATATGGAAAGAAACCATCTCCTCCGTTGTCCAGCTTTTGTAGAAGAGACCAGCCTTTCTGCTAAATATTGGAGTGCAAGAGAGCGAATGATTTCATTATCAAGTGCTCGACATTAGATACCAACCAACAAGTGTTGGAAGGTAGGTTTGCAATGTTACTTTGAAATAATTTAGAGCCTTTCTTCACAAGAATGCAACAGTCTTGTTGCCAGCAATTCCACAATGTGCTGGTACCTATTGCACTAGTATTTTTTTTCTGTAGTTTTTGAAGTTTTTAAATCATTTGGTGCATTCTTTAATTTCGATGGACATATTTTAATCTGAATTTATGGCCATTTTCTGCCAGGTATCTGTATGTGAATCTTGCAACAGACCAGTAGTTACTAACTGTATAAATAGTTATCAGATAACATTAATGTTTACGACACGGTAACCAATACTTTCATTCACGTTTCTTCTATAGCCAATTGCCAACATATTTATTCAGGTTAGGTATGTAGATTATAATAGGTACTCGGCAAATTTCATGTTTTGTTGGTGTTTTTCTTAAGTTGGCTATTCTGTTTTTGCAAAGGTAATAGGCATGTTCTAATGAGAGTTAATATATTTTAGGTTATTTTAATGTCAACTTCTCGTTCAATTTTCAGGCATTTCTGGATTTTTTAAAAAAAGTCATATGTATACATTGATATTTATATATTGTATTATTGCTATAATAATTTTTGCCTTTTTTGTTTTTTTATTTGAATTTATTTGCTACCTAGCATAGAATCCCAAAATGTTTTACATAAATGACTGATTTAGATTGAAGTATTATAGGAAATAGCACTATGAGGTTTAATTTAGAATATAAGATAAAATTCTGTACATCTCACCTCATATCATGTCTTCTATTTAGAATGATTTTGTGACCATAGTGGTTACATCTTCAGTAGTACATTACTGATGTTCTGTTCAGGACAGAAACTGGCCTAAATAGAAGACAGGATGTGAGGTGTAAGGAACTTTATTTTAAATTTTTAAATTTTACTGTTTTAGAGTCTGATAGAAAAACAACTTAATTTATCTATCCTATATAAAAGTTGAAAGAAGTGAATCTAAACAATTAATGAATAGTAAAGGGAAGCAAGAAGGAGAATGATTTAATGTCATCTCCAGAGCATTGGAATGTTACTATTTAGCTTAGTGTTAATCTATTGATATTTGTTACAGAAAATGTGAATGACATGAAATCAGAAGTAAAGTGCAGTTCACGGCAAACAGACAAGTCGAGCGAACGTCCACACATCCGTTTTGCACCAGATGCTGACTCAGAAATGACAGGGCATCTAGTGAGAGCTCCTACACCTTATCCTAAAGAGCTACGAGCAATGGCGAAGCATGCACGATCATTTCAGCAACAACATACAAGAAGAGTTTCAAGAGAGGTAAACTAAGAAAAATTCTTTGGTGCAACAGGCCTAGAAGGTCCCTGGCTTACCAGCTGGCTGATCTCTTTAAATCCACATGTGTTAATCTCAGAAGTGGAAGATCATCCAGTCAGTTTAGGGGGTGAGATGTGGTCAGTATGTTGGATCCCCCAGCCATTTTATCTGATTTCTTCAACCTGGAGTCCCTACATATCATAGCTATTGAAAATCGGTAAATTAAAATAGTAGGAAAATTCAGTGCCCTCTTTCTCATTTACTACATAATTCATTTGACTTCAGCTTTGATTTCTAAAGTGCAATCATTTAAAGCCTTACTTCACTATCTAGTTGTATTTGGTGACATTTTATCTAATATTGTTTAGTTATTCGTTGACTCACCTCATACTTCTTAACTCCCAAGCATGTTGAAATGTTGTATTTTTGAAGCCGCCATCTTGTTTCACTTGTTTACATTATTCTTGTTTTCCTATGACTTGATAGCCAACTTTATTAAGTTATGTAGGTAGGAAATAACACTATGGGCCGCATGCAAATGCATTAGTCTCTACTCAAATTACTTCCAATCACTGGTGAGCTGACTCACCGTGAGCAATTGCTGAGATCGAATTAACGGCCGACTTACCAGTCATGCATGAAAGTTGACATTTTCGTAATATTGGCAACGAATTACCCAGAATTCTCAGCGATAAAACCACTTCTGTTATTTTTGTCTGCTATAGAGGAATGCACTTACGCTTGCATCCCGTAAATAATACCGTATACAACGACGTCTGCATCGTGCAATATTACGCCGATTCTCCTGTTCTTCCAGTTGAATTCTTTGGTAGAATCTATCAAATTCCTCTTCTCCGTGTATACCGAAAACATGATCGAAGTTTTCAAGGTCCGACATCTTGGATAAAGCTGCAAAGGTTTCAAACTACATCGGTTCCCTTCGGGATTTTCACGATAAGTTTCTATCTTGAGCTATGATCTTAAGGTACCTCGTCAGGTAGCTTACAATTATTATCGCATGAATAGATTTCTGAGTAAGCAAAATGTATTTGGATAAAATTTTCTCAGCAGAGAATGCCTTTTACTGTCTAATGCATTCAAACATTCGACCCTATGAGGTTTATTTTAATATTGTTTAGGTGTTTCTTGACTCACCTCATACTTCTTAACTCCCAAGGTGAGTCAAGAAACAACTAAACAATATTAAAATAAACCTCATAGTGTTATTTCCTACCTACATAACTTAATTGAAATTTTATCTGTTGAATTTAATTCATTGATACTGTATATGTATACACTGTATTGACTTGAAAATAACCCACACTTTTGGCCTAAATTTCAGCTGTAAAAAGTCAGTGTGTGGCTTATGCTCACTACCTTAGCTTTTAATGTATTTTTGCTGTTAAAAATTATGCTCATTTGTGAAACGATGCCCAATGTCTGTAACTGGTTGCATTTTCCACACACCAATGCAAATATTTACACATATTTTGGCATTGACATTGTATATAAGTTACTGTTTTATTACTTTCTAATTCACTTCTGTTTTAGTAATAAGTTTATTTAAAAGTAAATAAAACAAATGTTTATGGTGCTATAATTTTTCTTCCCTCAGTCCGAATGAGACTTATTTTCATGCCAGACTTTTTTTATTTTTCCCCCTTCAAATTTTAAGGATGCGACTAATAACCAAGGATGGCTTTTTTTTTGGGCTAATGTAGTATATATTCTATGTTTTTTATTTTAAATTTAACATTTCTCACTGAATGACAAATTATATTTGAAGAGAACAATTTACACCTAGACTGAGGTTTGATCCCAAGGTCTCTAGTTTTTTACACTATGTAATTTGTCCTTTAGTGAGAAATGTTGAATTTAAAATAAAAATATTGAAAAAGCTTTACTGGCTCTATATAGTAATGTGAAATTACCATTGAAATGTCTTCTATGTAAGAAGCCACCAGATGATGTGTTGAATAAAGGCTCATAACTTTTGGTGCTTGGGAATTGTATAAATAAGAGAAAAATTTGCATTTATGTTGGAGGCATAGGTAGTGCAGATGGCAAGAGAACTGGTGTATAAAACATGAAACCTTGGGTTCAAACTCCAGTCTAGGCATACATTTTTCTAAGTTATGTAGTAGGAAATAACACTGAGGTTTATTTTAATTAATTCTGAGTCTTTTTTGACTCACCTCTGACTTCCATGTAGACCCAGGGTTTTGTCACTGCTTTTGTGACATTCTTGATGCAAAACCAATTTCACAACTGCCATCCAGCGGTTTTCTCTCCTGTAGAGTGATTTCTGCGCTCTCTGATGGCTGACTGATTAACTTCCAAATCATTCCCCTCTCATTTTCACTGGGTATTTTAAAATTCATAGTTTTCTTTTTATTCTTGCATATGTACATTTTCTTCCAAATTGTGAGTTCCTTTGGTTTTTCTAACTGTTTAAGTAATTTAGCCTTGGTTTCAATTCTGTGTTTTTCTGACCAAACAGATTTTTCTGTTTCTCCATTTTTAACATTTCTAAGGTATTCTTTCAATCTTGTATTTAAATTCCTTTTTGTTTTCCTTATGTATATATTTTCACAATCTTTACAATCAATTTGATAAATAATCAATTGAGTTGGTGTTTACTTGATGAAAATCCATATTCATTAATTAAATTCCTGATTTGTTGCAGTTTTTAATCTTTTCATTTTTGTTGGTTTTGATTAAATTTTTCAATACTGTAATAATTTTTCGGTGCTAATTTAAGCTATTAGGCTTCTGATTTACTCCGGAAGCCTTTATATGAATTCCTGTGTGCCAAGGTTATGAACTTTTGTTCTACACACCGTCTAGCAGCTTTCTAACAAGAAGACTTCATTGGGAATTAACACCACCTTTGTAGCCAGTGAAACTTATTTTTGAACTTGCATATTAAATTTATCACTTCTCACTAAAAGACAAATTTTATTTTATGAGGAAAATATATGCCTGAATCGGGATTCGAATCCAGTGACTCTGGTTCTGTACACCAGTGCTCTAAAGCACTGAGAGCTACCAGGCTTCCGATTCGAATGCATATTATTTCTCTCCCTTATATGAATTCCCATGCGCTGAGGTTATGAACTTTTCATTCTACATGTCATATAGTGGCTTCTTTAACAAGAATACTTTTTTTGGAATTAACACCAAATTTGTAGCCAGTGAAGCTTATTTTTGATCTTAAATATTAAATCTGTCACTTCTCAATGAAAGACAACTTATAGATGAAGAGAAGAATATATGCCTGAATCGGGATTTGAACCCAATATCTCTGGTTCTGTACACCAGTGCTTTAAATCACTAAGCTACCAGGCTTCTGATTCAAATGCATTTTATTTCTTTCCTTTATATGAATTCCCATGCACCAAGAATATGAACTTTTCATTCTACATGTCACCTAGCAGCTGCTTTAACAAGAAGACTTTTTTGGGAATTAAAACCACTTTTATTTTTTATTCTTCAGATTGGTGCAAGATTTACGTGCAAAAATATGGGGAAATTTTAAATGGCTTTATGTAGTGGTTCATGACCTCCACAATTAAATGTGAGAAGCGATAGGTTTTACAGAAAGGATCTTTTTTGATCTCTGATGCTTTGTTCAGCAGATATGCACCCCTGTTTTTCTTTTATTATGAGTGGAATGTTAATAGTGTTGATTAATTTTATTGTAGAGTGAGTCAGAAGTTCCACTGTTGGGAGAAATGGTGTCACCTGGTCCAAAAGGTGTCTTAATTAAGGAAGCGAAAGTCAAGAAGCCCAGCACTGTACCTCTTGGTCAACCAGCAGGATCAAAAAGGGTAAAAACTTTAGCATGGCAAGTTATGTATGTGAAGCTAAATCTAAAAATACATGGTGTCATGTAGAGGTAGAAACCATTAACAATACTACATCAGTTTTCAATGTTATTAAAATTATTCATGGTAAGAACATTGTTTCCTTTTGCTATTAATTTATTGCCATTTTTTTAATGTTTTCTAAATTATACACTGCTTAACTGGTATTTTTCTTCAGTAATTGTAAATTTTAATTATGTTCTCAATTTGCTTTGCCTCCACACACACATACACATGGACACACATACACACACACATAATATAAATAATATATATATATATACACATATACATACAGGGAGATAGAAAAGATGTTTGTAAAATACTGCGTTGTAAAAAATGACTAATTGGAATAGCAAATACAAAAGAGAACTCTACCAATAAATTTTCAGTGGCTGTTTGGGAATGTTGGATGTAATATTTGAGTTTGTATTCTTTAACATTATTACCTCATATGTTTATTCTGTTGGACGATCGTTTCAAAGCTATTGCTCCATCTTCAGCTTGTTCACAAACTGGTTTTTTCTTTTCTTCAAGTTGTTGGCCCTGGATCTGTGTCCGAAGAACTTGGGTAATGAGGCTCCTTTCTCCAAGAATTTCAAAGGCCGACAACTTGAAGAAAAGAAAAACTTTGAAATTCTTGGAGAAAGGAGCCTCATTACCAAGTTCTTTGGAACACAGATCCAGGGCCGACAACTTGAAGAAAAGAAAAAAAACAGTTTGTGAACAAGCTGAAGATGGAGCAATAGCTTTGAAACAATCGTCCAACAGAATAAACATATGAGGTAAGAATGTTAAAGAATACAAACTCAAAACTTCCTAATGATTTTAAAATGTTGGATGTGTTAATAAATAAAATGAGTTGTGACTATCTCAATCATATACACCGTGTTCTTCAAAGCACAGGACTGGTTTCAGGAAACATTTTTCCTATCTTCAGCCATCTTTATGACTTTTGAATTTCCGTCTTCACCTTCATCTTCTAAACTGCCATCTAGTGTTGATTTTATGAACTAGATAGCAGTTTAGAAGATGAAAGTGAAGTCTAAAATTCAACAGTCGTAAAGATGACTGAGGATGGGTAAAAGGTTCCTAAAACCAGTCCTGTGCCTTCAAGAACACGGAATATATGAGGTGAAATATTCACGACTGATTTTATTTATTAACTTGAAAGCCTCATAATGTTATTTCCCATAATAAATTTATGAAAAAAAATTGGATGTGTGATTTAATATAAGCTATCCATGGTCTCTGGTAACTTATTACAGAATCTTGTTTTAGACATGGCATGTTCTGTGGACCATGATAAAATGGATTCTGGTATATTACCTAGGGAAAGGATTTTTATGTACTAAAAGTTAAGATTTCAACACAGATAGTGTAATGTTTAAGTAGATGGAATGTTATTGCTCTCCTAATGTAAGAACAGCATGCGTAATGTCAAGGTAATATTGCTAGATCCCACAATAAGCAATTTTTTAATGTTAATTCTATGAAACTGAATGCAAGTTACTTTCAATCAAATGAAGAAAAACATTTTACTACTTGTTTATTTTTTATTATTTCACTCACCTCATACTTCATAACTTCTTGCAGACCTAGGTTTCATCACAACATTTGTGACATTCTCAATGCTGTGTCACGTTCACAAGTGACGTCCAACGGCCTTCTATCCTGCAGACTGACCTCCACGCCATCTGATAGCTGACCGATGAATTTCCTAATCAGTCCTCTCTCCTTATAACCGGGTATTTCAAAATTCATAGTTGTATTTTCATTCTTGCATATGTAAATTTTTTCCCAAATTGTGAGTTCCTTCGGTTTTTCCATTTGTTTAAGTAATTTTGTTTTGGTTTCTATTCTATGTTTTTCTGACCAGGTGTGTGCAGCTATTGCAGATTTTTCGGTTTCTCCATTTTTAACATTTCTGAGGTGTTCCTTTAATCTTGTATTTAGATTCCTTTTTGTTTTTCCTATGTATATCTTTTCACAATCTTTACAATTAATTTGATAAATTCCCGATTTTTTGCAGTCTTCAATCTTTTCATTTTTGTTGGTTTTTATTAAATTACCTAAGCTGTAATCATTTTTCGGTGCTAATTTAACATCAGTTGTGAACGTGACACAGCATTGAGAATGTCACAAAGGATGTGACGAAACCCTGGGTATGCTAGGAGTTATGAAGTATGAGGTGAGTGAAATAAAAAATAAACAATAATTAGACCATATTGACCTCAAATATCCATCTAGTGTGGAACTTGAACCAGGAAAGCTGCAGTGGGTGACATTGAAACACACACACATATTAAGCAATACTTACAGAAAACAAATATTGGAGACATTTTAATATTAATAAAATTAAAATGAGTTGTGAATTGTCTCACCTGTGTTTTTCAAAACACAGGACCATGGTTTCAGGGACAATCACCCCTATCTTCAGCCATATTTCAGACTGTCAAATTTTTGCCTTCATCACTGTCTTCTAAACTGCCATCTAGTTTGATTTGATGAACTTCAAGATTAAGGGTCGTATGCAAATACATTAGTCTCTTCTCAAATTACTTATAATCACTGGTGAGCTGACTCACCGTGAGCAATTGCTGAGATCGAATTAACGGCCGACTTACCAGTCATGCATGAAAGTTGACGTTTTTGTAATATTGGCAACGAATTACCCAGAATTTTCAGCGATAAAACCACTTCCGTTATTTTTGTCTGCTGTAGAGGAACGCATTTACGCTTGCATCCCGCAAATAATACCGTATACAACGACGTCTGCATCGCGCAATATTATGCCGATTCTCCTGTTCTTCCAGTTGAATTCTTTGGTAGACTCTATCAAATTCCTCTTCTCCGCGTATATCGAAAACATGATCAAAGTCTTCAAGGTCCGACATCTTGGATAAAGCTGCAAAGGTTTCAAACTACATCGGTTCCCTTCAGGATTTTCACGATAAGTTTCTATCTTGAGCTATGATCTTAAGGTACATCATCAGGTAGCTTACAATTATTATCGCATGAATAGATTTTTGAGTAAGCAAAATGTATTTGGATAAAACTTTCTCAGCAGAGAACACCTTTTACTGTCTAATGCGTTCAAACATTCAACCCTAAATCTTGCTTGCCAAAAATAAAAAAATTCATGTATCTAAATTTGTTCTTCTGTATGTATGTTTAGAATATATATATATATATATATACACACACACATTCAGAAGAACAAATTTAGATCAATGATTTTTTAATTCTCGGCGACCAAGATTTAATCTCGAAGTTTCATAAAATTTACACTAGAGGGCAGTTTAGAAGACGATTATGAAGGCAATAATTTGACAGAAAAATTGGGCTGACTGTGAAGATGTAGGGACGATGGGATGCTGAAATCGTGGTCCCTGGGATATGAACTACACAGAGTGTATGAGCATTTAAATTTTATTAATTTGAAAGCCTCATAATATTATTTATCATCATAAGTTTTGTGAAACACTTTAATATTGTTGGCTTACCACTGTGATCACATTTTGCTTTTCTTTTAGTTAATATTTTTTGCTTGTGTTGCATAGAAATTATCTATTACAATTTATTTGCTTGTTTAAAAATTTTCAATAGAGGAACAATTTATATGTAAGAAGAGACCGTGTCTATCTGTAGTTTCCTATGTGTTCAAATTTGCCATGAAAAACATTTATCATTTATTTAAAAATTTACATTAAAAGTTAATTATTTTCGCACACTTACAGTGGACTATAAGAATGATATCTAAATATTGTTAGGAGGCAATAAACAAATTTTAAAAAGTCCAGTACATTTTGAAGAGAAAATAACTGAAAAACATGTTACAAATTCAACACTTAGGGGAAAATCCATGTAGAAACCTTGACATTTATAAGATGTTTCAGGATTCAACTAAAATTGTTGGAGAGATCGTGGAGTAGATTCTGACAAATGTTTTGAGTTATAGAACTTACAGTATAATTAACTAAATCACAGGCAATATTGAACTCTGAGGTTTATGGCAACATGGATATATGTTTTTCATATATCCCTATCCAGAAATAATGTTTTCCAATTATTCCCTGGCATAGGTCAATAGGGTACTGATTTAGTTAAGGTGATTAAATCCTTAATAATAAGATAGCTGGGCCACATTTGTAGAGAAAAGGAATCAAACCCATGCCGTAAAGTAACTTCAAATAAAATTGATAGCAAATCGAAAGTTGGATGACCTTGCATCAAATGGATGGATAATGTGGAACAAGATCTTAGGGCAGTGGGAGTGATTGGATGGAGGAAAAAGGCAGAAGACTGTAGAGACGTAAAGTTAGGGCGGTCAAGGCTATAATAGGCTGTAGCACCTATGGTGACGATGACAGATCAATGAAGGTAGCTCCATGGTGCAAGTGGTTAGACACTTGCCCTCTAACTTGGATTCTGAGTTTGAAGCTTGGATACTCCATGTGCGGTTTTGAGGAGAATGAATTGAACCAAGCAAGGTTTTCCTTTGGGATTCTTCCATTTTTTTTTTCCTGCCAAAAACTTCATTCCACCATTTCTCTGTAATTATGATGTCCATTTTTTCTTCTTCATTTGATTTGCCCTTGTAAGGGTGCAACAGCCCTGGTCACCCAGCTTCCTTGTATATAACACATTAATAATAATATCTCATCCCTCGACCTGGCATTGTCATGGATATGTGTATAGAGAAAGAGAGAGAGAGAGAGAGAAAGCAATGGGATGTATGCTGGTTCAAGTCTATTACAATCAGAATAAGTAAATAAATATACACAGCTATGCTATTGTAATTAAGGTAATGAGATAAATTTCTGCCTGATCCAGAAATCGAACACCAAACCTTCAGCTTTATGCACTGATACTCTGTCACTTAAGGTTAAAGAGGAATGTTTGTGCATGGATGGGAAGGAAGCCTGAATTAGCTCAGTGGTAGAGTATCAGTGTGTTAAGCTGAAGATTTGGGGTTCGACTCCTGGTTCAGCCAGAACAGTTTTCTCTTTACTTTTTATTACAAATTTTAGTGTGTTCCAAAAATGAGCGAGGAGTTTGGCAAGAACTAAAATCCGAATTTCTACACGGCCAGGGATTGTACAGCAATCACTTGAACTGGAGGTTAATGTCAGATTACTGTACATGAAAAGCTATGGGGGGGATTAAAACTTGACTCATGCATGCAAATGTACACTGAAAAACCAAAATACTTTCTAAAATTATTGAAATATTTTTGGCCATGGTGGTTGAGGGGTTAAATTCCATGCTCTGTTCCCAAGGGTTGCAGGTTCAAACCTGGCTAGTATCAATGAATTTTAGGATGAAAAAATCCAAGGGACCAGTTCCCTGGGAGGGATTTTAAGCTCTAGGTCCTTAGTCTGATACAATAAGAGTTCACTCTCACAGACTATGATGGGCAGGATATGTGGCAAAAATGTTACTTGAAAGAGGGGCACGGAAGCTTCTTGTAGGAAATCAGGGGAAAAATTCCCAGATGGTAAACCAAGAATGAGGTGGGAGAATAACATTAACCATGATTTGAGGAAGTAGATCTTACAGGAGATGATTGGAAAACATTAGCTCAGAATTGGGATGTGTGGAGACCATATGTCTGCATGGCCATGAACCTTCAGGTTCGTTAGTGTCAATAAGTTAGTTAGTGCTGCACCCAGCCTGAAGATTTTTGGAAATGTGAGAGGATCTCAAGCCTAAATTAAAGTCTCTGACAAAATTTAATAGGTCTTTCCCATTCAAGTAATAACTTATTGCCTACTAATTGTCTCTCTGAGGTAATGAGCTAACCGCTTGTTACTTGCTTACTTCTATAGGGAAATGAACATAACTAAGATATTTTATGTTGAGTTGTTTTTGACTCACCTCATACTTCTTAACTCCCTTGCAGACCCGGGTTTCATCACTGCATTTGTGACATTCTCAATGCTGTATCACGTTCACAACTGACATCCAACGGCCTCCTCTCCTGCATACTGACCTCCGCGCCATCTGATGGCTGACTGACGAAATTCCAATTCAATCCCCTCTCCTTATCACCGGGTATTTCAAAATTTTGAAAGTGATATGGAGAGGGGATTGATTTGGAAGTTCGTCAGTCAGCCATCAGATGGCGCGGAGGTCAGTATGCAGGAGAGGAGGCCATTGGATGTCAGTTGTGAACGTGATACAGCATTGAGAATGTCACAAATGCAGTGATGAAACCCGGGTCTGCAAGGGAGTTAAGAAGTATGAGGTAAGTCAAAAACAACTCAACATAAATTAAAGAAACCTCATAGTGTTATTTCCTACCTACATAACTTAATAACTAAGTTAGCTTTATTAAGTAACTTCTACAAGGGAACACCCTTGTTCCTTGTGGGGTTGTACTGATACAGAGAGACCATGTGGGTGGTACCATGTTCAGATAAATAATTATGAATATTTTGTGTGTCGTTAAGTTATGTAGATAGGAAATAACACTATGAGGTTTTTTTAATATTGTTTATTTTTTATTTCACTCACCTCATACTTCATAACTCCTAGCATACCCAGGGTTTCGTCACATCCTTTGTGACATTCTCAATGCTGTGTCACGTTCACAACTGACGTCCAGCTGCCTTCTATCCTGCAGACTGACCTCCGCGCCATCTGATGGCTGACCGACGAACTTGGATGGCGCGGAGGTTCAGTCTGCAGGATAGAAGGCAGCCGGACGTCAGTTGTGAATGTGACACAGCATTGAGAATGTCACAAAGGATGTGACGAAACCCTGGGTATGCTAGGAGTTATGAAGTATGAGGTGAGTGAAATAAAAAATAAACAATATTTTGTGTGTCTGTTTAATTTGATTCTCTTTTGCAACATAGTTTCCTGTATTTTCATGTACTTGTATTATGTACCTTACCTCATACATCTGGTTACTATGAAGTAATTCAAAATTTTAATGTCAAAATTTTAACATAATTTATAAAGCAACTTAAAGAAATGTATATTCCTCAAAAATGTGCTGTAATTTTAAAATCACACTGTACAGACAATTTACATGTGAAATATTTTTTATCCCGCAATGAACAGTTTTCTAAAGTAAGATAATTAATTATATTATTTTTGGTCTGGACATCTTACCTCAATATTAATGTTGATTTGTTCTTGAACATGTTTCAAAACAATTCTGTTTTATCTTCAGCTTTCCCAGACTCTGGGAAAGCTGAAGATAAAACAGAATTGTTTTGAAACATGTTCAAGAACAAATCAACATTAATATTGAGGTAAGATGTCCAGACCAAAAATAATATAATTAAAATAACCTCAAAATATAACTTCCTAAAATTAAATATTAAGATAATTAATTCTTTGATGCTACTTGGAATTGTTCAGATAATTTTTAGTGATTGTACTTTAAGTAACGAGTCCATTATCTAGTTCTGATAATAACATACCTGCTTCCTGACTAATGGTTCAGGCTGGCATATAGCTTACTAATGTCAAAAAGCACCAAGGGGACTGCCAGGCTTAATATTCTCACCCAATGTATGAATCACCTATAATAATATCACATTCCTTCTTAATATATGTACTTCAGGGTAGTTTGAAATATAATTCAGGCATCAGACAAACAATTTAGTAATTAAAATTGTACACCACCATTTCTCCTAGCTCCTTGTTTGAAATTTTACAATTAAAATTTTCAACCCCACTGGGTATCAAACCCTGCTAATCAGGAAGTAGGCATGCTACCACCAGAGCTAGTATGGCAGATATCATTTAGTCGATTGCAGAAACCACAGACTTTTTTTACAATATTTTATTATTTCCATAATAACTATAACAGAAACTGAAAATTCATCACAATAATTATAAAATTGTGCTCAATTCAGACCTTCTTTTTGCAATTACAGCAAACTCCATCTTATCCGTGTTAATTGGGACTGAGATATGCATAAAAAATAAAAAAACACGGATAATCTAATTAAGTTATTTGGCGCTGTGGAAGTTGATCAGAAATTTATTTACCCACTCTAACACTACTTAAATGCAACAAACGTTCATAAAATGTTATATTAAATGTATTTAGGTGTGAGTCGTAATTATCATTATTTTATTTTACTCGTAAATATGAAAAAAATTTGGAAACACCATCTTGAAAGAATGAGTTCAAATTGGATCCCCAAAAGCTGTTTATAATTATATACCAAGAGGACGAAGATCACTGGGCCGTCATATGAAACGCTGGAGGGAAAATTTTCTATACGATCGTAACAGGCCTTGGCCTAATACTTGGAAGGAAGAATAAGAAGAAATATGAAAAAAAAAGTGGAACTATTTCCTGTCATGACCACTCTGGTTACAACAGTTATTTAAAATGGTCATCGTAACCAGCGACAACTACACTAGTAACAACCGATATCCACACTATTAACCACCGATGGCCACACTACTAACCAGCGATAAACCCATTGCCACAGCATATCTGTGGTTTCAATCTGTAACAAGAAACTTTCAGTGACTCCACAACAGAAATTTCCGAAATTGTATTCTCAGAATGTTGGTTGGTACCATTAAACGCATCAGGAGAGGGGGTTGTGAGTGAAGGTTACTCTATTGTGCTAGTTTCTATGCACAGTCACAGTAGCTCATTTAAAAATAAAGAATTTTTCATAACAATACAAAATACAGTACAGTATTTATCTTCATTTAAAAAAAATTTTTTCTCTTTAAATATGAAAAAGAGTCATGCCCGGATAATCTGCAAACCGGATAATACATGCATGGATAATCGGGAATTTGCTGTAACAAATAATGGATTTTCAAGTTTCTTATAGATCTTGTAGAAACAATAAACATAGTTGAACCACGGTCAGATTCTAACTGTTTTTGCAATCGATTGATTTTCTTTATTTATATGGAAATGAATTGGTTAATTTTCATAGGAGACTGTGGGAATTTTATAATGTTTCTTTACAGGGATAATTTTAAAAATAAATATAAGTCCTGTTTTTTAGCATTAACACTGATCATATGGAAAATATTATTTCCCATTTCTACAGAACATAGGAAATGAAGAGATTTGTGATCAGATGCCTGAAACACCAGTGAGCACAAATAAACATGAGAGCATTAAGACTAGCACTGATGAAAATACGCCTGTTCTGGCAAGTGGAGGTGGACCAGTTATCAGAGAAGCTAAGTGTGTCAGACAGGCAACGAGTATAAGTGACGAACGTGAAAAATTCTTCAATCAAAAGGAAGGAACAGCAAGTCCAGTGCCATCTGTGGATGTAGTTGATGCAGCAAGATCTCGATACAGTATTACCTCAGAGCCACCTCCCTACCATATAGCGGCAGCTTATTCAAAACAGGCAGCTTATTTTCAAGTTCGATCAAGTCCGGCAGCTTCTTTATTATCCCAGAAACCAGCTTCACCTGTTGTGCATCATGCAGAAGTGCCAGTTGCTACTGAACAGAAGACAAGTGATGAGAAAGGTTAGTGATAATTTTACTGTAATTAAACTTATGACTGCCAGCTGGGATTTGGGTGCCAGGTTTTTATAATGTAAAGTACTATGCCATACTATATAATATAAACGTAAATGAAGTATAATTTACTGTCTACATCATGCCGTGTTAATTGAATTGAAACTCACTATTATACATTTATTTAAAGGTTAGATGGTGTTGTTTCCACTTGTAAAGATCCCAGGTTCGAATTCAGCACGGTGTCTTCATTGAAATTTATTATCACTGTCACTAAAACATTTTATCCTATTGAATAATTTTGATGGCATTATCACTAAACACTTATCATATTAAATATAGTTGAACATTTTTTAGGGCCCTGGGTTCGTATCAGTTCCAGTCAAACAGCTCTTCTGTGCCATGTGTTTCGTCTGGTGCGACACGCCCACCACTGTCTTTCACATCCTGTTCATTTAGGTCTACATCACTTGCTTTACTATTTACAGGCTTAGATTGTAATAATATTCTCTTAGAAACAGGAGTACTATCACATTAGTCAAACAAATCATTTGATGAACTATTACTGTTACTTTCATCTTCTGATTAAACTGACACAATAAACCTGCGTATTGTATTTTCGTCATCTTTGAGACATGAATCACTGTGTTTCTCCACACGACCTAATCCCTTGGCCAGGTATATTTTTAACTAAAAATAAAATAAATAAAGAGAAAATCCTGAAATTACAACATTCCATAGCAAAAAAAGACCTTGAAACATGAATATAAACCCTCCTTTAGAAAATCCTTTTACCATCAGCCTGTACCGTTTTTCTGTAAGGGATGTGCAAAGTATTGCTAAGAAAGGATGTACAAACACAGAACGAAAAATAATTTTAGTAAATTGAAGTAAAAACTTTGGGAAAAAATATTTAAAATAATAAGATTGAAAACCAGAGCTTGCCGGGCGTGGCATACCGCTGTATACACACTTTCACCGAGGTTTCCTTAATAAGAATCAAATTAATCATGAATTCTTCATACCTCATATATCTATGTTTTTTTTAAACACAGCACGCAGTTTCGGAGAAACATCTTCTCCATCCTATCAGCTGTTTTCATGACTGTCAATTTTTTTCTTTTGCCAATAATTATCCAAACTGCCATATGGTGTACTTTTGAAGGAGTAATTTTCTAAACTGCCATCTGGTGTATTTTTGAAGAACTATGTAATCAAGCTTGGTTCGTCCAGAATCTCAAGTTCATGGTTCTAATATGGTTTTTTTGAATATATATCTTTTCCCAAATTGTTAATTCCAAAGGTTTAGATAGATGTTTCAAAAGTTTTGCTTAGAATCATAGAATTGAAAAAAGAAGCAGAACTTTTGAAACATCTATCTAAACCTTTGGAATTAACAGTTAGAGAAAATATATATATTCAAAAAACCATACTAGAACCATGAACTTCGAGATTTTGGATGAACCAAGCTTGATTGCAAAGTTCTTCAATAATACACAAGATTGCAGTTTAGAAAATTACTCCTTCAAAAGTACACCAGATGGCAGTTTGGGTAATTACCGGCAAAAGAATAAATTGACAGTCATTAAAACAGCTGATTATGGAGAAGATGTTTTTCCGATACAGCAGTTCTGTGTTTAAAAAAACATAGATATCTGAGATAAAAAGAATTTACGATTCAACAATTCATTTGATTCTTATTAACTTTTGTCTTTTTAACTATTTTGAATAAAATAAAATGTACATATAAGACAATTCTTAAAATGAGAACAGTTCTTATGTCTGTGAAAAACTTAAGTCAATAATATTTAATAATATTTTTTTTTTATTTTTCATCCACAGTGTTCATTCCAAGTGCAGCTTCATCCAAATTGCTACCTGACAACACTATTAGTGGGGACAATTTTAAGAAATCAGTTGAAGAAAAGCAAGAATCCCTTGGAAACAATTGGCAAATGAAGATTGAATCAAGTTTGCCTTTTAAACAAAAAGCAGAAGAGATAGAAAATATATCTGAGTCTCCGAAGGCAATTTCTCATGAAGTGCAGATTGCTGAACTTCAAGAAAACAATAAAAGATCGGCAACTAATAATGAACTGTTGAATGAAATGGAAAGGGAGAGCATAATTGTTGAAGATTCTTTTTCAAATCATATAGTTAGTGAAGCAAAAGTAGTTGAAAATACTGAACTTACACAAAAAATGTACAACAATATTGAAATTCCAATTCTGAAGGAGCCTAGCACACCTGTTTCACTACCACCTTTAACACCACCTGTAAATTCAACGTCTACCACCACAGTAACAAATGATAATTCAACTGAAATTGTCACCATAACACTTACTAATGAAGAACAGAATGAAAAGGAGGTGAGACCAACATCTTCTCCTTCCTCAGTGGAAAGCATAAAACAACCTTCTCTGAGTCCTAAATGCCGTATTCCAGTTAGACTTGGTGAGCCTTTGTTACAGAAATCCCCTACCCTCGATAATGAATTGCTTGTAAAACCTTCAACATTTACACAGGACAAGCCTCCGATAGATCATTCAATCTTTGCTCCAACACCACAGAGACCAGGTACTAGTTCTCCTGCACCTATAACAGCATCACCTCCAAAATATCTTTCAACTCCTAAGTCTCCACCATCAGCCTCTAGAGCAGGATCAAAAATTCCATCTCTTCTACCATCAGCCATCCATGGTATTGGGAAGCCTGATATGAAACAGCTTAGAAACAATAGTCCATCCCCAAAACCAGAAAAAACATTGCCAGAATCGAAATATATTAATACATCTGTTATTTCTAATCATAATAAAAGTGTTAGCAGTAATAACTGGCCATCTGCAGGTTCAGATCAAGAGTCTTTGTCAGATTCTTTGTCAACTACTCGGATTCCACAACCTGGATTTTATTCCAATTCACCTCATACATACCAATCTTCTAAACGAAGTTCAGTAAGTTCTCAGTCTTCAAGTAGCAGTCGTCCAGGCTCTATAGCACCCCTAAACACATCCTTAGATTCTTCATCATCACCGATATCTAAAGAGGCCAGTTATAATTATCTCAACAAACCTAGGTTTTCTTCTACTGATCATAATCTTAATATTTCTTCTAGAATTCCTACTGCCACATCACCACCATTATCATCGCACATTAATCCAATTAGTGGATTTTCAAGTGGATATGAGAGTGAATCCATGCATGCAAATTCTAGGAGCAGTATTTCAAATGACCACAGTCCTTTAGTTTCCAAAATTCCTACATTGGCATCATCACCGGTGTCTCCAACTTCAAGAATAGGAAATCTGCAACAGCAAAAATTGTTCTCACCTAATTCCTCTGATAGCTCCTCTGTCAGATCGAGCCTGGAGTCTCCTGTGAGGCAGACCAAGACCTGGATGTTTGGACCACACAAGAATGCAACTGTAGTGAGTAGAAATTTTAATTTAATTGATGATAAAGGAATGAAGGAAGGATAAGTGTTATTTTTATGAGAAGCAGGATTGTAAAGAGAAACTTGGAATACCATAATAGCAGTGGAAATTTTAATATTTCTTTTTGTCGAGTATTTTCAGAATTGAGTAATTGAAAGAAAACTTCTTTTCATTGGTGGGACTGTGTACTAACACTGGTTTATCCAACAATAAATAGGCATAACTCCAGTACGTGAACCCACTATGTGCAGCATTTGGCCTTACAAAAAAATCTCCCCTCCAATTATGAATCATAATTAGATGATTTTAGATTTTGTGCCTATTTTTTCTTCAACCAATAAATAAAATGTAGGTGCAAATTTCATGAAATGTTATAAAACCTGGAAGAGTTTAATTGTGCCAAAAAGAAAGTCTATTTTACTTATTTGCATCTATTTTGTGTGTTTTCAGCATAAAATTGCCTTTTTTAATTCTTACTGTGCCAAAAATATCTATTTTATCTGTTGGTAAAATAATACTGTATATTTTTTTTAATGAAATTTACATCATCTCACAGTTCAGAATTGCCAGGTCTCCAGAGAACTTCAGAATCTGATCAGAGCATCAAAATTATGTAAAAACATTAAAGTTTTATGTATTCACGTAGACTTTCACGGCCGGAGTTGCTATGATGATATTGATGAAGATTTTCGGGCTGTAGGCCGTGGTCATGAGGCTTGTAGTTCCCTGACGTTTCGCCAAAGACTGCATCTGGCACCCTTGAGGATGCCAGACGCAGTCTTTGGCGAAACGTCGGAGAACTACAAGCCTCATGACCACGGCCTACAGCCCGAAAATCTTCATCAATATCATTAAAGTTTTAGTTTCTTGTCAATAAATATATTTTTGCTAGCTTATTAACTTGCTTTCTTTGATTAATTTCATTATTCTCACATTCCTTTTGCTGTTATATATGATGCAATATCACATTTTTAAATGCCGAAGGTAATATTTTTGTAATATATTTTACAGTTCTAAAAAGCCTGTTTTAGTTCCTCAATTGTATTTTAGATCCTGAAAAAATACACGGTCTAATGATAATGTAAATTGTTTATTTATTATTTAAAATGGGGATCCTTAAACCGAAACATCACCCAATATTACATAAGTAGAAACATGTGGTCTCTCAGGTCTATTTGTGAACTTTGTATCTTCAGTTGATTATGACCTAAATAAATACTTAATACACCTGACATTGAAATTCTACATTATATGCATTTGTGAAAAAGCAAAAATAAAGATATGTAACCAAAAAGTTAAAAATTTGTGTTACATAAAATTAACTTATTATATAAATAATATTATTTATGAATTTATCAGCAACACTAATTTATCTATAATTATTCATGGAATATATTACACCACAACACTTTGGACCTGGCCTCATAGGTGCTACAGCCTATTATGTCTCTTGACTAGCCCAACAATATGCCTCCATTCTCTTTTATCATATGCCTTCTTCCTCATTCAGTCCGGCTTCACGAGATAGGGTAGTCAACTCAATGCTCAACCCTCAATCTGGAGGATAAAATGATCTCTTTTTGTTTGAGTCATTGCCTTTGAACTGCCTGGTAAGGCAGGCTTTACCATCAGCAAAGTCACCACCAGCACAGCTCTTAGGATCATTTGACCACACAACATCTTTGGGTGTGGGCAATTCACACCAGTGTATCATTATTATCATTGGTCTCTTAGATTTTGTAACATTATATTTTTATATAGTAGGGTTGTATGTCCCATTCCAAACATCAACCTGGATTTTGAGGCCTCCAAATGTATAACCCCCAAAGAAAGGGTGAACCTTCTGTACTTCCAGGCAGTGGGTTTTTATTAGACATCTCAATGAATTGTTCTGCTACCTCCTCATTTCATATCTGCCATTACAGTATTGGGATTGCCTCAATCTACTTTTACACTCTACTGTCTTTTGTCATTCTCTTCAATTCTCCAACCCCTTTCCTGTATCTTCTTGATATATCTTCAATATTACTATCCATATGTCCTTTCCTCATACTTTCTTTTCCTATTTTACCTCTGTCTTTGCTTCCATTACCTGCTTACATTTCCTCTTCTCTTACATTTCTTTCTCTCTTCCATTCTCACTACATGTCCAAACCTTCTCAGTTGTCTCCATTTTAATTTTTCTTCAATTAATATTTATTTTAATCTCTCCCTCATTATTTCATTCTTTATTCTGTTTCTTTTTATCTTCCATATTAACCTTCTATAACATTTCATTCCACAGAAGTTATGTTCCTTATTTCTTGACCTCTCACTGGCAGCTTCCTTCTCTATATAGTATTTGCTCAGTTACTGTTTTATATTTTAAGTTGAGTTCTTTTTCACTCACCTGATTTCTTAACTCCATCGCAGACTTGAGTATCTTCACTGCATTTGTGACATTCTCAATGCTGTATCACGTTCACAACTGATGTCCAACGCCTCCTCTCCTGCAGACTGACCTCCGCGTCATCTGATGACTGACCGACAAACTTCCAAATCAATCCGCTCTCCTTATCACCGGGTATTTCAAAATTCATAGTTATGGTTTTATTCTTACGTATGTAAATTTTTTCCCAAATTGTGAGTTCCTTCTGTTTTTCCAATTGTTTAAGTAGTTTTGTTTTGGTTTCTCTTTTGTGTTTTTCCTACTACATAACTTAACTGTTTTATATACTTGTATTTTTAGTTTTCTACAAGATTTCTTTATTTTGAAAAACATTGCACTAAATTGGTAGTAAATATTATTAGCAATAGGCTTAAATTTTCTTTCTTTATTTTTCCAGATTTCAATTTAAGCAGAATTTTTCTATAAATAGTATTAGCTATTCCAGTGAACAGCAAGCCTGACTACATTAATTTGAATTGTATGTTTATAATTAGCTGTTATGGCTCAGAATAAATTATCGTAAGTAATGCCACGAGTGATTTCCAAATTTATCTGGAGAATTTGGAAATCAAGAGGAGTGGCATTTGTTAGGACTATTTAACAAATAAAATAAAGCTGTTTACTTACAAATCATTATTTAAATATAATTACACTGCTCAAAACAATTAGAGGAACACTACGAAATATGCAAATATTTTTTCATTGGATAAAGGTACAAACATGAAATTAATAAAGTACATTATTTGTGGTTATTTATTTATTTATTTATTGCTCATGTCAGTAAAAACAAATGAATAACGATGACAATTAACTTTTAAAATAATTCCGCTATGTAAGCAATTGAATCTTGTGCTTATTTTTCAAAGTTAAACACTCGTTATATAGAGTTAGTATCGTGTATGGCCTCCACGACATTCGATGACACTTTGGCACCTTTGTGGCATGCTCCCAATAAGATTCTGGATTTCCTCTTGCGGGATATTCTCCCATTCCTCCTTCAGAGCATCTCCAAGTTGCTGCAGAGTTTGTGGAGCTTGATGTCGGTTCCTGACCTTCCTGTCTAGAAAATCCCACAATTGTTCAATAGGGTTGAGGTCTGGGCTGACCGCTGGCCACTCCATTACCGCAATTTCATTCCTTCTCAGGAAATCCCTGGTGACAGCCACAGAATGTGCCCTGGCATTATCCTGCATAAACAGAAATCCAGGGCTTACTCCAATGGCAGTAGGTACTACATGCTCTTCCAGAACGTGCTCGATATACTGGACAGCATTCAGTCGCTGGGGAACAAGTACAAGGTCCGTACGATTGTTGTACATAACTCCGGCCCACACCATTATGGAACCTCCTCCGAATCTATCAATTTCCTGTACAGCCTCTGCAGAAAATCTTTCTCCTGGCCATCCCCACACCCTCAATCGACCATCACAACATGTAAGATGATACCTGGATTCGTCTGAAAAGAGCACAGACTCCCACTGGTTCAGGTTCCAATCATCATGGTTTTCAGCATACGTACGTCTTGCTGCCTTATGCCCATTTGTTAAGCGTGGTTTTTTAACGGGCCTTTTTGGACGAATATTCTCTTTCCTTAATCTGTTCCTTATGGTTTGGTCTGAAACCCGGATTCCGGAAGCCATATGAAGGTTCATTCTGCAGGTCTTTTGCAGTTTTTGTACGCTGTTGAAGAGCAGAAAACAGAAAGACACGTATCTGTCATCCTGGGGGCTTGTTTTAAATTTACGGCCATGGCCACGTCTTCTACAAGACTGACCTGTCTCTCTGTGCCTGTTGCGTAACCTGGACACCACGGAAGGAGAAACCCCAAGCTCTCTAGCCACTTGTCGCAGAGATTGACCTTGTCGTAAAAGATGTAGAGCATGATACACTTCAAACTCATTTAAATGCCTCATTTTGTCAGACTTCAATAAACAAGACAATAATCAACATTCGTCACTATAGCAACATCAGGAAGCTTACCAATTAGAAGTGGCCAGTGCCTTCCAAAATAAAAAATTTCTCTATATTTGTTATTTGAGGTAATTTCTCTGTATTTAGGCCATGGATCTTTAAAATTTGTATCCAATGATAAAATTAATAATTCAATTTACGTATTGTCCAACTTTCAGCATCACAGCTTTAAAAAACAATTACTTATTCAATTTATTACAAATGTTCCTCTAATTGTTTTGAGCAGTGTATTTAAAAATATTTATATATTTAATGTAAATGGCGATGTTTGAAAACAAATGAGAGATGTTTGTTATGTTTCACTTGTTCATCACTGCAACCAGATCATATTATTTATTGCCAAATAGAATTACAATATTGTAAGAATGGACCCTAGTGGAGAAAAAATTAAACACGTCAAACTGTTTATTACCAACATTATAGGATATTAATTTCTGATGTCCTATGAAGTAAATATGTCAATTATATTTTTCTGGAACGTAAATACCTGGGAAATAATACATTTAAGATGGTACACACAGTGGTTTCTTTTTATTGTGGTATAATTAATTACTACAATTTTTTTCTATTATATCTCGCAAGCAGTATCTGGTTATATTCATGCACTATATATATATATATATATATATATATATATATACGGTAGCCACGTGCATTCTAGGATTCTTACACCCTAATATATAAATTACTATATTCAACGTATTTCTTAGAGAGTCAGTAACTGCAAAATAATGCTGTGACCTGTTCAGAATATTAAAAAGGAAGAGTTTTCTTTAATACGATAAACTTAAGTGATAAATATTGGGTAAAACATGACTGTGATTGATTGTAAAACAAAATTTATTGAAACATGATTGGTCATTTACTCCCATTTGGGACATGAGTTAAATCATCATTGCAATGTCTTCTTAGTAGAAGCAACCCTGTTGTACTGTAAATAGAAATTCACTAATAGGAATACATGAGAAATTAAAATAGAGAAAGATATGTGTCTACTCCTAGATTGGCTAAGTAGCACAATTGGGTAGTGCACCAGTGCATACAGCTGGAGATCTTGAGTTCAAATCCCAGTAAAGGAAGTTTTTTTTTCTTTATTTGTATCTCCCCATTTTACTTAGTTATTATTGTTCCCTAATATTAATTTTCCCTTAGGAACTGCCAGTGCTGTTATTCTTTTCCCAGTCTTCACAAGAGAATCATGTGTTAGTACAATTTCAAACCTGATGTATGTTTTTTTTTAAATTAATATCACTAAAATAAAAGAAGAAAATGCAGCATTTATCACTATTGAACATTTATCATATTTTTCCAGGTTTTTCTACACTATTATATAAAAATTTGTTCTGTATATGTAACTTAATTTTTCTTTTTTCAGCATAAGTGAAATTGCATATTCTTTTTCTGATATTCTTGTCAGTTGTCATCTTAATCAATAATGAAATAAACTAATGTAATTGTAGATATATTAATAGCAAGTTAAGTGGAAGTTTTACAATTTAAAATCATTCTGAAAAAAGTGACAATGCATGATCGTCAGATATTGTTACATGGATTTTTTATTTTTATTTGAATCTACTCTTCATGCTATCATTTAAGTTATTTTCTAAAATATACAAATGCATGAATAGTTTGTGTAGGGATTCTATTTCAGTATTTAATTTTCTTATAGGATTGTTGTATGTTTCTCTTTGACTCTTCATTACTTAATTCAATTAATTTTCTGCCTACAGATCTAGATTACTTGGATAAATACACCTGAAGAAAGTTGATGTCATTAATCATACAATATTCGGCCATGGTGGTCTAGTGGTTATGTTATTTGACTCTAGTCCCTAGGGTCACAGGTTCAAACCCAGCCAGGGTTGATGGATTTTTAGGATGGAAAAGTCCAAGGAACAAGTTCTCTGGGAGGGATTTTAAGCCGTGGGTCCTGAGTTTGAAGATTTTCAAGCTTATAAAAGAACCACAAGCCTGTATAAAAAGGCCCTCTGTGTAAAATTTAATCAACCATCATCCATCCAATTAATTTCTTAGTTATTTAAGAAAAATTGTATCACCTCACCTCATCCTTCTTTTTATTAGACCAGTTTCGGGACCTAATTAGGTTTCATCCTTAGTATTTTCGTGACCTTTGTTAAGTCACCTCGAAAAGCTGCTTAACATAACAATGGTCATGAAAGTATTGAGGATGGAACTTAATTAGGTCCTGAAACTTGTTTAATAAGATAAAGGATATGAGGTGAGGTAATACAATTTTTCTTAAATAAATAAAACCTTGTAGTTTGATATTTGAGTTTGCATTTTTTTTAACATTCTTACCTCATGTGATTGTTTTGTCAAATATATGTTTCAAAGCTGTTGCTTTATCGTCAGCGTTTTCACAAACTGATTTCTTCTTTTCTTCAAGTTTGTGAAAATGCTGATGATGCAGCAACAGCTTTGAAACATATGTTCGACAAAACAATCACGTGAGGTAAGAATGTTAAAAAAATACAAACTCAAATATCAAATTAAACCTCATAGCGTTAATTCCTGTAAAGTGAATATCTTAGTTGCCTACTAGATGTCTCATTGAGGTGAAGTGCTGACCACAGTCACTCTTTGACATCTGTAGGCAAATAAGCATAATTAAATTAGCTGAGTTAAGAAACTCCTGCTAAGGAGCACCCGTGTCCCCACATGGGACGAATGGGGTACATACAATCATACAGTTGGTGCAAGAGGAGCTGTTCTTTCATTTTTACAAAAATCTGCAAAAAGCTTGGTTTCCTAATAGTACCTGAAGGGGAGTTGGCTATGACGAATGATAGAATGTAATTTGCAATCAAAACATTTTATCTGATTTTTTAAAAATTTTTGTTAATTAACTCTTTAGGGGCCATGAGCTAGTTAGATCAGCTCTGATGCTTCTGTCCATTACTTGCCGGAAAATATACTTATTATTTGCAAAGTCGATCACATCGGCGGGTGCAATTTAAATCTCTGACACAAGAGATTTTACCAGCGGCATGCTGAGGGTTAATACATATTCAGCTTTACAAATATATATATGTATTTTTTAGATATCTTAAACTATTCAGTCTGAATTAATTTTTTAAATTATTGAAATTTGACCACCACATACACATATACTGTATTTAGATACAGCTTCATGTTATATAATAAATTAAAAAGTTAGATTTTAACTACAAGTAGTCATTATATATGAAAATTTTTCCTAACATTTTCATTGTTGTACCTGTATTATTTTAAAAATAGTTAAAGACTAAATTTTAAGTTTGAAAAATTATATATTTTTTGTATAAACCATTACTGAAAAATGTGGTTTTTGAAGGATTATTTTATTGTATCAGCCGATAGCAAGGAGATACTAAAGGCCAACACGCACACACTACTGAGTAACACTAAGAAATTGGGACTGAAAGTAAATATCATTAAAACTAAATATATGGTCACATATAGAAATACATTATATAATGGAAATGGACAGCTAATGACAAATGAGGGAAATTTTTAGGAAGTGGCTGAATTCAGGTACCTAGGAACAATAATCACAAACAGGAATGAGATGCACAAGGAAATTAAACATAGACTCAATTCTGGAAATGCATGTTATTATGCATTACAGAGACTCTTGACTTCCCAACTCCTTTAAAAAAAAGTTAAACTGAAAATATATAAAACTATTATTCTACCAGTTATATTATATGGATGTGAAACATGGACTCTTACTTTAAGGGAGGAAAGGAGATTACGGGTGTTTGAGAATAAAGTTCTTAGGAAAATTTTTGGACCAAAAGAGAGATGAACGGACAGGTGAATGGCGAAGACTGCATAACAGTGAATTACATGGTCTTTATAGGAAGCCAGATATAATGAGAACAGTTATGTCTTGTAGACTGCGATGGGCAGGACATTTGGCACGAATGGGGAATGTAAGACGTGCATGGTAGCTTCTTGTAGGAAAACCAGAGAGGAAACGCCTAATTGGTAGACCAAGAATGAGGTGGGAGAATAACATTAACCATGATTTGAGGGAAGTAGATTATACAGGGGGGCACGCCATAGCGTAGTGGTTAAGGCACTGCGCTACAAGCCGGAAGGTCGAGGGTTCAAGTCCTGTTGGGGTCAGGATTTTTAAACTGACCCAAACCTTCTGGTGGCACTATGGCCCTGGGGTCGACTCAGCCTCTAACGGAAATGAGTACCAGACGCTTGTTCTGGGGGTAAAGGCAGCCGTCACACAGGGCTGACAACCTGGCTGACATAAAGTGTCGATTGTCTAGAAAAAGTGGGAGCCTTAACCTCCTACTACCCAAGGGCCTCCTGAGGCCTGTTGTGGGACCACTTTACTTTACTAGATTATACAGGGGATGATTGGAAATCATTGGCTCAGGATAGGGATATATGGAGAGCTTATGTCCATGTTGCCATGAACCCATGGGTTCGATAGTGCCAGTGAGTTAGTTATTTTATTGTATCTGCTACAGGAACTTCATAATATATTGAGTAAGGTCCAGAAAATTTCATAGCCACCTTGAGTAGTTCTTGAGAAAAATGTACCAATAGGGTGATCTTGTAGCCAGGAACATGTTCATGCTTCACTTTAATGACTACTATGCACAAAGTCTGTATTTTCATAGATTTTGTTTTTTATTAACATTAAAGTAACTTCTATTTTATGAATAATATTTTCTTCTCCTTGTAATTTTTCTTTGAAATCAACTCTTGTAGCTTAGAGGAATTTTTTATAATGGCAAGTTATGTTGATGTAATAATAATAATCTTGGTATACTATTTAAACACTTATTTTATTTGAAGTCACTATTTAGAATTCTTGCATAACGTTTTAACTTCACAAAATAATGTTTAAACTTGCATATTAAAATTAACTAGATATTTTTATAGTCATTTCAATGTGTCCGCCATTCACTAGATATGCCACAAGAAGACTGAAGCGGCAGAAAAAGTGCATAAGAAAGCATGACATGGCAGATCAGTCATGAAGGCTTCAGCCAATAAAAAAATTAGCATTTAAAATGTTAAAGTTACTGGTCAAACAGTTTTGGAAGCAACCAACCTCACTGAGAGTTCAAAGCCACATGTAGACATAGTACCTAAGTACTGCAAAAATCATAACAGAGCAAAATATTCCATATTACAATAAGCACAATGTTACCAATATTAAAAAAAGTAATAAATAATACCAAAAATCTGCATGAGATAAAGCCATTCAAATACAATAAATAGTAGCAAAAAAGATGGTACAGAATCGTAGGTGATTTTCATAAAATATTTATAAACCAATTCAGACTGACGAAATCAAATGTTTCTTACCTCTCCTCATACAAATCTTCTCAGTAGATCATGATTTTGGGACCATAACGGTCTCATCTTCAGTACTATTTTTGGCGACTGATGTTATGTTGATCGGAAGAAACACTTCTTCTTCCCTCTTTTGGTGGACCAATGAACGTCTGGATCAGGTCAAAATTTGCAGGAATTTCAAAGTTCATAAGTTTTCCTTTGTTTTTTTGAATGTGGATCTTTTCCCAAACCGTGAGTACCTTTTGTTTGTCTATTTGGTCCGAAAAACATTTAATTGAATCAAAAGCCAGTCTAATTACACAAATAGACAAACAAAAGGAACTCACGGTTTGGGAAAAGATCCACATTCAGAAAAACAAAGGAAAACTTATGAACTTCGAAGTTTCTGCAAATTTTGACCTGATCCAGAGGTTCATTGGTCCACCAACAGAGGGAAGAAGAAGAGTTTCCTCCGATTGACATAACATCAGTCTCCAAAATAGTACTGAAGATGAGACCGTTATGGTCTCGAAATCACGATCTACTTAGAAGATTTATATGAGGATAGATAAGAAACATTTGATTTCACCATAAATTAAACCTCATAGCGATTAATTCCTGTGAAAGTTAAATAATTCAGACTGGTTTAATATATCTTAAAAATATATGTTTTTAAAGCAAAATATATCCTTAATTAACACAAAAAATATTGATAATGAGGTAAATTGAAGGTAAATAGAATCAGAGATACAATTTTTTTTTACTATGAGTTATGATAATTTCCCTTAATATTGATTTCCAAAATTGCACTAAGATGTTTCATATACATCTCGACTTTTTGCATACAAAGTGTAGTACATATCAGTTTATTTTAACATTTACTACCACTCGTACTTCAAATATTTCAGATTTTCTCATATTGGCATGAAATGTTAGGCAGAAAGAATATAAATGTAGTGGTATTATTTATCATAAGGTTCTTATATATACCATATTTTCCAATGTATAAGACACTTTATATATAAGACACACATATGATATTTAATATAATTTTCTAGAAGAAACATTAATTTGCAGTTCATGAAACAGTAAAACAGTTGTTGCCTCTATTGGTGTGCCAGACTCAGATTAAATTTTTTCCGATAAACACAACAGATCTTCGTTGAAAATTTCCAAATTCACTTTATTAGGTTTACAAAAAATTCCCTGATTCTTCACAAATAACTTGCTGCTAATAATGATTCTTCTTTACAATTTACTTATCACACAGTCCTTTTTACTCGCTTACAGTTTCGTTTAACACAGTTTCTTGCCTCACACTTGTTATTGCTTCACTGCTCTACTGGACTCAAAACTACTTGACCGATTTGAATGGGGTTTTCACATAATTTAGAGAATTTTTCTGGGACAATTGATGTATATAACATGTTACCATATATATTATAGGGCCAGAGCTAAAAAAAGTGCATCAGTGCATAAAAGAGTTGATTTTTGGATGCTTAAATGGCTTATGCTACCTAAATCACAACAAATCCACTAAACTAATATACACAGAATTGAATATCTCAAAAAATTCTGCAACATGTCCACGACAGCATATGTCTGCCTTTTATGGATAACTCACAATAACAATTTTTGTCATTGAGCTCATTGATGCCAAGAAGATCAGGATAAGTAGATTCCCAGGCAATGCCAAGTAATCAGCACTGTGTTTCTAAAAATAATAATGATATAAATTTATAATAATTTTTTTTTACATATAAAACTAAACATAAAAACACATTTAATTTATTTATATGTAGCAGTGCAAGACAGGTATTAGCTAGTGGTTTATATTTCCGAGATAGAAAGATTCTCGGTCCTCAGTCGAGATTTTACCAGATTAGAAGCCTCGGGAATTGAACCTTCTAGACATGGAGGGATAGATGTTTGTGGAACTATCTCCATGGGCTTTCTGATTCATGAGTCGACAGCTCTACCATACAAAGTGAGACCCCGACTTTCCCCACCACCGTAAAATCCATAAGGTAGTCCAACAATGCTTCACCACATTTTCCATTGTGTAAGACACTCCTATGTATAAGGCACACCCATGATATTTAATACAGTTTTCTAGAAGAACCATTGATTTGTGATTCATGAAACTGTAAAAACATAATGTACCAGTTCAAAATCTTTGATGTCATGCTTAAAAGCTGTCCTGTGCCATAGTCGAGTGGCCCAGCACTATGGGGCATGCACTGGTTTGGGTCCCTATGAGAAAGGAATTTTCTCATGGAATATCAGCCAGTATGGGATTGGTAGGGGGCACGCCGTAGCATAATAGTTAAGGCACTGCGCTACAAGCTGGAAGGTCGAGGGTTTGAGTCCTAGTGGAGTCAGGATTTTTAAACTGACCCAAACCTTCTAACAGCACTACGGCCCTGGGGTCGACTCAGCCTCTAACGGAAATGAGTACCAGATGGGTAAAGATGGCCATCATGCAGGCTGACATCAAGTGCAGAATGTCCAGAAAATTGGGAGCCTTAACCTCCTTCTACTCCAAGGGCCTCCTGAGGCCTGTAGTGGGATACCTTTACCTTTATGGGATTGGTGCCCATCCAGCATCATGAGGAATTTGGGTAGCTCGACACACCGACCACATGTCACCTCTATAATGGATGGCAAATGGCACAGTTGGATGTGAGGTCTGCTGCTGGCTGGTAGGCCAAAGTATCTTGTAGGCCTGTTATTCCATGGAGTTAAAAAAAAGTATACTGTAAATCATATTTTCAAACTTTGTTAAATGAAACCTTTTGTTATAAAAAGTAATGGGAAGTGACAATATCAGGAAAACATCAATAAAATCAAAATTTGAATTTGACCTCACCTTATAAAATAAGATCCTCTCACCTGGACTATTTTCAGAGATAATCATCCCCATTCTCAACTAAATTCTTAGTGAATTGGGTCATCAATATTGGCTGTTACTTGTGCCTCTGAATGGGGAGTAAATTAACTTCCAGATAAAATCTTGTTCACCTGGAATTTAAAAATTCATAATGCTCTTCAGAATGTATATATTTTTTCATATTGTGAGTTATAATATGTTGATCTTTCAATAAAACATTTAGGAAGAATAAAACTCACATAATTGTTATTTTTATATCAGATTGTCCACCACAGTGGTCTTGAGGTAGCATGCTGCCTTATCATGCAGCGGGCCCGGGTTTGATCCCGGTCGGGACAGCTTTTCTGGGTGAGGTTTTTATCGGGGTTTTCCTCACCTTTAGGACAAATGTCAGGAAAACTTTAAACCCCAAACAGTCCCCGAAGTCATATGGCCATCATCATCATCATCATCCTTATCATCATCATCTTTCGCCAGTGTGGAAAGCAACGGAAGCTACCACACCTACAATTTACTAGTAAAGCTGCAAAGCATAACATGAAAATGCTATGATTTCAGTGAAAGACCTGCCCTCAGGCAGAATTACTATGGACGGATATCAGATTTTGCATAAAGGTCATGTATCTCACTGTTATGTAATTTTCCCCATTAGTCTATCCATCTCTCTTTGGTTAAAAAAAATTCCTAAACACTTTCTTCTCAAATCTTTCCTCCTCTTTTAAAGATATACATTTATTTAACAATAGCATTCAAATATTAATGTGAATACATAGTGGAGCACTAGAAATATTAACACATAAATTAAATTAATCTCCCATGGATATAGTCACTTTGCAGGAAGTTAAATGGCCAGGAGAAGGTAGTCAGGAATCAGGAAGTTTTACATTATGCTATGGGAGAGTAGCAAGACCAGAATTTGGATTGGACTTTTTTAACCTAAAGGTGGATCGTCTCAGTTATCCGAGATGTTAGGTTTGTTAGTGACAGGACATCATACACGATTCTAAAGGGTACACATGATTTTGTAATTGTAAATGTACATTATCCCACAATAATTTTAATTGATTATTTACAGTGTATCAATTTTTAAAGTTATTACAGTATAGTATTATTCCCCGTAATAAGTGACCAACCCTATTAAAGACAGTTTTTCTGTGGAATTGTCAGTGATCTTTTAATAGGCATTTTAGTGTGTGCAGTTTCCATTTTTCCTATTTATTTTCGTTTAGGTTAACATGCTCATAGTATACTCTGTAAAAGTATAATGATTAAAAATTTCTCTCCATCATATGGTTCTGGTGTAAAGAATTGATACTTTTGTTACCTGCATATGAAATTGATCGTGTTAAATAATTTCTGATTCATATTATTTTTGAGACTTGCATATGAGGTGAAGGATTTCATAATATACTAGCATATCAAAGTTTGTATGCAAAGTTTAAAATGGTGCCACATTATGCACAACCTCAGTTTTGAATTATGCAAGAATTTTATATTTTTTTAAAAAAATGTTATTATTCCACTATCCCCTATAAAAGAAATAAATTACCATATTGTTTAAAAGAATGTAATAAGTTCAGTAGTAATTTGAAATGCCAATATTCAATTTTATGAGTGTCAAACCAAAGCCTATAACAATAAGAAAAGATACAATCAATACTAGTAAAATTCATATCAAATTCTGTTGAGGTGAAGTTATATGATGAAAATTAAAAATTAAATTGTACCTGTTGGTAGGTGCCATCATCCTCAACTTTGTTAAAATATTGTATATAAAATTAACTGGAGCGCTTTTGGAAGTTATCTTCCATCTTCTGCAGGTTGAGTTTCTGCTATTTCTTGTAGATGTGTACAGTGATGTATACTCCAACTGTTTGTAGCAGTATACATCACCGTACACAACAACAAGTAGCAGAAACTCAACCTGCAGAAGATGGAAGATAACTTCCGAAAGTGGTCCAGTTAATTTTATATACAATATTTTAACAAAGTTGAGGACGACGGCACCTACCAACAGGTACAATTTAATTTTTAACTTTCATCACAATCAATAATTTATTTAAAATCTATTTAAAAAAATAATTTCTGATTAAATTATTTTTAGTCTGATCATCTTACCTCAATATTAATGTTGATTAAATAATTTCTGATTGTATCTGATATATCACAATACCTCTTTTATTGTTGAAGGAACCTAGAGGTTGGTATAATATTTAATAATATGTTTCTAACTCTTCGTAATGACATTAAAAAATAAGACATTTAAAGTGAATTATTCAGACTTCTGCACTATAGAAAGAAATCCATGGCAGAAGGTTCTTGGTCTACCAGCTGGCTGATGGTCTCACTCCCACATATGTAATTTACTGAGAGGAAAGATTATTTGCCAATATAGGGGTGACATGTGATCAGTATGTCTGGTCCCCCAGCATTATAGCTGGTTTTCTCAATGTGGACTGCTGTTTATTGCAGTTATCTAAGTTAGTCATTGGTTCCAGTCCCATACTGACCAAAATTCCATTAGAAAATTTCTTCCCCATGGAGACTCAAACCAGCACAAGTCCCACAGCTCTGCACTAAGGCATGGTGCCTTAAAGTGCTCGGCTAAAGCAGAACTCTAGAATATAGAGGAAAATGAGAATTTAGGATGTTTCCACAGTGAATACTTTCATACCTACTTACTTACTCCTTGGCACTACAGTTCTTAAAGAACCTTGCATATTTGGACATTTTCATGGCAAATTATATTGTCTTTGACAAATTAATTAAAACGTCCTCGTTGTGTTCTTAAGCTTCATTTAGTTTAGTGCTGTTGATTGCTTAGTATTGTGCAATAATTAACATAAATTACAGTTTTGAGATACTGGCAGAAATTGAAAGTTACTTCAAAAAATAATTATTCAAATTCTTTAATTAATATTTGTTTTATGTAAAGTAGTTTACATTCCTAAATAAGTGTTTGTGTGTTTAAAGAAAAAGACTGAGAGAAAAATATACGAAAATGCAGTAAATTATCGACCACTGAACTCCAATATCTGTGGTACGACAGGCTTAAAACCTTGGCATACTAGATGGTTACTGATGTCACATCTACATGTGTCATTTACAAAGGTGGAACTACCTGAAATCGCCATGATGCTAGGTGGGCACCAAACCCATATTAGTCAAAATTCGATGAGGAAATTTCTTCCCCCATGGGGACTTCAACTGGCACATGTCCCATAATTGTGTGTCAAGGCATGATGCCTTTACTGTTCGGGTATGGCATAGGATTTTGTTGAGTTGTTTCTTGACTCACCTCATACTTCTTAACTCCCTTGCAGATCCAGATTTCGTCACTGTATTTGTGACATTCTCAATGCTGTTCACATTCACAACTAACTCCCTCGCAGATCCAGATTTCATCACTGTATTTGTGACATTCTCAATGCTGTTTACATTCACATTGTGAATGTTGTGATTGTGAACAGCATTGAGAATGTCACAAATACAGTGACGAAATCTGGATCTGTGAGGGAGTTAGTTGTGAATGTGAACAACATTCACAATGTGAATGTGAACAGCATTGAGAATGTCACAAATACAGTGATGAAATCTGGATCTGCGAGGGAGTTAGTTGTGAATGTGAACAGCATTGAGAATGTCACAAATATAGTGACATAATCTGGATCTGCGAGGGAGTTAAGAAGTATGAGGTGAGTCAAGAAACAACTCAACAAAATTAAAATAAACCTCATAGTGTTATTTCCTACCTACATAACTTAATGGCATAGGATGTTAACCACGAGCCAGTCTAACACTAAGGCTTGAGCTTGAGGATGCCAGACATAGCTTTTGGTAAAATTTTGGAAATATTGAACCCTTGTAATCATGGCCTACAAGACTTTATGGCATCTACTATTGTACTATACTGTATAGAATAGAATAGTACTCTACCGGCAAACTTTCAGGAATGTTGGCCAATTGTTTTTATTTAAGGAACCCATGGTCCCCATTGGCCTCAATGGTCTAGAGCAGGCCTGTTAAAACTTGCTCATTAGGTGTGAAAAGACGGTCACCCCTCCTACCTGCATACAGATGCACTCCCAATGATACAACACAACTGACAAGTGAGTAGCAGTGTCTTACCTTGTCAGCCTGTGCGACGTAGGGTTGAATAGGAGGGGCAGGGAGTCTTTTCACACCTACTGAGTACTGATTAATGGCCTAGGTCTAGGGGTTAAATTCCTTGTCTCTGGTCTCGAGAGTCATGGGTTCAAGTCTGGTCAGGATCAATTGATTTTTTTTAGATGGAAAATTCCAAGGGACAAGTCCATTGGAAGGATCTTCAAGCCATGGATCTCAAGTCTGAAGATTTTCAGGCTCATGAAAGGAACTTAAGCCTAATTAGAGCCACTGTGCAAAATTTAATCAGCCTTTCCCATCCAAGTAGTACCTTAATTATCTAATAGATATCTCTTTGAGGTGATAAGCTAACCACTTGACATTTGCTGACATCTGTAGGTAAATTAAGCATAAACAAATTAGCTTAGTTATTAAGTAACTTTCGCAAGGAAGCATCCTTGCTCCTCATGGTGATATAGGGTATAAAAAACTGGTCTCCAATAACTTATTATAGAGAAATGTGTTGTTGTGTGTAGCATGTCCTTTGGACTGTTGAGTTCTGATAAATGAAAAATTTATAATGAAAATTATTCATCTAATCATTACCTGGAGTAGGAACTGTGAAAATTGTAAATTGCAATATAAACTCTAAAGTTTGCCATGATCATGGCGGTGACATTTTGTATAGTTGCTTTAAACTATGGAAGAGTACACATAGTATTGAAGAAACAGGCAGACAGAACTGCAGAGACATTTTGGAATTATATTAGGAATCTCGGAAAATATCTTAAATGTATGTCATTTGATACTGTTACAGTATTGATGATTGCATCATATAAGAAAGAAATTTTAGTTTTTCCTTGGTTTGTTTAAATCCTCATGTAATTTTTGTATCACAGTTTATGGTTTTTACAGTACTTACTTCAGGTGATGATTAATTAACTATATGTTTTAATTTTTCTTTTCAATTTTTTAGAATCCACCTGACCATGGTTCCAAGACTCAATTGAATGGGTGAAAAACATAATGGTATAAGTTATATTTAGATAATTCTGATAAAAATGAGTTTAAACATTTACTATAGGTATCAAACCAATGAAAACAGTTGTGCAACCATTATTTTGAAAAGAAAAATTTATGCCTGAATTGGGATTAATATTGTTATTAATAATTAAAAATGGTTCTTCATCATTGTAAATATTGAAATTTAAATTAATACACGGAAAAGAGTTGTATCCATCCATCACCAGACAGCAGTAGTTTACAGTATACACTTGAATCTCTCAGCCATTCAAAAGTAGGACACAATAACATGCGATATTACTCATATTTCACAAAAATGTCAGTTATACCATTATGCTTTTCACAAATTCAATTCAGGTCTAATACACCAACAACACATTATGAATAAGTCACTGGAAACTATGGTTCTTTATGTAAAAACTCCAGCCAGCAGTACTAAACAACCTGTGAAAATTTGTCGGTAGTTATTTTCCATTCTGTATGCCATTCTAGTGAAGACTTTCTGGCTGTCTATTACCCTACATGTGTCATTAATTGAATAGCTGCCCAGAAAAAAGTTTTTCTCTCAAGTTGAGTTTTATGAGGAAAAAATTTGATAATGGCATGTGGGACTTTATTCCAATAAAAATCAGCTTTTGTAAAAAAAAAAAAAGGGGGGTCACAACCTTATTCTGGGTGATTGTTCAATTATTAAGTTCATTGGTGATCATTTTTGCTGATGACTATATAGAAAAGTGAAATATGCTACAGTTAATAAGGTGAATCGGTTTTCATTTTACCTCATAAATCGTTGTATAGCATATTGAAATATGTTCAAATGAAACACAATTATTTATGAGGTAAGATGAATCTGGTGCATCTTACCTGATAAGTATTTGTGTTTCATTTGACATATTTCGATATGTTGTCCATATCATTGTCAGTTTGTCCAGACTGTCAATTTTTATGTTGTCAGCCCTGGATGTCAAATTCCACTCCATCTTCTGGTTAACTGAAGAACTTGTGAATCAAATCTTTTCCCCCAGGAATTTCAAAATTCATAAACCTGTTTTCTGTTAATAAAACATTAAAAAAATTAATATAAATAAGATTATGAATTTTGAAATTCTGGAGAGGAAAATATTTGATTCACAAGTTTTTTGGTCAACCAGAAGATGGAGTGGAAGTCAACATCCAGGGCTGACGATGTAAAAATTGAGAGTCTGGACCAGGTGATATTGGTATGGACAACATATTGAAACATGTCAAATGAAACACAAATATTTATGAGGTAAGATGCACCAAATTCATCTTATTTATTTAAAAGAAACTCATAATATTACTTCCTATTGTAATATCTTAATACTACAATTAATGTCTCTGCTAATATCTCAAAACATATTTCTAGAGCTTGATTTTGTTTAATCACAATGTCAAATAATTTGGCATCATTACTGTGCTCTGTGTGTATAGAGTAGTGAGTGTTGCATCATGTATCACTTCAAATTTTACAGCAAAATAATTTACAATCAGAAAAGAACTTACTGTTTCTTTAAACAACATTTTTCAAATAATTTAATGTATAAAAGGTTAAAATTATACTGAGATCTCAATCGTCCTCAATTAAAACTTTTTTTATGAAACTTCATTCACGCTGAAAAAGTACTATTTATTTTCTGTGATTGTTTTATATAGATATTTATGGCCACTAGGTATGTTCTCATTTAGGATGTTTCTGTTCTTGACCATAACCTCTGTATAGAATAATCACCGAAAATAAATAGTACTTTAGCAGTAGCTGAAAATGAAACATGTTCTGAAAGGGCTTCAAAGAAGTTTTTTACCTAGGTTTTAGTTGACAAATGACTAAGATTTCAGGTACAATTTTATCCTCTAATGTAGTAATCTCAGTGATGGTTCAAAAATACTTTCAAAATTGTTGAGTCTTGGGCATGCAATGGTAAAAATGAACTTATAATGAACAGTGTTTTTTTAAATATAAGTATTTGTTCACTAAAAAATGTTAGTTATCACTTTCAGTTGTTACTATCATTAACATTTTCTCTTATTTTATAGTATATTATCAAGAATATAATATTACACATTTAATTCATTAACATTTATTTTTTATATATTTTTAGCTATAACTGTGTTGATTGCATTTTAATTATTTATAATCTGTGTTTCAGTTTCCTGTAGTGATTAAAAAGAATCCTGGTCTTGGATTTAGTATTACTGGTGGACTTGGATCTTCTTTGCCCATTGAAAAACGAGATAATGTAAGTAACTTAGGGTGTCCATAATACTTCCAATGTAAAAGGGGACATGTACAAAAGATTAGAAGAAAAATCTGGGACACTTTAAAAGAAGGTGGGATGTTAACAAAATATAAAGGGTCATTCCATTGTCACTCACATTACAATTTGACTATTTTCCCACCTTAAATTTTACTATAAATCTATAGTCCTAAGTAAATTTAAAACATCAATAAAACATGTTTATTCTTCATTAAATTCTCTACATTTTGATATATTTTCTTTGAATTTTGAATTACAATAAATGGACAAAAAAAATTAAAATGTATGTGTCACTCACATTACAGGAAAAAGACATGACAAATTTCACTATACAGAAAAATGAAGTTCCCTGCTCTTGTAAAAGTTTTGGAAAAACAATTTTTTGGCTGAACATTAATGAGACACACAAGTTATTACAGCAAAAGTTTTAATTTATTGTGGTAAATCTGAAATGAATAAACACAAATTTTATCTGTCACTCACATTACAGTATTTTGTCACTCATATTACATAATCAACAACATGACAAAATGGTTGATAATTGTGATTGATTTACAATTATTTACCATGAAATAAATGTAATACAAATCAGTACATAACATGTGTATATATATATGTATATATAAAACAGATGATAGTAGATATAAATAAATTTGAGCAGCATTTATTTCCATTTTAAATTTATAATAAATTCTGTTACCCCTTCACTCCAACTCGGGATCTTTATTAACGAACACTATGTCTCCCTTGTTGACAGTAAACCATGATTTACATTCTCCCACCTTTTTAAAAATGCACCTTTACTTCACAGTCAGCATCGATTGAAAACGGACAAATTGCAGCATAATGAGGTATTGAGCGTTTTCCTTGTAGCTCCACTTTCACACATTTCGCAGTTATGACATCCTGTGTAAAGGTCTCTCTTTAGAATTACTCCCAAGTTATTCGACATGCTATGCTTTGATACAAAATAAGTTTCCAATTCATTTTTGAGAGACATGGCATAGATTTTCAAGATTTCACCAATGATGGGTGCTACCTCAAAAACTTTATCCAGCTTCATTTTCTGATTTCTTTCTTCTATATCTACAGAATTATATTCACAATTATATTCACAGATGATACTTTTCTGGCTACTTCAGAAAAATGTATGCATTGAAAACTTCAGACTTTCTTGATAAGACATGTGTTCTAACTTGCCTCTTCACAGCCTCACCAGTGCCGTACACAGGACCTTTGCCATGTGAAGTGGCAAAATAGTTCAATTTTATCACCTGCAGTTTATGCTTTTGTTGCAGCACCTTCTGACTAGCTGCAATATATCAGTTTTTAAATTGTGAACTTGTTCCACCTGACCAAATATTGACTTCATTTATTTCAGTTGGAATTTCAAGTAGCCTGTCTGTATATGCAACCACAGCGTGTTTTGTATGATATAGGTTATCAGACACTATGACTATGGGATGATGTTCTCCAGAATACCAGGCTGCTGCAGTAAATAAACTGACTTGAGGTTGAACCCAATGAAAACTTTGTATTTCATCTTGTATAGAACAAGTAAAATTTTCAGAGAAGTCCACCTGTATGACTTCAATATTTGGTTTGAAGTTGGAAGATGTAGCCATTAACCTTTCTTCATTATACAATTTTGCCTGTTCTCTTTTCACAAAACAATGTTCCAAGAAAAAGGGCAACAGGGAAAGTATATATTTTGCCAAATCGGCTGCACTACCTTCCTCCTGAACCCTGGCTGAACGTCCTTCTTTTCTCCATACATGCCATGAACAAATTTAATGTGGAGACCTCTTGATTATTAAAGACTTTCTCCTGCATTTGATTGTACAACCTGTCCTTGCAATCAGCATTTCATGACCCAGCAATCTTCTTTTGCTGACAAGCATACAGTTTCATCCAGATAAGATGATGAGTAAGCAGAACATGCTGCAACTACATGGTGCAAAGAATTCACAGCCAAAATCAAATTCTCAGACGCCTAAATCTAGCAACATGTTTCCTGTTTTTTTCTTTTTTCTTCTTCTTCTTCAATTGAGATCTTGATTTCCTTCTTATGATTCTCCAATTTCTCTTTCTTCTTTTCTCTATATTTCCTTACATAGATTGTATGCTGTTCTTTATACTCATCATAATTACCTTCCTCCTTAAGCTTCTGCCTCATTTTTCTCATTCTCTCAGCAGAGGTCGATGGAATTTTGGCAATCACAGAATGAAAACAATGTTCAATAATGTCAAATTTTATTTCATCGCCAAAAACAAGTCAGGTAATTTTCTTCTCCTGAAATGTGTAAAAACCCCATATTGTAAGTTTTTCATTGTCACTCACATTACTTTAATATAATTTGATATATCACATTAAATAAGATTCATAGGAAGTTGTTAATTTCACCCAATAACATTCTTTACCTCTATTTAATAATACCAGATTTTTAATAAAAATGAACAACATTTATTGCTTTTTAATTAATAAAATAGTATATTTTGTCACTCACATTACACATTAATATGCAAATTCTAAATTTAATATTACTCTGTCCAATCAACGTCTATATAAGTGCTTTTTGTTTTATTTCATACATCAAAGTATGAGAAAGGAAATTACAAACTCCCAATATATTATGTTGCTGTAAAATTAAAAAAAACTAACCTTGAAGTTATTGAAAATAGGGTAATAACATCTGCAGGAAATGTCGCTATCTTCTTCGAGCCAGAACAACAAAGAAATAGGTTTCCCACATAAATGATATTGTGAAACAGGAAGTCCGAAGAGTAGACAACCTTACAGTAAAAAAATAAATGCAAATATACAATGTTAAAAAATAGACCAAAATGCCCCTTTTATCATGGAATGACCCTAAAAGGAAGTTTCAAAAATTGCATGAAACAAATTATACAAATTGCACATATAAATTATGCAAATTTTTGACTGTCCATTAAAATTACTTACTCAGCTACATTAATCAAAAACCACTGAAGTGATTGTTATTACATTTAAAAATATTTATTTATCGCTGCAATGGGTATAAAAATCCACTAACTAAATCTCTTTTGTCTAAGTTAAAATTGTATTTCTCCACTGCCTAGTACCAGAATCAGCAGGAAATTTGCGATATTGGCTGCACTGGCCGTGGATTGACAATTTGAAAAATATACCAATTACAATTTTTTTTTATTATATACAACTTTCCTCATTAGAGGATTGCCATAAGGAAAAAGTGATACAGACAATTAATTTTTGGAATTGATGAAATACAATTTGTAAATATATTTAAAAAATTCAAATTGTAGTCCTAATTGAAGTATACATACTATAAAGGAGAAATTCTGTAAATATGTTTTCTTAAAATTGAAATTGATCCTCTAATGGCAGTGATGGCAATTTTAGAAAGATACACCCTGTCCAAATCTAAGGAATTCCAAAATTTGGCTAAGAATCCTGGTATAGTACCTCTTGCCCTGATCATCAATCCTGTGACAGTTATACTATCTAGTTGATATTTATCTTTGTAATAGTCAATTGTTGGCTCATATATGGCTTTCTTTTCAGAGTCAACTTCCTCAGGTTGGCCACTATGAGTCTCAAAACGAATTGTGGGATCTAATATCATACCAATTTTAGAAGATGGTCTAAATGCAATAATGTCCATTTGTCTGTTACTCCCATTAGTGGCCACACCATGAACTTCCTCATAAACTGTGTATCCAAAATCTCGCAAAGCTTCTGCCATCATATTTCGAATAGTGTGGTGCCGAATGTTTCTCAGTGATTCTCCAAACAGACAGGCCCCAAGGACATGTGCAAGGGTTTCGTGCTCTCTGCAACAACATCTACAGAGGGTATTGTCCCTAGACCTGCCCGGCAAAGAATGCACCGCCGATATATTGTCTTGCATTTTAATTGCTTCTCTCCATTCAGAACAAGACAATCCCTGATGATCATGATTCCATTGATTTGCCGGTGTATATTCATTGTAGAAAACAATGCCTTTTCCTTTATGAGGAAGTTGACTCCAGAGAACTGCTTCTTTGTCTCTTAGTTGTTTCCTGAGTTTCCTTGCATCTGGTAGAAGACTTCGAGTGTTAATATTGATGCCACTAGATTCAATGTTAAGGTCTCTCACACATTGTAAACTTTCCTCTTTTAGGTCTCGGAGAGTAGTAATATATGCTCAGATGGAAGAGCATTGACATAGAAAGTCAAAGGTCCTGGGTTCAAACCCCAGTCTAGGCGTATATTTTTCTTTTCAAATATAATATATATATTATTGTCTTGGTAAAGAATATGGCAAATGTTTATATGCTGTAATTTTGTTTCCCACATTGCACAAAATAAACCAAGTCCTTTATTCCGACGTTCAGCATGTAACATGTGATCAGGGACATCCATCGGAAGATTCACTAAAAATGTTTTTGGTATTTGATTTGGTGGTACTGTTTAAAATGGGTATATTAGAGTTGGATATATGGAACAATTTAAAACTGTAAATTTCTGATCGGGCTGTAACAGCGGTGAAGCAATGAGAGTTTCAATATTATCCCGTATTGAAGTAAGGGTTTACTTAGAATCAAAAGTTATATGATCTGAAAAGTTGACACAAGTAACGAATAGTGTCAGTGATTTTATGGGCACGAATTGCATGTCCCTCAAATTGGAGATCTTTTTCACATAGTTTACCTTTCTCGTTTGAGAGCACTGCTGATTTGGAAACATTAATTTGAAGGCCTATTTCCTGAAACCTCTGTAGAACAATTCTTGTCAGTTCACTGGCAGCTGCTAACATCTTTCCCTGTAATCACACCATGTCATCAGCAAAGCTCAAATTGTTAGATGAGGTTGATCTGGAAAAAGTATAGATAAACATATTGACTTGTTATTGATTTTTCTGAGAGTTCCGAGAATATGATTAGTTGCAATGTTATATAAGGATGGTAATAATGGAGAACCATGTAGAACTACACGATTGATAGTGGTTGGTTGGTATCTAATGTCGAGCACTTGATAATGAAATCATTCGCTCTCTTGCACTCCAATATTTAGCAGAAAGGCTGGTCCTCTTCTACAAAAGCTGGACAACGGAGGAGATGGTTTCTTTCCATATCTTCATTTAAATTGCAAAAGGGCATTTAGGTGAATCTGTTATGCCAATTCTGTGATAGGTGTTTATTCAAGCAGTCATGTCCGTTAGCAGTCTGAATGTTGCTACTGCCAGATTTTCTTTGTAATGTAGTAATGTCATAAGCTTGTAGATTTTCCCTTCCTTTCCAGATGTTTTGGTTGGTGTTTCTTCTCTAAGTTTATTGATGTATTTATTTGAGATAATTCTTTTGAATAGAGTGAAAGGAAACTGGAGCAGAAGTTGGGTTTGAAACAATTTTTGCTACCCTTCTTGGCTAGAAAATCGGCTATTTCATTGCCTGTTCACTCCACAATGGGCCACGCAGCCACACGATTGATAGTAATTGGTTTAGTTTTATTTTGATAGGTTTCAATCTGAGTTGTCCTTCCTTTCTGGAGATTTAATATTAATTTTGATAATTGTTTTGGCACACCGACAGTTTGTAATGTGTTCCTAAGATGATTATGTCCTATATTATCAAAGGCTTTACTTATGTTCAAAAAAACTATACATGCAGACCCCTTCTTTTGTTTAGCTGAATGTAAGATGCTATTTAGGATAGATGTATTAATGTGTGTGCCTGGAGAATTTATGAAACCTCTCTGGTTTTTTTTTTATTTGGTAATCAATGCATGAATAAACAGAAAACTGAATAATCCACACCCAAATTATCGAGAGTTTACAGTATGTGATAACCAAATTTCAGTTATTTAAAAATTAATTCAGGAAAGAATTTTTGTTATGGTATTGCAAATATAATTAGTGAAAATAAATTGAAATTAAAGTGGGTATATTTTTCAGGAGGGAATTTTTGTGTCGAAAGTTCATCCAAATGGTCCGGCCAGTTGTTGTCTGCTTCCTGGAGACAAGATTCTTGAAGTTGATGGGACAGACTTCACGAAGCTCGAACATGATCAAGCGGTGGGAATTCTAAAACAGACTGGTAATGTGGTGAATATGATGATATCTCGCCAGCAGTAGCTTCAGTCAAATGGAAACATTCTCCATTTTTAAATCACTTCCTAAAGACAGAATTCATTTCAAATTTGAGCCTTCTATGTTAGAAAATTAATGTGTGAAGAAAATAAAGAAAAATTAAAGTCACAATTCAAGATTAATTAAAAAGCAGAATATACATACTGCATTGATAAACAATTCTGTAATATTTTCACCAAATTTGAGTCTTAGACAATAAATTGGAATAAGGAACAAGTCACCAAATAAAATGACTGTGAATTAGTCATTGATGTTATTTCACTGTTTACCCAAATATAAGACTAGTTTATTTTAAAATTATTTTTATTGGATTTAATTTTGAAGATATTTCAAATTATTCAATTTATTTGATAGGAAGTAACATTATGATGTAATTTATTAAGAGATTAAATTGGAAATATACACCTCACCTCATATTTTTTTCTCACATAGAGATATTTCATTCATCTCCCATCAGATGGCACAATAAAACTGGGTGTTAACTCAATTCAAAGAGTATGAGTGTAGCAGAGGATGAAAGCAAAGGCTTTTAAAGATATCTCAGGTGAGGAAAGCATATTTTATGAGGGGAAGTGTGAAGTTTCCAACTCATATTTATGTTTTATTGATGATTTACCTCATAGTGTCACTTCCTATTAATGTTTGTTAAAATTCAAATAACTTGTTAACTTTAAATTATTTTGTTGTAATGAAATGCCAAATGATACTGTTTGTGACTTATTACTAGAGATCCGTGAAACTGGTTTTATTTTTAGGGAAAATTTGTTTTAAAATTTCAAGATTTCGATGTTATTGGGAATTTGGTGGTGTTATTCTAAAAAAATGTAAATTTGAGTCTTTTTAATCCTAGTTTAGTACATTAACCATTCACCTCAAAAGATGAGGTAGACTCGCCGGCAGTTAAATGGCCTTCAACTCAGAAGACGAGGTACACTCCCTTAACTCTGCTGTTATATATTTTACAATACTTTGTACATCCCTTGGCAGGGTAATATTTTGTTAACATTTATGAATAGTAGAGGAATGCATTTTTGCCTTCACCCTTATTATAATTCCAAGTACTGTTATCTTTTGTTTGTTTTGAATATCTGATAATAGAAAATACAATTTACGATAACTGAAATCCGGTTTCTGGGGAAATGCATTGAGCATTTAAACCTGAAGTGAATGGGTTAAACCCAATAAGAATGATATATCCAGTAGTTTGTCAACTTTTAGCTTCTTCTTCTTCCTTCCAAGTATTAGGCCAAGGCCTGTTACGATCCTATAGAAAATTTTCCCTCCAGCGTTAGTTTGATCCTTCCAGGAAATTCTCGTATAAGACTTGAAAGCATAATAATAGTCCCTTCAATTGGTTGCCGGCCAAAGGAAGGCAAGACCAGTGATGGGGCTGCCATCTTATAGCCTCTGGTCAGGCTTTTCTGGAGAAGAAAAGAAAATAAAGGAAAGAAGAAATGGAAGAAAGGAAAGACTCCCTAGCCCTCGGATGCCCTAATAGCGTCGGGTTCGAAAAAAACAAGAGTTAACCAAGAGAGGTTAGATAGTAAAGTTAAAAGAGTGCAAAACACAAGTAAGTGGAAGAAATGTTTTGCTCAGCTTGGGCACCTTGTGGTCGCCATCCACATATCCCCTAGATGAGGACCCCTGAGGGTAACTTTTAGCTTGTACAATTGATATCAATTTTAATACACTAAAATGCATACAATTTTAATTGTAGTCACTAAATAGATAATTATGTCTGCAAAAATTTAGGGGGAAGAAACTTATCATATAATTTAACACAATTCGTATTTCTAAGAATTCATATTAACCATAGAACTTAAAATCTATGGAGAGACATATTTGAGCACAAGAAGGACAGAAAATATTACCTCTATATTGTGAACTGTGCACGAGTGCACGGAGGAAGCAGATATAGCACCATCAAATATGGCAGTTAAAAAGAAGATGGAATCCGAAAACAAAGTGTTTAAAAATGCATTATGAAAATTTTGTAAATAGACCAAAAAAAATTTCTGGAATTCGTTGAAAATTTTAAATTTCGGTGTTATTTCGCATTATCGTAGGATTTTGCATTATTTTGCGATTCATAAAATTTTTTTTTAGGTTATGGGAAGTTAAAAAATGGTGCAAGAAAATGACAAAATTAGAGCATTTTGCATTATTGCAACTTGTGGATTTCATGGATCTCTACTTATTACATAACAATAATGAATTTACCATATTCACAAGGTTGTAATATTATTATTAACTCATAATTACGCTATTTACACTGCAGATCATTTCTCAGTTTTCATTAAGTTGTTAATATATTCTACCATCTTTAGAAATGCACATAGCCAGATATAAAGAATGTCTCAAATATCTAACAGTAACATAAAGTAAATGGAAGGAGAGGAGAGAATGATTGAAATAAGTAAATTAATATACATAACTAAGCTGTTGTAATCAATTGTAAAGAGAATTTTTTTTACCTGAATCGGGAATTGAATCCCAAACCTTCAGCTTTACATGCTGATGCTCTGACCACTGGGCTAATTCAGGCTTCCTTTCCATCCAAGAAAAAAAATGTCTATATCATTGATTAAGAAAGAGTATGTAACAATATTCAGCCTTCTCTTAGCCACATTAGTGGCGGTCGACATTCACTAGGAAATGTTGATTATATTATAATTGTTCAACTTTGACTATTCATTTCAGTGAATGTCGGTTGTGACTAATGTTAGTCAATGGTCATTGACTTTCAACATAAGCTGTGACATTTATTACACCTAATTGAGATATAAACCTTCATCAATATCTTAATTTGAATGTGCCATAGTTCCTTATTTATGAAATGTTCATGAATGTAAAGGTCTACAGTTTTCTTCTTTGAAGTTCCTATTTTTCATAAATGAAGCTTTTATGTAACACTGAATTCTGTCTCTAGGATAAGATTGAGAATTTTCCTTTCTTATTCAATTATTATTAAGTAGTTGAGTAGCATTAGTATGTGAAATTGAAGAATTTTTTTTGTGATCTCTAGCAACCCTCTTATTCCTAAATGCATTTTCATATGAACTTTAGTTTGAGTAGCTCTAGAATGGTTTTAAAAGAAGTGTTGAAATAATTTTATCCAGAATAGAAAATGGAAGTTTTATGTTGAGTACAGGAGAACCATTGTAAGGTATATTTGAACAAGAGGCACTTAATATCAATTTATTTTATATACAGAGATCAGAAATATGGCTATACGTTTGATCACATTTTGTGACGAAAATATTATTATTAAAGGAAATATGATATAATTGGAAAGGGAATCCTTCAAATTACAACAATAGAACAAAACAAAACTTATCACTTCTCACGTGCAGCTTGGCGGGTTGATTTTTGTGGGCTAGCGTCGAACGCCTCCACAATTTCTCTTCGTTGTTTCTGCATCCGTGCTAATGTGAGGCCTTCCAGGAGGTTTGATTTTCTGCATCTTTCCCATTTCCATCAGTCGTTTTCTTCACTTCCCCACCATCGACGGCTGCAATGCTATGTTAAACTCACGTCTTGCGGCCTCACGATCATTAGCATACGTTATTGCACATGCAGCAATTGTAATTTGCTGTTTCATATTCAATGTCATTTTAACTAATGATGTAAGTTCTACACTGTTTTGTTTTATTCCATTGTTGTAATTTGAATAATTGCCTTTCCAACGGTAATTTCATATTTCCTGTAATGGTAATATTTTCATCAAACAGCGCGATCAAACATATAGCCATATTTATGATTCACCTCGTACTGTAGGACAATAAGTAATAGCATAATAATTCAGCATAATAATAGCATAAAAAATGCATAAAATGTGACTTATGATGACTTATATTGTTTAAAAATTGTCATTGTAAAGAAATGTGCAGGACCATAATGTCAGGATAATTTATACTACATAATAAATTTAATTAATTTAAAAGTAATGTGTAAGAGAATACAAATTAAGGATATTTCAAAAGTAATTTTTAAGCAGCTTAAGTCAGGATAATATAGGGTTTAGATAGTATAAGTACACAGATTTTAAGTATTAATTGCTTGGGATAATTGCAATTAAAATTATCTACATTCTTTGACTTATTAATGTAAGGTTTTGCCAGGAAAAAAATACAGAAGTTTATATTACATTGATAATTGAAAGAAGTAAATAGAAAATGTAAGAAATTGACCTATCTTTTTGACACGCAATGAGTTTAAAAAGAATTAAACAAATTCAATTTCAAATTGACACCAAAAATGATTGTAGTCTTATTGAACTGATGAAAATGAACAAAAACGAGGGAATTAGCAATGCAGAAATTCAGGAATTAACAGATAAAATGTGAAGATTGTGAAAAAATCTACATAAAAAAATATAAACTTGAACATCAGAAAGAAGGAACAAGAATGTAAAAAATAGTGAAATAGAAATATTTGCAGTAGGCGCACATGCTTGGTCAGAAAACCACAGAAGGTACAATTAATGAAATGGTTAAAGAAATCTAAAGAACTCACAGTTTGGGAGAAAATCTATATCCAAAAATGCAAAGACAAAATAATCATCTTCATTAACAATCGAGGATTAGGCCATTGACCTGTTCCACTTCAAGATAGAAATCGGTCCCTCCATTGCTTCTTAGGTTCCAGTGAGTCTGTAGTTGAATATCTTCAGAGGTAGTCTATTGAGATGTTGATGTCAATTATTCTGGTATAGTTCAATGAATTTTGAAATTCCAAGGGAAAAAGATTTAATTTGGAGGTTCATCATTCCATCAACAGAGAGAGGAAGAGCAGGCATACAGGAATACCATTGGTCAAATCAACAGTCAGATGCCAAATTATATTTGAAAAGAAAAATATATGCCTAGACTGGGGTTTGAACCCAGGACCTTTGACTCTCTATGTTAATGCTCTATCCAAGTGAGCTACCTAGGCCTCCAATCTAAATGCATATTTTTCTCTTATACATAGTTAATTCCCTAACCTCAAATGCTATGAGCCATTGCTAAGATTTTTGCAAATGGCAGGTTCTTTATTAAGAAGACTTTTTATTGTGTGTAGGCGTATATTTTTTCTTTCCAAATATAATTTGTCCATCGTTAAGATGTTTAAAAACGAATAATATGAACATAGTCAGATGCCAGTTGAAAACAGTGAAGCATTTCCTTGAAACTAGTCCTAGAAAAGATACATAATATGAAATGAGGTGTAAAATCTGATTCATTTAATGATTTATCTTTTGCATTATTTATAATGATTGTGAATACAGTCCTGATTTTCACATGTCACACAGGAATTGTACTTTTTACTCCAAGACTAAAGTAAATTGTGTTGCAATGGATCCATGCCTATGTTGGCATTGTTGGAAATTAAATGACAGATGTTCTGGGCTAAAAGAGAGAAACTAATAGAATTAAAGTGAGTCATACATCGTCCCACCTCATACGTTCCATGTCGTTCACAGCACAGGACCACAGTTTGAGCCTTTCCTATATTCAGCCAACTTTTCGACTGTTGAATTTTTGCCTTCACCAGTCGAAAAGATGCCTGAATATAGGAATGACTGTTACTACTGTGAAGAACACAGAGTGTATGAGGTGAGATGGTGTGTGACACATTTTAATGTTATTAATTTGAAAGCATCCACTGCTGTGGTCTCAAGGTAGCGTGCTGCCTTGTCATGCAGAGGGCCTGGGTTTGATTCCTGGTTGGGACAGGCTCCTGGGCGAGGTTTTTTTGGGGTTTTTCCTCACTTGTAAGACAAATGTCAGGAAGTTTAGGGTCCAATGGTCCCCGAAAATCATCCAGCCATCATCATCATCATCCACCAGTGTGGAAAGCAATGGGAAGCTACCATTATAATTTATATAATTCCCTAGTAAAGCTGCAAAGCATAGCATGAAAATGCTATGATTGCAGTGAAAGACCTGCCCTTGGAAAGAATTACTATGGATGGTTGGATGGATGGATTGATGGAATTTGAAAGCCTCATAATGTTAATTCGCATCATAAGTTTCATGAGAAAAAAAGAGAAACTAACTTTTGCAAACCACAGAAGTCAAGAAACACAAGAAACAAAATGAAACTTTAAACATTAAAACTGAATTTAAATTTACAAAACCAACAAAAAATAAATAGAAAACTTGAAGGACAGAGGTATACAAATATCCACCTCCAGTCCCACATTCTGACAATATATTGTAGCTGCATTATGCTCCTTTATTGGCCATCACTGCTTACCTGACGACCTTCACAAAATAGAAATTCTGTTGACAATGCCAAATGCATACAATATGCATTGAAATTGGGCAAGTAATCAGTAAGGAACATCTTCTGACATGTAAACAACACAACTGAACAGGAACAAACAAATAAAAAATGTAATCCAACCTCTGCAGGGAAAGCAAGAGAAAAAGTGCCACATGTCAATTAAAAGCCTCATTCACCATTGGTTAACAACACATAAGAGAATGTGAAATAAAGAAATTATTTTTTGGTGTTTTCGATCATATATTCATTTCTAGGACAAATTAATTTTAAAAAGTTGAAATTCAACATTTTTATTAAAGCCATATAAAGGGAATTGGCAACATTTTATCCATATATTACATACATTATCTGAAAATTGTCTTGTTTCGTAAGCCCATGTTTTCCCTTAACAGAGATTTATGCGCTCTCCCCCTACAGGGAAGAATTTGAACCATACTAATTTAGTTACACTTGTTTTCTTGTAATGTCATTTTTGAGTGGTCAGTGGTCAGCGTTCCACCTCATACTGACATCTAGGAAACCAAGGTAGTACTAGGACAGGGAAATTCAGCACATTTTGCTTAGAGGTCTTTTCAGGCTTTAGGCTTAAGGATTTTTTACGAGCCTGAAAATCTTCAGACTCGGGCCCCACGGCTTAAAATCCCTCCTGGAGAACTTCTGAAAAATACCAAGGGAAAATTTTGTTGTATCATATTTGGTGTGTACTCTGTGAAAGATAGGCTAATAGTTGTGATTGTTATAATGTAATGTATGTATAAACTTCTGTATAAAATATTTTTTTCCAGGAAAATAATATATTTAAAATCCAAAGGCTGTAAAGATATTTTTATCTCAAGAAATTTGCATTTTATATCCCCATGTATAAGTATTAGTTCAAATATGTACATAATAGGCCAGGGTAATTAGAGTATTTTTTAAAAACATTCCTGGTCACTTTTTCAATGTGATAATTAGCAGAAAGATTGTACAAATTCAATGCATATGTTTTGGAAAAAATAGATGTGGTGCAAGTAGGTGCAAAAATTTATAAATGTACCAAAATGTGTTTTTTTCACTTTTCAGCTATGAAGAAAAATTAATTTGGAAAATCTAAAAATAGCACATTATAGCGCTCAAAAAATGTAAAAATGAGCTCTTGAATAGATAAAATCAGTTAACTTATTGCCAAAAAATAAATAAAAATTATAAAAAAGTGTCACTTTCACCATTGTATTGTTAGGAACATAATTGTTAGATACTTTTTTCAGGTATTGTTTATTTTTTATTTCACTCACCTGATACTTCATAACTCCTAGCATACCCAGGTTTTGTCACATCCTTTGTGACATTCTCAATGCTGTGTCCACCGGATGTCAGTTGTGAACGTGACTCAGCATTGAGATTGTCACAAAGGATGTGACGAAACCCTGGGTATGCTAGGAGTTATGAAGTATGAGGTGAGTGAAATAAAAAATAAACAATGTTAAAAAACCTCATAGTGTTATTTCCTATCTACATAACTTTTTTCAGGGCTTAAATTGTAGCCCAGTAGTACAATGGTGAAAAAGACACTTTTTCGTTGCTTTTAATTATTTCGACAAAAAATTGTGAACAGATTCTATCTGTTCAGGGCTAATTATTTTAATCAGTGCTATAACATGTTATTTTTTTCTGAATTAATTTTTCTTCATAGCTGAATAGTGAAAAAAACTTATATTTCGGCACATTTATGAATTTTTTTACACCTACTTGTCCCACACTGATTTTTTCTGTTAAATATTGCATTGAAAAGAGGCCATGAAAATTAAAAAAAAATAAGATTAATATATTGACTTAGGCTTTCACGGCCGGAGTTACTATGATGATCTTGTAGACGATTTCCGGGCTGTTGGCTGTGGTCTTGAGGCTTGTAGTTCCCCAACGTTTTGCCAGAGACTGCGTCCGGCATCCTCAAGGGTTGTCTTGAGACTGACAAAAGTTTCGCCAGAGACTGCATCCGGCTGATGCCGGACGCAGTCTCTGGCGAACGTTGGGGAACTACAAGCCTCAAGACCATGGCCAACAGCCCGGAAATCGTCTACAAGATCAAAAATAAGATTCTTGTCACTAATTACCCTGCTTTGTTAGCAGTGTGGAGCAACATGAATCAAGATGTTGGCAACATGAACCAAGGTGTTTAAGAGCAATATTCAGTGTCATAGTAAGTCAGAGTAATTCACCATATATGTAAAGTCTCTGATTGATTTCTTTCATTAATAATTACAAAACTATTAATCAAATTTTTAACGTAATATGGAAATTAATATGTAAGGAATAGTTAATACAACTAAAGAGAAAAATTTCTGCCTGAACTGGGATTTGAACTCAAGACCTCCAGCTTTACCTGCTGGTGCTCATTGAGCTACTCGGGCAGCACCAGGAGCTAGCACAAATTTTTCTGTCTTTAATCCCTGTAACCCTGTAATAACAATACAAGGAGATGAATTCCGTTTTCCTGTATAAGATATACATGATGCTATAAACTAACCAAACTATCTTACTGGCACTATCATACCTGGAGGTTCATGACTGTGGACATAAGTTCTCCTTACATCCCTATCCTGAGTTCATGTTTTCTGATCATTCCCTGTAAAATTCACCTCCTCAAATCATGGTTAATATTATTCTTCCGTGTCATTCTTGCCTACTAACTGGGGGGCTTTCCCCTCTGGTTTTCCTACAAGGCATTTCCATGCCCTCTTTTATTCCCCATTTGTGCCACATGTCCTGTCCTTTGCAGTTTAATGAAACTCAATTGTTCTTATTATATCTGGTTTCCTATAAAGATCATGTAGCTCACTGTTATGAAGTCTTCTCCATTCACCTGTATGTTTGTCTCTCTTTGGTCCAAAAACTTTCCTAAGAACTTTATTCTCAAATACTCGTAATCTTTTCTCCTTAAATTACGAGACAATGTTTTTCATGTATATAATGTAATTGGAAGAATAACTTTTATATATTTTCAGTTTAACATTTTTTTAGAGAATTTGGAATGACAAAGAGTCCCTGTAATGCATAATACATGCATTTTCACATGTTGCTATAGAAACAGTAATTGAATGAACCTTCCTTAGTTAATAATTGCAATACAGAAAACTGCAGGTTGCTATTTCTAGTAGTCCTGTAATTATTAATGAATGAAATCAGTGATTTTATGTATATGGTGTATGTAACATAAAACTGCATAATACTTCACGATAAATAGTAAACAAAGTGCAATAGCAAGATATTTTGAAAAGCAATGTTCTATAGAATAATAAATTAATGTATTTTATAAGCAGTGTGAAACAGCATAAATCAGTTTAATTTAATAGTATAGTTCAACAGCATAATATTTCAAGATAACATAGAACCAAATTACAGTAACATGATAAATCACAGTAATATGAAAGTAATATGCAACAACATTGAAATTAAAGTAATTTAAGGGGAGTCAGTTGTGAAGAAAGGTAAAAGTAACTTGTAATAAAATAAATATATTTTTTTATTCTAATTACATGACATTATTACAATTTTGTTGTATTAATTAAGGGTGCATTTTGCTTTAAATATATATTTGTATTTTTAGATATCTTAAACCATTTATCCTGAATTAATATATAAATAACAACTACAAGAGGTAAAAATGAATATACAAAATGTTTAAATTATTAAATAAACCTCTTAATGTTTTTATTATTAATTTCATACATCTCAATGATGGATAAATCATATTTCAAGAGAAAAATTATACGCTCAGACCGGGACTTGAACCCAGGACCCTTGGTTCTCTAGACCAAGTGCTCTACCATCTGAGCTACCTGAACCTGAAATTTTTCTCTATATACATACAACGTATAGCACTTCATTCATTGTTCAGTGCTAAACACAATGGACAATATGCTAACAACCTAACAAGTCTGTTTTGGGAAGCCAGAGAGAAGATGAAATAAGATTAATATCTACCATTGGATAAATAAATGATGTCTTCTTGTAGTCAAAATAAAGCTTTCTCATTTATTACATTAGTTGGAAAATTGTGATGGTTAAACTTCAATGATATGAAAAAATTAATTTAGATTGAATTGTTCAAAATGTCTAAAAAAATACATTTATATTTTTTAAAGTTAAATATATCCTTAATGAGGTGGGAGAATAACATTAACTATGATTTGATGGAAGTAGATTATACAGGGAATGATTGGAATGCATTAGCTCAGGATAGGGATGTATGGAGAGCTTATGTCCGTGCGGCCATGAACCTACAGGTTCGATAGTGCCAGTGAGTAAGTAAGTAAGTAAATATATCCTTAATTAACAGAAAAAAATTACGTCAGCTAATTAAAACAAGAGATTTAAATTAAAATACTTTTTACCTCAATTTTAATATAAGTCTTAAACCTCATAGTTATTTTTCCTATAAAAGTTCAATAGAATAAGAGATATAATTTTTTTTATTATAAGTTAATTTTTTACCTCTCTTCATAACTGACTTCCCTTAATAACCATGTAATTTGACTTTTTAGGAATTAAAACTATGAGATATTATTTATTTAAGAAACATTGTATCACTTCACCTCATATCCTTCATGTTAGACCGGTTTCCATTATCAGTACATTCACGACCATTGTTATATCATCTTGAAGAAACAACAGTACTTTTGTAAGTAAATAAATCATTATGACAGACTTTTTACTGGATAAAAATTAATTGAAAACCTCATAATGTTATTTCCCATAAATAATTTATGAATTTTTACTGGATACTTGCACTGTATATATATTCAGTGTTAACACCTATGGAGGCCACTCTCTCTGTTCATATATTCATCCGTTACACAGATTCCTCTTATTATTCATACCAGATGCCTAGGTAATGATTGATTATTTTTTAATTTTCCTTTGTAATCTATCAGAACCCATCTTATCACATACAAAGGACATGTTATATGTCTTAAGATTTCAACAAAACATTACTCTGTAATAAATCAATGGAGACTGTGAGTTCCTTATATCAAAACACTCAGGCCAACATTCCTGAATAATCTGTGAAAGTTTGTAGTTCCCCATTCATGCTACATTTCCTGTCCATTAAGATTTAAATTTCTTAATATATCTGATTTCCTAAAAAAGATCATGGAGCTCGTTTTTCATATTCAGATAACAAAAATATAATACTTGGACACAGGTCCATAAATGCTTTGTTTTCGTTCTTCTAAGCTATGTAACATATTTCAGTGTGTTTCTGGAGTTCAGTGTTCTAGTAAGCACACAAAAATTAATAGAAGTTTATGTGCCATACAATATATATATATATATATATATATATACATAGTGGAAAGAAAACTCTTTCATGAAAATAAAGCATTTCTGGACCAGTGTTCTTATATTTTCATCTTCTGGGATTTTTCGTTGATATTTTGATGCACATTTGTATACAATGAGTATAGAGGCAGTTTTACAAAAATCTGAAATTAGAAAGAAGTATTACTTCTATTTATGATGTAGTCAATCATAGAACATCTAATTTTTTTTCTTTTTTTAACAATGAAGTGCTACTGTAATTAAATTTAGCTATCAGATTATTTTTAAATTCTTAAATTTAATGTTGTATGTTTAGAATTTGGTATGCATATATTTATCTTATTTAATGTTAGTTACAAATGCTGTTCCAGTGGAAGAAAATTTTTTGACTTCCTAATTTTTGTTGAAATAGTTAAGGTATTTTCTTGAAAATTATGCCTTTGAACAAAATGACATGGAAACATTTAAACATTTAATTTAAGAGCTTTTCCATATTATTAATAGATTTTACACGTCTGTATGGCAATGGAAATATCTAATCTGACTATTGTTTCTGTCATGGATTCATTATATTGTATTCAATTAATTATATTATTTTTGGTCGGGACATCTTACCTCAATATTAATGTTGATTTGTTCTTGGACATGTTTCAAAACAATTCTGTTTTATCATCAGCTTTCCCAGTCTGGGATGTTTTGAAACATGTCCAAGAACAAATCAACATTAATATTGAGGTAAGATGTCCAGACCAAAAATAATATAATTAAAATAACCTCAAAATATAACTTCCTAAAATTAAATATTATATTGTATTCAATTTGGTGTCAAAGATCATTGTAATGCCATTTCATTCCTCTCGCTAGTTACCAGAAATCCAATAATTTTCCCCTTATCTGTTGATTCATTTACTTAATTAAATTCACCCAGCTTCTGTCTCATACAAGATTAATATTAAAATGTTTCAACCAAAACCTTATTTTATAGTTATATTTAGGAATTTTATAGGTACTATATTTAATTCATTGCTAACAACAGAAACAAAAGGTCTTGTACCTTGGCCAGGCAGTCGAAGTTGTCATACTTTGGTGCATGGTTACAGGATGTATTCGTTCAAGTCCCCATGGGGAAGAAATTTTCTCATGGAATTCTGGTCAGTTTGTGGAACTAATGCCCACCCAGCATCATTAGTAGAGGCCAATAAATATGTAAAATCAAAATTTCAAAGAGATGTTAAAAAGTTTAACTATTTATTCTAATGGCAGGAACATGGATTTTAATCATTTTTCAAAGTGATTACATGTTTTAAAATGCTTTTATGGAACTAAAAAGTTAAAAAAAAATATTTTACATAAATTGCATACATAAATACAGTGTGTCCTATCAAGTTATGTACAATCCTATGGCACGAAACACAGTAAGTGACAATATTTTAGGAATTAGTATTTGTCGATGAGCAGAAATTACCTTTTTTATATTGTGAAAACGACGATTAGATAATATACAGTTTAATTCGTGAATACTTAAGCAGATTAATTCTGAGTTGTTTTTTGACTCACCTCATATTTCTTGACTTCCATGCAGACCCAGGGTTTTGTCATTGCTTTTGTGACATTATCGATGCAAAACCAAGTTCACAATTGCCATCCAGTGTTTTTCTCTCTTGTAGATTGATTTCTGCACTCTCTGACTGATGAACTTCCAAATCAATCCCCTCTCATTTTCACCGGGTATTTCAAAATTCATAGTTTTCTTTTCATTCTTTCATATGTGAATTTTCTCCCAAATTGTGAGTTCCTTTGGTTTTTCTAACTGTTTAAGTAATTTAGCCTTGGTTTCAATTCTGTGTTTTTCTAACCAAACATGTACAGCTATTGCAGATTTTTCTGTTTCTCCATTTTTTAACATTTCTAAGGTGTTCTTTCAATCTTGTATTTAAATTCCTTTTTATGTCACGAAAGCAGTGACGAAACCCTGTGTCTGCATGGAAGTCAAGAAATATGAGCTGAGTCAAAAAACAACTCAGAATTAATTTAAATAAACTCATAGTGTTATTTCCTACTACATAACTTACTTAAGCATATTCATGTGCCTTCAATTACACATTTGACGTAATATATATATATATATATATAAATATTTTATCTTTAAAATATGTAGTATTGACCAGAATATGTAATATCAAGGTGAAATATAATAGTCCTAGTAGCCTAATTCATTAATATTTTAAGTTCTCAGACTGATACATACCGAGGAAAAAAATAATATAATTACATAGAAATCTGGTCTCCTAATCATTAGGAATTTGGGTAGCTGTGATAAGTAGTCATTTCAGATCATGAATATCAGCTTTAATGGTTGAAGTAAACAACTTGCTAACCAATTCTCATCCTTACAGTGGCAGGATGATGCCCATGTATTTGACACATGTGGATGTGAGGTCAAAGGTTTTCTAGCTCTGTTGCACCATGTAGTTTTAATTTTAAAGGTAAAAATTGGTTTAAAATTGTCTCTCAACTTTTAAAATCTAGGACCACAGTTGAGTCAAGATTAATGTAGCTGGGCATGATTAGGGGAGGAGACTGGAGCTGTTTTATATAAGTGAAAGGATGAAATGACATGGCATTGATCACCAAATGGAATGATGTAATGTGAGATAATCTTAACACTTAGCAGTCAAGATAAAAAAAGATTAAATATGCTGGTTCTACTTAAAACCCTAAAATCTTAAGATCTTACCCAATTCTACTTATCACAAGAAAACTTGTTTAATGGATTAGATCTTACTTTTTTTGTTTGCAGAATCTGCACATTAAAATTCAGCGATTTTTGTTTTGTGTCTTCTAAAATAAGTCAATTAGAGAATTATAAGTAAAATGTTGAATTTTATATAAATAATGGTGGCTGATTAGTCTTGTTAGCATAAATACTAAATGCAATCCATATAAAGGGTCATTAATATATACAGATTGCTGTAATAGCTCTGTCTGCTGGGCAACAAGTCAAACTATACACTATGAAATGCTCCTAAAAACTGCAAAATTAAATAGATGAGTCAATTTTTGGCTGGTAATGAAGAAAATATGTTCCAGGCGAGAGATCAAAATATGAGCCTGGGTATAAATAACTGTTTAAATTTCTTTGAGTAGAGGGAGGAAGGCTTACAACTGAATGGTATTAATAAACTGTTAGTTTATGCTGATAGTGAGGAGATACTAAAGGACAATACGCACACACTATTGAGTAACACTAAGAACTTAGGACTGGAAGTAAATATCAACAAAACTAAATATATGGTCACACGTAGAAATACATTATATAATGGAAATGGACAGCTAATGACAAATGAGGGAAATTTTGAGGAAGTGGCTGAATTCAAATACCTAGGAACAATAATCACAAATAGGAATGAGATGCACAAAGAAATTAAACATAGGCTCAATTCTGGAAATGCATGCTATTATGCATTGCAGAGACTCTTGATGTCCCAACTCCTTTCAAAAAACGTTAAACTGAAAATATATAAAACTATTATTCTACCAGTTATACTATATGGGTGTGAAACATGGACTCTTACTTTAAGGGAGGAAAGGAGATTACAAGTATTTGAGAATAAAGTACTTAGGAAAATTTTTGGACCAAAGAGAGATGAACAGACAGGTGAATGTAGAAGACTACATAACAATGAACTACATGGTCTTTATAGGAAGCCAGATATAATAAGAACAGTTGAGTCTCGTAGACTGCGATGGGCAGGACATGTTGCACGTATGGGGAATGAAAGACTTGCATGGAAGCTTCTTGTAGGGAAGCCCGAGGGAAAACACCCAGTTGGTAGACCAAGAATGAGATGGGAGGACAACATTAACTATGATTTGAGGGAAGTAGATTATACAGGGAATGATTGGAAAGCATTAGCTCAGGATAGGGATGTATGGAGAGGTTATGTCTACGCGGCCATGAACCTACGGGTTCGATAGTGCGAGTTAGTAAGTAAGTAAGAGGGAGTGTTTATTAGAAAATTATGCTAAAATCTGAAACACACATGAATATAATCTATGAGGTTGGAACTTTAATAGTGGCAACACTGTTGTAGAGATGCCATGCAATGGAAATTAATGATTTCGCTGTCAGCACAAGTTAGTTACATACCTTGCTTACCTCAGAACATATGGACTATCCCTACCACATTACGCGCATGCGAACTGGCGAGAGGAATGGAGCCTTGTGTTAACTGGCAGTCTAATGCTTCATCATGATATTTTTGAAACAGGAACAACTGAGTTGGTTAACCCTTAAATTCGTAATGTATCCTTTTGGATACATCAGTTAGTTCAGTGAATTTAATATTTTAAATAAATTAGAAGAAAACAAACAAAAATAAACCACTTAAATGTGTGTACAATTAGACAATATACCTAACAATAGCAGTTATACAAGATTCCGTTTTCACTGCGGTCCGCCACATTCAAATAACTAACAGAAGAAATTTGTGTTTTGTCAATTTAAGGGTTAAAGATTGAATATGCCAGAGGTCATAGAGCATGGCAGTGTCTTTGAGGTATTCAAGAGGTTTGCAGGGAATCTGCATTGCCTTACAGAACAGTGGCATGGTGGGTAAAAGCCTTCAATGTGCCACGGTTCTGTAAGGCAATGCAGATTTGCTGCAAGCCTCTTGAAGAACTGGATGACACTGTCATGCTGTACAACCTCTGGCAATTCAATCTTTATCCAACTCCATTGTTCCTGTTTTGAAAACATTCTGACAATGCTACATTAGACAGCCACCTAACATGAGGCTCTATTCCTCTTGACAGTTTGCATGCATATGATGTGGGAAAAGAGAGTCCCTATGTTCTGAGGTAAGATAGGTATGTAACTGATGTGTGCTATCAGCGACATCATTAGGTTCCAATGCATGGTGTCTCTAGAGCAGTGTTGCCACTATTAAAGTTCCAACTCTCACAATTTTCAGTGTTTTCTTTCCGAAAACTATTTAATCCAGATTCGACAAATTGCGTGAAATTCTCTGACTTCAGAATATGATGAGTTTTGCCTCATTTTCCTTGAAAGTTTGGTTTATGAGATTCAGTAATAGTAAAAGCAGTGTAAACCCTTTCCCATGTATGGCATAATCCCATGTTGAGGGATGAGATGAAGCCATTATTGTTAAAGGTTTGTGATATACTAAGATGCTGCCTGATTAAAAGAAATGGTTGACATGAGTCTGGAGAAGTGGTGAAATGAAGTTCTTGGCTGGGGAAAACAGGAGAAACTCAGAGAAAAACCTGCCTTGTATCAGATCTTTCATCATGAACACCACATGGAGTGACTGAGATATGAACTCAGGGCCCAGAGGTGGAGGGCAAGTGCCCCTCAGAGCCACCATTAGTAGTAGTAATATTAATAATAATAATAATGTTGCCAAGCAAGTTGACTCGACAGTAGTGTTTCAGATGGAAAATCACAAGACCCAAATCAATTTTACTCACTCACCTCACTTATTTAATGATATTTATTTTACATGCATATATGTTGAAGGAGAAAACATGAAAATAACATGCAGAAGAGAAGGCAGAATTGCAGCAAGATACTTAAGGGGGGTAATGGGTGAAATTTCTATTTTCTACATTTTTTAAGCTTGAGAGTTGATTGTTTGTACAAACATTCACTGCATGATACATAATGATGTGATTAAGTTTCATTCTTTTGAGACATCTATTTTATGAGTTATTAAATGTTATATTGTCCACCTCTGTGGTCTCGAGGTAGCATGCTGCCTTGTCATGCAGCAGGCATGGGTTCGATCCCCGGTTGGGGCAGTTTTTATTGGGGTTTTTCCTCACCTGTAAGACAAATGTCAGGAAAACTTTAAGGCCCAAATGGTCCCCGAAATCATAAGGCCATCATCATCATCCTTCACCGGTGTGGAAAGCAACAGGTAGCTACTACACCTACAATTCCCTAGTAAAGCTGCAAGCATAGCATGAAGATGCTATGATTGCAGTGAAGGACCTGCCTTCGGGCAGAATTACTATGGATGGATGGAAATGTTATATTTTTTAAAAATTGCATATATTATAATTAAATGGGTTCCACAATTTTTTAGTAAAATGTCTGATTTTTTTTTACAAGACCCCTAAAATATTTAGAAAAACATCATGCATTAGAATTCTTATAATGTGAATACAAAGGGAGAAAAAAAAATGTACCTCACGTGTGGAATTACAAAAAAAATTAATAATTGCATACATTTTATTTTTTTATTTCTTAAAATACTACTTCAATCATGAAACCCATGCACTACTTTGTTACCCATTGTTTTTAGGACATGCAGTAAAAATTTGAACCTTCTAGGACAAAATTTCTGAATTCCATTCAATTTTGAATGTACAAAAATGCAGTGAAAATAAGTGTGGACAAACAAGTTTAAGTATTTGCATGCAGGTGGAATGTAACTGGCACAGCCTTTTAACTCTGACATAATTAAGGGCTCTTAGAAGCATCTTTGAAACTTTGCCAACATATACATTAGAGTACAGGCTATTTTTTAGTATAAAAAACAAAAAAATGTCAATTTTTGATCTCAAATGGTCAATTTTTCACCCATCACCTCCCTTAATTAGGTATAAGACTAACCCTCTGCAAAATGTCCCTCACTTCTAATATCTGGGAATCATGCTGCAAAGTTGAGGAGACATATTATAGTCTATACATCAAAGAGTGAGCATTAGCGGCTAGGACGACAACCAATAGTATACAAATCAGAGCAAACTATCACTGAATACAGCCACTACCATGTTCTGTCTAAAAGATGCACCAGTCATAATCTGCAGATTAGATATTTTTTTGGGAATACCTAAAAAAGAAAAACTTTGAAGACATAGAAAAAGTTAAAACCAACTTCCTCAAGAAATCACTAATTCTAACAAAGCATACTCCATCAAGTCGCACATACATGTTAGGAAAGAAACAATTCTTCATGGAACCTGCTTCTACCATACACCAATGTCTACAAGGAACTACTGCAAGAACTTAACAATAAGAAACATGAAATATGGCTGGATTTTTTCTCCACAAATATGATGATGGGAGTGGATGCAAGCCACATATGATTTGTGACACACTGACGAGATTTGCAGTACTTGGTTTCCATCACCAGATTTGTCAGACAGAGAAATACCAGGAGCCAGAAGAAAAGTGCAAGTACACACTATGTGGGTCAAAATGTGACTGATATAATTTAATATGGTGAAAAAAATAAATTTACTTGCAGATTTCTGTAAAACTTAGAGTGAACGAGAAACACGCACATTATGTGATATCATCCCTATTATTTATATATGTCGTCAAAAATCCATTTTTCTTTAACTTGTTATATTATTAGCTTTTTTATTGAAATTTTTGCTGAGTAGAAAGGTGCTGTCATTGCAGTATTTCAGTACCTTTCTTTGCTAGTCTATCTGTTATTTCAAATCTGATTATTATAAAAAACCATGCATGAATATATTTTTTGCTAAATCACAATGCTAATTACAACCATAAAATGTTGCCAACTTAATTCATGGCTTCTTAAATACTGCAAGTGCTATAAATTGAACTGATAGTCCATTGTCTTTTCTTGACAAAACGCTTAAGATTTTGATAGTCAAATATTTGACTGTATTTAATAGGACAAAAGTAATGTTGATGAAACTGGCCAATAATTGTACATTGCCATAAATTGAAATGGTTTGAATTTTGTATTATAAATCCTTTTGATATTGTAACTATAAATTATAGTTTTATATGATAATCAAACTATTGAAAAATATAAGTATACTTGAGGTTGTGTTTTGTGTAGCTAATAATATTAATGAAATATTAAATAATTGTATATAATTTATCTACCTAACAGGTTAGTACTATACAAGAGTAATTATATTTTGTAACAAATTTCATAATAATCTAAGTGCCTAGTTATATACATTAAACAACATGATTTTGTACTAAGATGGTTTTACTATATTCTTTATTTTAGTAATAGGTGTTTGCATTTTTAATTATTGATAGTATTGTTTTAATACAGTAAAACCTATTTATTCTGGATAGTGCTTAATCTGGATATGCATTCAGAAAATAAATTACAAAAATTCCTAAGAGAAAAAAAATTGTTGGTAAAGATACTATGTAGTAATTTGCCAGTGAAAGCTAAGTGTTTTTGTAAAGTCAGTATCTGAAGTTGTACCCAAGATACTTATAACAAACTTCTTCCATTACTTAGACAGTTTTCAACATTTGATGATGTTGATTAAATTTATGGCTGAATCAGTTTAGATTCTAGAATTAAAAATAAAATTTAAATAATATAGTTCAGCATATGATTTACTTCATTCTAACAAAGTTGAAATGTTATAGGGATAGAAAAAAGCAAAGAGCTATAAAAAGCATCCAAATTAGTAAGGCACAGATTTTCGTGTGCTTGAAGTTAAGATTGCAACATAGCATAATGGAAAGTAAGACTTTTGACGATTTTTGTCCTAGTTTCACATACAAACAGCTCAGTAGTATATACTATCTCTGTTGGAATCAAGGGCACACATTTTTATGTGCTAAAAGTTAAGTTTGCATAGTATAATGAGAAGTAAGACTTCTGACTATTTTGTCATTGTTTCAGTAGTATATACTATCTGTATTGCAATCATAACTTTTTATTAGATAAAAATCCAGTGATTACAAAATAGGATCCAAGGTAATATTTCATAGTAAAGAATTAATTTCTTGACGAGTCCCAGAAAAACAAAGTGAGAGGTTTTATTCACATATTTATGCATTGAAAACTGTCTGCTTAATTAGTGGTAGAAGTTTCTTGGGTAGAACTCGAGGTATATAATTTTGACAAGAATATATTTTTACTTGGAAATAACTACCCAATACCCAACAGGATGGACTCTAATAGTGAATCTGAGATAATTAAGTGCCAATCTTGAAAATAAAACTAAATGAAGTAATAACATTAAAACATATTGATTTTGTTGAACAAAGTGAAAATGATAAAATTTGCATGTAGTATAACCATGAGGCATCTGTGTGAAGTAATAATGTAACAGGTGTGTGAAAACTATGAGTGAAAATGGAATAATCAGTTGAAAGAAAGGACTAATACTGTAACATCAACATAGTCAATATCTGTCAATTGTTATAAACTTTTATCGTGAAATTTGGCCTTGTTCTTTATTCCTGTGAAAATTGACCAACCCTGAGATTCAATTGGTCTGGAATAATGAGGTTTTGCTGTATAAATTTCATATAAACTATAATATATATCTGATATATCAGATATTGAACAATTGAGGGATCGTTGGAATATGGGGCCATATCTAAAGCTATTATTAATTTATAAAATAATTGAAAATACAAGATACATGTAAATAATGTTTGGCATATGTAACATTGCATCATAGATGGGCATAGCTCATAAGATACAAAATTAAAGAATGAAGTTATGTAGATAGGAAATAACACTATGAGGTTTTTTAATACTGTTTATTTTTTATTTCACTCACCTCATACTTCATAACTCCTAGCATACCTGAGGTCAGTCTGCAGGATAGAAGGCAGCCGGACGTCAGTTGTGAACGTGACACAGCATTGAGAATGTCACAAAGGATGTGACGAAACCCTGGGTATGATAGGAGTTATGAAGTATGAGGTGAGTGAAATAAAAAATAAACAGTATTAAAGAATGAAACTTGAAAAATGCCCTTCAGAATGTGTTTTAGCTGAGATTAATTTTTCTTTGATAGAAATATAACATTGCTTACAATGAATGATAGATGATGATGATAACAGAATACTGATTCTATGTAGAATTATAAATGATAGGTCAGTTGTGATTGGCCCCTTATCCATTGATTTAATCAATTATAAAGAGGGGTTAACAACTTCAGGCAGCATAAATTATACAGAGTTCCGAAAATATTTTGCCATAATTGAATCATGTTTTACGTGATATTTTACTTGACTAAATATTATTAGACAATATACAGCCTATGATGATCTTGTAGAAGATTTCCAGGCTGTTGGCCGTGGTCTTGAGGCTTGTAGTTCCCCGACATTTCTCCAGAGACTGCGTCCAGCATCCTCAAGGGTTGTCTTGAGACTGGCAATTTTGTCGACTACCTGCCCTATTTATACATTTATCCACGACATTTTCTGCGAGAACACATTGCGGATAAATGTATAAATAGGGCAGGTAGTCGACAAAATTGCCAGTCTCAAGACAACCCTTGAGGATGCCGGACACAGTCTCTGGCGAAATGTCGGGGAACTACAAGCCTCAAGACCACGGCCAACAGCCCGGAAATCTTCTACAAGATCATCATAGTATCTCTGACCATGAAAGCCTAAGTCAGAATATACAGCCTTTTAAAAGTAATTTATGCCACAGTTCTTGATGGTGGAAGTTACATCAGCTGTGAACTGCAGCATGTCAACTGTTGTGCCATAGTCATAAAGTATTATTCAAGAGCATATGAGAGGTGAGAGTAGAATTCACTGGAATCATAACCAGGGAGAGACGCTGTCATATGGTCAAGAATTTCCATGAGACTGATGATTTGTCATGTATTGCATATGTGCAAAGGGCGTAGATTTGCTGACTCTGTCGAACACACATCTGAGCTTCACCAGCAGAGAATCATCTGATCTGTACTGAATTGATTTTTATAAATATTTTATTTTAATATATTACTTTTTAATTACTGCATAAATATAAAATAATGCTGCATTCTGTGATTTTATGCTGAATGAAAGTGTGTTTACCCTGTAATGAATTTTCTTCAAATTTGAGTATTTATCTGTCAATTTTAAATGTTTTATAATGGAATTTTAATGTGTGTTTATGTGTACATGTATTGGTAGTTAGTTTTGCACTATTGTTTCTTCATATGTACTTGAGTTTTGTTGGAGATTTGCAAACATTTGTTCACTTGAGTGTCATCATCATTATCATCAGTCAAGACATTTCCACTTTTTAATGTGGGTTGTCCATTTAGTATGAAATTAATTACTATAGTAAGAAAAGAGAAATTAAGTTACAATACAATAATAAGCAAATCTTGGTTGTAACTGATGATATATATATGGTCATGACGTAATAGGAACTTAAAAGATTTTGATGGAAAAAAATAATATATATTAACACCTTTCTTAGATATGATGAAAGTTAAAAATTAAATTGTACCTGTTGGTAGGTGCCATCGTCCTCAACTTTGTTAAAATATTGTATATAAAATTAACTGGAGTGCTTTCAGAAGTTATCTTCCATCTTCTGCAGGTTGAGTTTCCGCTACTTGTTGTTGTGTATGGTGATGTTTACTCCAACTGTTTGTAGCAGCAACTGTCTTGTTTTTGACGATCTTGTATAATGGGTTTGACTGGGGTGATTTCTTAGATAGTCTTTTTTTTTTACATCATATTGGCAAGATTGAACATATTCCACTGATACAGTGTTCCTCAAAGTGTGCTCCACAAATCCTGAGGGATCTACTAACAGTTATCTTTTGGTGTCATGTATTCTTTGAATAAATCATATATTAGCTAACTGTCACTATCACACATGGAAGTTCATAGCTTGCACAGACATATGCTCTTCATACATCCCTATCCTTGGTTAATATTTTCCATTTATTTCCTGTATAATTAATCTCCCTCAACTAATGGTTAACATAATTGTCCCATCTCATTCTTGGCCTACCTACAGGTTGCTTTCCCTCTAACTTTGGGTTCTGATAGACTACAAAAAAAATAATTAACAGCTGTTTCAAAGTTATGATGGGAATTAACATTATGAGACTTTCAAATTAATAAAATTGAAATGAGTTTTAAGTCCACCACTGTGGTCTCAAGGTAGCATGCTGCCTTGTCATGCAGTGGGCCTGGGTTCGATCCCCGGTCGGGACAGTTTTTCTGGGTGAGGTTTTTATCGAGGTTTTTCCTCATCTGTAAGACAAGTGTCAGGAAAACTTTAAGGCCCAAACAGTCCCCAAAATCATATGGCCATCGTAATCATCATCATTCATATTCATCTTAGATTAAGCTTAGGGACTCTCCTGGCGCACCACTATCATCACCACCACCATCCATCATATCATCGGGGCAACATAACCCCTCCTTCCAGGCACTCCAACCTCAGAAGTGGGTTACAAGTATGCCATGCCAGGAGAGAACACCAGGAATGTCAAAAGACAATCTGGGGCATTTGCAAAAAAAAGGAGAGTTTTAAATCTTACCTCATGCACTCGGTGTTCTTCACAGCACAGGACCGTGGTTTAAGGAATAGTTGTTCCTATCTTAAGTCATATTTCTAACTCAAAAAGGTGGAATGACTTTTCCAGAAACTGTGGTCCTCTGTTGTGAAGAACACTGAGCATATGAGGTGAGATTTATGATTCATTTCAATTTTATTAATCAACAGATGTTTAAATCTAAGAAACAGTATGTACAGTATTGAAAAGTGCACAGTGTACTGTACAGTACAACATTAAAGAAACAAATAAAAATTTTGCCCTTGGTTTGTTTCATTAGTCATGTAATTTTTGTATTTATAAGAATCAAATGAATCGTGAATTCTTCTTACCTCATACTTCAATGTTTTTTTAAACACAGCACTGCAGTGTCGGTGACCATTGTCACCATCATTAGCTCTTTTCATGACTGTCAGTTTTTTTCTTTTGTCAGTAATAATCCAGACTGCCATCTGGTTGTTCTTTTGAAGGGATCACTTTCTACAATTGGCCAATCTGTTGTGTATTTTTGAAGAAACGTTGTAATCAAGCTTGGTTTTGTCCAGCATCTCGAAGTTCATGGTTCTAGTATGTTTTTTTAATATATATCTTTTCCAAAACTGTTAAATCCAAAGTTTTGGATAGATGTTTCAAAAGTTTTGCTTCTTTTTCAATTCTATGATTCTCTAATTAACTATGTGCTGCTGTAGCTGATTTTTCAATTTCTCCATTCTTCATGTTTCTAAAGTGTTTTTTATGCTGAGTTTCCAAGTTCCTTTTTGTTTGTCTTATATATATATATATATATATATATATATATGATATGAAAAGAAAAATGAATGCTTGAGTCGGGATTCGAACTCGAGTCTTTAGAGACTCGAGTTCGAATCCCGACTCAAGCATTCATTTTTCTTTTCATATCATATTTGCCTTTATTGCCAAATGTCAAAAATATATTTATAATATATATATATATATATATATATATATATATATATATATATATTACAATCCTATTACAATCTTTGCAATCAATTTGATAAATTCCAGAATTTTTTGTTGTCTGGAATTTATCAAATTGATTGCAAAGATTGCAATAGGATATATATAATAATATATCCTATTGCAATCTTTGGATTTAACAGTTTGGGAAAAGATATATATTAAGAAAAACAATGCTAGAACCATGAACTTCGAGATTCCGGACAAACCAAGATTGATTACAAAGTTCTTCAAAAATACAACAGAAGGCAGTTTAGAAAATGATTCCTTCAAAAGAACACCAGTTGGCAGTTTGGATAATTACCGGCAAAAGAAAAAATTGAGTCGTGAAAACAGCTGATGGTGATGATGGTTGCTGATACTGCGGTGCTGTTTAAAAAAACATAGAAGTATGAGGTAAGAAGAATTCACGATTCATTTGATTCTTATCAAAAACCTCATAATGTTAAAAATTCTCAAATTTATTATATTAATTTTTGTATCGTTTTTATTGCAGCTTATGATTTTCACAATACCTACTTCACGTCATTATATTTTTATTTTATTTTTCTTTGTAATCCATCAGAACCCATGACAGTCCAAAGGACATGCTATGTGCCTAACACGTCAATGATGCATTATTCTGTAATAAATTGTCAGAGACCATTGGTTCCTTATATAAAAGCACTCGGTAAACATCCCTGAACAATCTGTAAAAATGTTTCGTTGAGAGTTCTATTATGCTGTTTATATTATAATACATATTTCCTTCAGCCTGCCTTTTGAAGGGTTGAGTCTTGGACAGCAGCCTCCATCTTGATCATTCCACATTTTCCTTTTCTCCACTTCACTCCAATTTATTCTTCTTTCAACGTCCTTCATAACATTTTCATCTGTATTTCTGCCGACCACATAGTATCTTCCCTTGCATTCCATACCCTAGTGCCTGTCTTACAAAGACAGTAATCCATGCTTTTTATCTGGCCATGAAATCTTATTATATTATTTCTATTTCATCCTGTACCCTATCCAGATTCAAGGTTTCTATTATTTTTGTGTGCCAAATTTTGTCTTTTCTAGTTTTTCCTAATAATAATAATAATAATAATAATAATAATAATAATGTTTTATTTATTCTGGCAGAGTTAAGGCCATAAGGCCTTCTCTTCCACTCGACCAGCACAAATACAAATAAATATTTGACAAATATAGATATACACTATACTAATTATAAACAGTTAAAGATACATTAAATGTAGCAAAGTAAATTTTGTGTACAAGTAACATTTTATACGATAATAACAATAATAATACTTATGATAATAATAATAATTATAATAATAATAGTATAAATATGATAAATTAAACGAGAAACACCAATTTATATATATATACCTTACACTGGGTAATGATGAAGTCGAGGTTAGAGCAAATATAAATTTAGATTTCTTTTAAAAGTTGCCAATCTCCAGCAGCCCCTTATTTCTTGTGGTAGGGAATTCCAGTTGCGAGAAGTGAAGATAGTATATGACATGGAGTGCAGTATATTAAGCAAGAGACTATGTAGTGATCTTGTGTTTAAGTTATGGTTTGAGGATAGATACTGGAAACGAGATGATAAATAATTGAGAATCGAGGTATGTAGGATCTTAAATAAGAGAATTAGACAATGCAATTTTCTTCTCTCTTTTAGATGTAGCCATGACAATTCGTGGAAAAATGGAGAAATGTGATCATATTTTCAAACATTAAATATGAATCTGATACACATATTATGGACACGCTGCAGTTTGTCTGACAATCCGTCACTTATGTTAGTTAGTAGAATGTAACAATAGTCAAAATGCGGCATCCTAACATATTACTTAAACATTTCATCTTTAACTCCCATATTCTACTTAAATCTTTATTTGTTGTTCGTGTTTTAACCCTACACACATAATGGTTCAAGGTGTATTTTATTCAATACCTTTTACAATTCAATGATATATCCTGGTTCCATGACAAACTTTTGATTATTATGTACTAATAATTAATTTCAAAATATTTGAATATTGAATGTACATTACGAGATCATTTTTATGAACATTTTAAAATATGATACTTAAGTGCTAATGTTTGCATTTCTTTAAATATTGGTTGTGATATTGTAATTATTTCTTCTCTGCATTGCATGTTTCGTTGCTGAGTGTGTGTTAGTGTGTTGATGTGCACTTCAGAGAGTGTATAAATATGTGAAATTAATTTAAAAGTATTGAAACAATGGATGCCATGTAGAAATTAATGAGGAAGAGAAGTACTATTTAGGGACCATAGCAGAAATAATTAATTTAAAATTACTTTCACTCTATTTTTTTTTCAGAAGCCATCCATTCTATACATTAAACATCAATAATGAATCATATTTTATTTTACATTTTAGTCATATTTATATGGATGAATAAAGAAAGATTGGGATGAGAAATGAATGCAACAGAAGGAATGAGAAAAATTATTTATAATACATGCTACCCAGATTGTGTAAGATGTCCTTCAGATGAATTAGTGATTACTCTGATTAGGGTGTATGCTTATCTCTTTATTGAAAAGATGCAGTAATTGCCAGCATAGGTTTCAAGTGTCAGTGCTGCATTAAGCATTTTTTGTGTACATATGTTTCAGTTTTGCATTATACAAGGATTAATTAAAAGGTATTCGTGAAATGCTAGCTAATGAGAGATATAGCCATTTGGAATACAAAAGTATCATTTTCAAATACAATATCATTTCACAAATACAACATTTTGATTTGCAATTTGAAACACATTCTTATTAGGATGTGATTTCTATTACATAGGGTTTCTTGTACTTAATTAGGAATCTAGTAACATAAGATCAACAGTACATTATCAACTTTTATCATTTTAATATATAATTGATTTGGATAAAATGTTTTTACATCTCACCTTATAAAGTTTCTGTTTTTTCATGATACTGGTTTCAAAGGCCTTTGCTGTCATCATCTGCCAAACTCCAACTTTTTTATTTTAAACTTTAATCATACTTCAGGCTTTACCTTTATTTACTCATAGTAGACCTACAACCGATTGTGTAATAGATAACAGAAATTGTTTTCTTGGCTTGTTACGATACATATCATGTTGAATACCTTCCAGTGCCTAGAGTCCATGTTTAATAATTATTCCCAGTTCAGGCAGAAATTTTTCTCTTCTAAAAATTATTTATCGCTCAACCTGAGTATATAAATTTACAGTAACATCATAATAATAATAATAATTTTACAGTTATGAAAGTAGTATTAATAATATCTTCTTGAATTAGAAGCAACCCAGTTGCTTCGTGGACAATGGTTCACTACTACAGGAAAGAGGGATTATAAAAAAGAGAAAAATTTGTGTCTGAATTTGGATGCCTGGATAGCACAAGTAATTAGTGTGCCAATCTGCTAAACTGAAGATCTTGGGTTCAAATCCTGGTTCAAGCAGAAATTTTTCTCATTAAAAAATGAGGTATAGTTTATATTAAAATAGGATTTAGAATATTCATGACCTACCTCATATTTGTAGATTTCTTGAAGACCAAGGTTTCGATACATTATGTATCATTGTCAATTCTTTCTAACTGTTGAATCGGTAGAAAACTTTCTGTTAGAAAGAATTGATAAGAGTATGTAATGTATCAAAACTTTGGTCTTCAAGAAATCTACAAATATGAGGTGAGTTTTGAATATTCCAACTCCTAATAATTAAATGAATCGTGATTTCTTCTTACCTCATACTTCTATGTTTTTTTAAACACAGCACTGCAGTATTGGCGACATGTTGTCGTCATCATCAGCTGTTTTCACGACTGTCAATTTTTTCCTTTTTGCCGGTAATTCTCTAGACTGCCAATTGACAGTCGTGAAAACAGCTGATGATGACGACGTGTCGCCGATACTGCAGTGCTGTGTTTAAAAAACATAGAAGTATGAGGTAAGAAGAAAACACGATTCATTTAATTATTATTAATTGAACCTCATAATGTTAAAAATTCCCAAATTTAATATATAAATTCCAACTCCTATTAATTAAAATAAACCTCATAGTGTCACTTCCTTTTAGTAATAAACAGTTTATACACTATGGTAAAATCAAATGTTTCCTACCTCTCCTCATATAAATCTTCTAAGTAGATTGCGATTTCAAGACCATAACGGTCTCATCTTCAGTACTATCTTGGTGACTGATGTTATGTCGATCGGAAGAAACTCTTCTTCTTCCCTCTGTTGGTGGACTAATGAACCTCTGGATCAGGTCAGAATTTGCTGGAATTTCGAAGTTTATAAGTTTTCCTTTGTTTTTCTGAACGTGGATTTTTCCCAAACCATGAGTTTGTTTTGTTTATCTATTTGTTTAATTAGACTGGCTTTTGATTCAATTAAATGTTTTTCAGACCAAGCATGAGCAGCTACTGCTGACTTTTCCACTTCTCCATTTTTGACATTTCTAAGATGTTCTTTCATTCTTGTTTACAAATTTCTTTTTGTTTTTCCAATATAAAATTTAGTCACAATCCCTGCATTTGATCTGATAAATTCCTGATTTGTTTTCTTCTTCAATTCTTTCATTGGATTTAATTATCCTATTAAGGCTGTATTCGTTCTTTGGTGCCAATCTCTGAAGTTTATACACTATTCTGAAGAGTTATGCACATTAAGATTAGTGGCTTAACTGTTTTCATGTTGATTTGACTATTAAAAGGAGGCATTTGTTTACAAGATATACCCCTTCTAGAGTTGTGAGGTAAGGACAGGTAAGGAAAATCCACTATACACCTTAATGTATGTCGTATGTTAGAAAGTTTAACTGCATTTATTTCGTAAACTATTGCAAATAATAAATTTGTGTATTTATATTTTTATTCCATGCTAACCACATGTCACCTCTACACTGGCTGTTGATCATCTACCTCTGTGATTGACACATGTGGATGTGAAGGGCCAGCAGCCGGTTGGTAAAAGGGCAACCGCTGAAAAAGTGGAAAGACCCTCTTACTGTGTGTGTGTATTCCAATCTAGCTAATACCCGGCATTCACTGCTATGCCTAAATAAATGAAAATGAATATGCTTTTATGTTTAGTTGAATAAGTAGGGGGGAAAATAATTATAAATATATATTTTTAGATACCCCATGCTGATTACCCGGCATTGCCCGGGAATCTACTTATCCCAATCGTCTTGTCATAAATGAGCTGAAATATGAAAATTAATGTGTTTTATGTTTAGTTAAATAAGTAGAAGAAAAATTTATATCATAATTACTTTTAGATATCCCGTGCTGTTTACCCGGCGTTGTCTGGGAATCTACTCATCCTGATCTTCTTGGCATAAATGAGCTGAATGACAAAAATTAATGTACTTCTTATGATTAGTTGAAAAAGTAAAATAAAAAATAATTACAAATGTATATTGTAATTATTTTAAGATTCCCCATGCTGACTACCCGGTGTTGCCCGTAAATCTACTTATCTCGATCTTCTTGGCATAAATGTGCTAAAAGAGAAAAATGATTATTGTGAGTTATCCGTAAGAGATAAACATATGCTGTTGCAGACTTTTTTGTACAGCCTTTTGAGATATTCAATGCTGTGTACATTAATTTTGTGTATCTGTTATGGTTTAGGCAGCATAAGCCATTTAAGCATCCAAATAGCTACTTTTTCATGTTTTCCACTACATAGGGCAATTTTTAAGGGTATAGGAGTTGAGTATCACAACTCTCTTATAGCCTATGTTCATCCTGGGAATCTCCTGAACATTTTGCAAAAAGCCCCATCACAATCGGATGAACGGTACGGCCGCGCATAAAGTACAAACAAACATTCATTTTTATATATTAGATAAGGTTAACTTTCATCACTTGGTATTCCACAAACACCTTTTGAATAATCCTGTATACAATTTTTATCACTTTGCTAGATTTCTATTTTGAGATTGGTTCAATACATTTAAAGTGCTAAAATTACATTACAGTGGCATATTTATTGTCAAAACATTACTCATCTGAAATGTCTGAAAATTAAAAAAAAACATTCTCACATTTGGAATATTCATCGTGGTAAATCTCAGCTCTCTTCATAGTCTTTTAGTGCAGGTTTACTAACATTATGCAGCCTGTTTGTATGCGACATCACTAAAATCAAAGATGTTCATTTCAACAATGAAAAATCAGAGATATTTCCTGTAATAAGTTACTGTACTGTTAATAATATTTTATATATATTTTAATGGCACAGAATGTGGCTCCATGGCACAAATGGTTAGATACTTGCTCTCCACCTCTGAATCCTGAGTTTATATCTCAGCCACACTGTACGGTTTGTGGTGAATGAATTAGAGCCAGGACAGATTTTTCTCACAGATTTTCTCATTCTAAAAAGTTCATTCTACCAATTCTCCACACACACACACACACACACACATACATATATATTTCATTTCAACTGACCATGTGGTGGTGCGACAGGCCTGATCGCCCACTGCCCTTGTATAATACAGACCTTCAATAATAGGAGGCATCATCTTATCTCATCCCTCAATCTGGCTTTATGCTGGCTCGAGATTATAATGAGTTTTAATAGTACAGAAACATTTATATACACTTGGAACAATAGCTGCTCCCTATGTATTTGGATAATTGATGTTCCACTGTATATTTTATTATATACAACTTTCCTCATTAGAGTATTGCCTCAAAGACAAAGTGATACAGACAATTAAGACTCAACTTTTTTTTTTTTGCAAATGGCCCGACTTCAGTATATTGGCACATAATTATTCATTAAAATGTTATGTTAAAATCCTTAATTTGTATCATCATCAGTACAAATTTTAATTTTTGCATATTGCAAATAATATCTATATTTTTACATCAAAAATATGTTTTGTACCTGATTTCTTGAAATTTTCTACATTCTGGATAGCATGTATTACTGTTATTCTTCAGTTCATCAATTTTATATAATAATCACAATAACTCATATATCAAAACTACAAATATACTGTGTAGAATGTGGAGTGTTTAAAATCAATTGGGTGTTTAACAGATTGTAACACCTTGAATGAGGATATATAGCCACTAAAACATATTATCAAAATTGATAGGAAGTAAAACTGTGAGGTAATTTATTAAGAACTCAATTTGGAAACTCATGTCATTGCATATTTTGAGTTCGGATCAAGTCATATTTCAGTGAAGCATCTATCAATATTCTCAACTGGAATCCAGTCAATATATGAAGTGGAATGTGCACTTTCAATTCAAACTCTTAGAGAAACATATTTCAATGTTAAAATTATAACATAAATTTATGTTGAACTTTTATAGGAATAAATCACTATGAGGTTTAATTTAAGATAAAATCAAATATTTCATACCACTTTTCATTCTAATCTTCTAATTAGATCACGATTTCAAGACCATAGCGGTCCCATCTTCAGTACTATCTTAATGACTGATGTTATGTCGATCGGAAGAACCACTTCTTCCCTCTGTTTTTGGACCGATAAACCTCTGGATCGGGTCAGGATTCGTGGGAATTTCGAAGTTCATAAGTTTTTCTGAATGTGGATTTTTTCCCAATCCATGAGTTCCTTTTGTTTATCTATTTGTTTAATTAGACTAGCTTTTGATTTTAATCAATGATTGAAATTAAAAGACAAAAATTAATTAATGAAAGCACACAAACAAACAAAATAAAATTCAAGAAATTCACTACAAGTTTAAAAAAAAAATTCAAAAAGTTTAATATAAGATTGGCATCAAAATATATATAGGAAAAAAAAAATTGAATACCAGGGTGAAAGGACATCTTAGAAATGTCAAAAATGGTGAAGTTGAAATGTCAGCAGTAGCTGTCTTATAATATTTTATAGAAACATTAATCTTCATGTAGTATACCAGTATATACATTTTTATAAGGATTTAATATACTGTGTATATTTGTTCAGTAATTATCATTTTAATTTGAATAATTGTGCATTATGATTTTTGTCACAATCCCTGCATTTGATCTGATAATTTCCTGATTTGTTTTCTTCTTCAATTTTTTTTTTTTCATTTTTATTGGTGTTAATTATCCTATTAAGGCTGTATTCATTCTTCGATGTTCCTTTTTAATATCATTACTATTAAAATGTGATCCAATCTCCAGAAAAGTGTTGGAAATAAAAAAGATCATAAAATTATTGACCAAACAAAATAAAATTATCCAGCTCCAATGGATCCCCTCTCATTGCGGGGTACATGGAAATGAAATGGCAGATCTTTTGGCAAAAAAGGGCACCAAAATTTTACAGAAAACAAATCAATCCCAGACTGAGTCTGAGAAAGCTGACGATAAAACAGAATTGTTTTGAAACATGTTCAAGAACAAATCAACATTAATATTGAGGTAAGATGTCCAGACTAAAAATAATATAATTAATGTTTTTATATTTAGTTTTAAAAAATATATTTTAGTGTCTATAGTTCCTCATTCTTTTTATAATAGAATTATGTATGCAATGTGTAATAGACGTTAACATCACATAATAACAGCAGATATTGCATGTATGTACATGGAAAACATTACCTATAGTGTTTAATGTCATGTAATTTGTTTGTACATATACAGTTTTATGATCATTTTTGTGTAGATTTAATATCACCAAATTGAAATTGTGTTTCCGTGTTAATGTATGAAGTTGAGATTGCAGTGGTACCAACATTGCTGATACATGGTAAGATGTTGCTAACATATGTGTTAGTGCCTTTAAATGAACAAAAGATGTATTTTTGTACTAACACATTAATAAGTTCTGACTCTGATGTGCCTATTTTTTATATAGCTAAATATGAGATTTACTTCAGTTTTAAAGGACGTTAGAGGTAATATATGTCAATTAATTAAACAAAGTATAATTTTCATAACTAAAGAACCTCGGACCTCCAGCTTTATATTATTACAGCTACACAGGCAACTCCCTGCCAAGCACAAATATATTATGAATGTAGAAAAGGATATTGCACAAGAGATTGAAGGTGCCAAAAAGTGGACTTGTGCACTTATGAAAGTCATGGCTTCAATTCCTCTCTTTAATCCCCTTGCCCTGAATAGTAGCAAAAACTCATTTTTCATTGATTTAACTCATTTAATTCACAGATTCTCTATTCATCATATGTAAATCACATTGGCTTTTTATTAATTCAATCCAAAATATGATTCAATATTTTAGATTTCTGTTTCAACAATTTTGCTACTTATTCACCAAGAATGTTCATTAGCATTGTAATTCAAGTCTGGGATTGAAAAGTCGACAAAAAATTAAAATGCAGGAAGTGCACTGTTTACAGGGTTGCCAAATTATGACAGGTTAATTTGCCCCTCTTCCTCCCTTAGGGATGTTCATCTAAGGCCTCTTATTTCAGGCCTGAAATTCTTTTACATGCTTTAAATCTACAAAACTGTTTTATTTCCATTCCAATGGAAATCCATCAATCCTGGCTGGTTTTGAACCTGTGAACATTGGGAAAATGGCCATGCTGGAAACTCTAGTCCATTGGGATCAACCAATCATAAATTGATTGCTCTATATATCAACTTGCAGCTTCCAAATTATTTTGATATTACATTTTAAATGAACACTTTCCTGAATTGGACATAGTTTTATTTTAGAAAGAGAAAATTTACACTCAAACCGAGACTCAAACACCGGATCTCTGACTCTATGCATCAGTATGATACCATTATGTAACGATATAATATTGATGCATAGAGTCAGAGATCCAGAGTTTGAGTCCCGGTTTGAGTGTTAATTTTTCTTTCTAATATAAAAATCCTGTCACAAGCTTGAAGAATCACTCTCAGTGGACATGTAGTTACCATGCTCAATGTCTAAGATTCGTGGGTTGAAACCTGGCTTGGGTTAAAATCCTGAGTATAGTTTCCATCAGCAGAAAAGTAAAACTGTGGGTCTACTGTCATGGATTTACAGTTCTTAAATGAAACTCAAGCTGAAAATAACAGGCCTTTGAGCAAAATTTTTGGCACTTTCAATCCCAGATTTTATTTGCGATACTGAAAACATGAAATTTTAAAGAGCATCATTAAATAAATTACCACGTACCTACAAGCTTGCACAGTTTAATTAGAGCATAAGCATAAATTTTCCTGTCTAGTTAACCAAAATTATAAAACCTAAAAATGGGCATAACTGAGTTCAGGATTTGGAGAATTAACAGCTGATAGTGCAGACATTAAATATTAGTAGTATATTGTCACTGTATGATGAGATGCCATATTTAAATATAGATTTGTTATAAATGTTGTCACAGTGTGTTTTAAATATTTATGTTTGTGGTAGTAGATTGGTTTGATCAAGATGGAATGTACTGTTGTGAATTCTGTGCTTTCTCTTACAGAATGCCTTTTAAACAAGTTTTAATACAATTTGACATCTTAATACAACGGTGGGATATTTAAAGGTAAAGCGATCCCAGTACAGATCTTACAAGGGAACTGTCTACCATTGTGATGTACCAAGACTGTTCAAAAAATTATCTGTCATTTTTAACTGCAAGGTACAGAAATCAAATATTATTTTTAGTCTGAACATCTTACCTCAATATTAATGTTGATTTGTTCTTGAACATGTTTCAAAACAATTCTGTTTTATCGTCAGCTTTCCCAGACTGGTTTTATTTATGTTGCACAACCTGGATGTCGATGTCAGCTCCTCCAAACAAGGTCACGCTCCAACGGTATATCAAAATTCATAATTCTGTTTCTGTTCTTCTGAATATAAATTTTTTCCCAAATAGTCAGCTCTTTTGTATTTTCTAACTGTTTTAATAATTTAGTGTCTGAATTTATATTATGTTTTTCAGACCAAACATGAGCAGCAACTGCAGATTTTTCTATTTTCCCATTTCTAATGTTTATTATGTGTTCTTTGGTTCTATTTTTAGGTTTCTTTTTGATTTTCCTATATATATCTTTTCACAACCCATGCATTCAATTTGATATATTCCTGACTTTTTATTTTTATCAGTTTTTTTTCATTTTTGTTGGTTTTTATTAGTTTATTTAAACTGTAGTTATTTTTTGGTGCTAATTTAATAAATAAAACCAGTCTGGGAAAGCTGACGAAAAACAGAATTGTTTTGAAACATGTTCAAGAACAAATCAACATTAATATTCAGGTAAGATGTTCTGACTAAAAATAATATATTTAAAATAGCCTCAAAATATAACTTCCTAAAATTAAATATTACAGAAATCAAAACTAGAATCCAGCAATGACAACCCATTGTACGGAGCAGATGGACTCCCTGCATAAGTAAGACCAGAGTGAACTGAGGCTGAATGGAGCTTGGACAACAGGTAGTGAGTGTTATAATATTTTGGACACGGTCTTAGTATATCACAATGCTTCTCTGTAAGAAACTTCAAGGTAAGTTTTCGGCATGCAGTTGTTGAAATTTCACTTGATAGGAGGCCCTTGTAGTTGTAGGAGGTTCCATCCATAGTAAATCTGCCCAAAGGCAGGTCTTTCACTGCAATCATAGCATTTTCATGCTATGCTTTGCAGCTTTACTAGGGAATTATAGATGTGGCAGCTTCCCATTGCTTTTCGAACCCGGGCCTGCTTCATAACAAGGCAGCATGCTACCTTGAGACCACAGCGGAGGACTGTAGGAGGTTAAAACTCCTATTTGAGGTTATCGACAAATTTAATAACAAGGGAATCACTTATAAAAATAACTACCTTTACCATTGCAGGTACTTCTAGGCCTTATCATTATTAGTTGCCACTATTTCTACTGCTACTATTACTATTTTAATAATCAGTAATGAACTAGTTCCCTACTGTTCTCTCACTTAAAAACCAATGCAATTCATCTCTCCTTTTTGATAAATTAACTTACCACTACTCTATAGAATTTATCTTCATTTTCCGAAGATTTCAGTGTTAACAGTTTTCTTCTCAATAGCCAGTAGGGATAAATTTGAGAGCCTTTGCAGTCCATGGCTGCTTTTGGATTATGTACAAATTTGATGAAGCGCTGAAAAAGTATGTTTGGACTCGCACAGGACTGAGATGGTTGAAATCAATGCACATGACTCTTTCATGCAAACGAATTCTCATGACATCACTGCTGTCCCATCATAACATTGAGCGGCTGTTTTAAATCCACAGTTAAACTTGTCCCTAATATGAAATATATAATGTGCTATTGCATTTGCACTGCAATCTCTTAATTAAATTTGAATTGTGTTTTTTACTCACCTCATATTTTTTAATTTTTATAAAGACCTAGTTTTTGTCGCTAATTTTGCTACATTCTCGATGCCACACAACTGCCGTCTTGCGGTTGTCCCTCTTTGCAAATTGATTTTTGTGCTCTCTGTTGGCTGACCGATTAACTTCCAAATCAAACCCCCTCTCCTTTTCACCGGGGATTTTGAAATTAATGGTTTTCTTTTTATTCTTGCTTATGTAAATTTTCTCCCAAATTGTGAGTTTTTAGATTTTTCTAACTGTTTAAGGGCCACATGCAAATACATTAGTCTCTGGTGAGTTGAGTTTTCCGTGAGCACGTGCAAAGTTCGATAGCGAGTCGCCGACTGGTCATGCATGAAAGTAGTTTTTTTTCATAATATTGGCAAGAAATTACCCAGAATTCTCAGCAATAAAACCACTTCTGTTATTTTTGTCTGCTAGAGGAACGCATTTACGCATGCGTCTGCAAATAAAACCGTATACAACGACGTCTGCATCGTGCAATATTACACCGATTCTCCTGTTCTTCCATTTGAATTCTTTGGTAGACTCTATCAAATTCCTCTTCTCTGCGTATACTGAAAACATGATCGAAGTCTTCAAGGTCTGACATCTTGGATAAAGCAGCGAGATAAGCAGCAAGGTTTCAAAGTACATTGGTTCCCATCGGGTTGCTCACGATTTGTTCTCTGCAAAGCCAGGTAGCTTGGAATTTCGACAATTATTATCACGTGAACAGACTTTTGAGTATGCAAAAACGTCTTTGGATGCAACTTTCTCAGCAGAGAATGACTTTTATGGTCTAATGCATTCATAGATACGACCCTAAGTAATTTTGCCTTGTGATGATCTTGTAGAAAATTTCCGGGCTGTTGGCTGTGGTCTTGAGGCTTGTAGTTCTCCGACATTTTGCCAGAGACTGCAGCCGGCATCCTCAAGGGTTGTCTTGAGACTGGCAATTTTGTCGTCTACCTGCCCTATTTATACATTTATCCACGACGTGTTCTCTGCACGGTCCGTTACTTTGTAAATTGTATCTGCCTTCTGGTTGGTTAGCATTAGGGTCTTCCATTGCACCAATGTCTGATGTTCTAATAGTTTGTTCTTGTAGAGGTATACATCTGGCTTTTTTTAAGACTGGTATCCATGCTTTGTTGACTTTTAATGATTCTTCCTTTCTATTGTAACTATTTTGATATTTGAATATTTCAATGACTTCTCGTTGCAGACAGGTAAAATAGTGTGTGCAGTTAGATAATATGTCTGTGTTTTTGTATTGTACTGTGTGGCCTTTAATTCATAAGCATCCTGCTGTACCTCAGAACCTTGAAGAACTTTCACATGCACTCACCGAGGAATTTCGTCAGTCGGAATTATGGCTGAGGATGAACATGACTGTGTTTGAAACCGCGGTATCATGGAAGCATGAATCCTATGAGGTGAGTTGTTTAAATGAAATGTTCTCTGATGAATTTTAATGATTATACCTCATAATGTTTACTTCCCAACATTAATTTAGTATAATTGTAATTTGTAACTTTAACACAGTAGACAGTGCTCCGTATCAGTGACTTGCTGGTCATGTATGTGTAACTCTGGTGGAAGATGTGCCAATACTCACTGAGTCCAAGGCCACCACAGAATGGTCTGGCTGAGCTACAAACAAATTGTACTTGGCCCACAAATAGATAATGTACTTACCACTGATTGGGAATATACTGTTTTATATTACTTACTTACTTACTTTCTCACTGGCACTATCGAAACCATAGGTTCATGGCCGCGCGGACATAAGCTCTCCATACATTCCTATCCTGAGCTAATGCTTTCCAATCATTCCCTGTATAATCTACTTCCCTCAAATCATAGTTAATGTTATTCTCCCACCTCATTCTTGGTCTACCAACTGGATGTTTTCCCTCTGGCTTTCCTACAAGAAGCTTCCATGCAAGTCTTTCATTCCCCATACGTGCAACATGTCCTGCCCATCGCAGTCTACGAGACTTAACTGTTCTTATTATATCTGGCTTCCTATAAAGACCATGTAGTTCATTGTTATGTAGTCTTCTCCATTCACCTGTCTGTTCATCTCTCTTTGGTCCAAAAATTTTCCTAAGTACTTTATTCTCAAATACTCGTAATCTCCTTTCCTCCCTTAAAGTAAGAGTCCATGTTTCGCACCCATATAATATAACTGGTAGAATAATAGTTTTATATATTTTCAGTTTAACGTTTTTTGAAAGGAGTTGGGACATCAAGAGTCTCTACAATGCATAATAGCACGTATTTCCAGAATTGAGCCTATGTTTAATTTCTTTGTGCATCTCATTCTTATTTGTGATTATTGTTCCTAGGTATTTGAATTCAGCCACTTCCTCAAAATTTCCCTCATTTGTCATTAGCTGTCCATTTTCATTATATAATGTATTTCTACGTGTCACCATATATTTAGTTTTATTAATATTTACTTCCAGTCCTAATTTCTTAGTGTTACTCAATAGTGTGTGCGTGTTGTTCTTTAGTATCTCCTCGCTATCGGCCAATAGTACTACATCATCAGCATAAACTGACAGCTTATTAATACCATTGAGTTGTAAGCCTTCCTCATTCTCTAAAGATTTAATGGCATGCTCTATTACAAAATTAAATAGTAGAGGAGATAGTGCATCTCCTTGCTTCAACCCATTCTGGATTTCAAAAGTGTCTGAAAACTCTTTGCCTACATGCACCCTACTCTTTGTGCCATTTAGACACATTCGTATAAGTCTTAACTATCTTTTTAGGAATCCCGAACTCCAGCAGGATAATTGTTTTATATTAATTAATTTATTAGTTAATTTCTTTTATTCACTCACAATATTGTACAGTGGTATTCATAAACAAACTCGTGAAGTAAAACTACTAATTTGTGTTACATTTTTCACCTCCCCAGTTAATAGGTTTGTCTGGAGTGGTACCTATTACACATGCAAGAGCTGGTGTACCATGTGGCAGTTGCACCATACGTAGATCATATTGTCCTGTCACAAATAAGCCATAATGTTTTTCCTGTAAATAAATAGATTTATCATACAACGTTTCAGAAAGGAATTGCCTTAAATATAAGACCAACATGTTAAAAATTATATTTATTTTTGGTCTGGACATCTTACCTCAATATTAATGTTGATTTGTTCTTGGACATGTTTCAAAACAATTCTATTTTATCGTCAGCTTTCCCCAGTCTGGGAAAGCTGACGATAAAACAGAATTGTTTTGAAACATGTCCAAGAACAAATCAACATTAATATTGAGGTGAGATGTCCAGACCAAAAATAATATAATTAAAATAACCTCAAAATATAACTTCCTAAAATTAAATATTATGTTAAAAATTGACTGTTACCATATTTGAGAAGAATTGTTGCATACCGTATTATGTCTATCTCTGGGCAAATTTTAATTTGACCACAAATCACATTGTTTCTGATTCCCTCTTTCATGCTGTGATGTCTGTGCCATCTTGCATTTTCTCCTGGTTGAAACGGGCTTTGAAAAGTAGTGATTGTGTTACAGATCTTATTTTGTTCAGATCCTATTTTGATGGTGCAAACTGTATAATAGTCATGTTGGTAAGGTTTTCATGTTTAGTCTATTAGGTTGTTTATTGTGATTATTTGATAGTGCTAATCACACTTCCAAAACTTTATTAAGTTATGTAGTAGGAAATAACACTATGAGGTTTATTTTAATATTGTTTAATCTTTCTTCACTTACCTCATACTTCTTAACTCCCACACATACTCGAGTTTCGTCACTTCATTTGTGACATTCTCAATGCTGTATTACGTTCACGAAGTGACGAAACTCGAGTATGCATGGGAGTTAAGAAGTATGAAATGAGTGAAGAAAGATTAAACAATATTCCAAAACTTCCTAATTTGTCTATGTTTAACAGTTCTTTTTTTTTTCTCGAATGAGCCCATTTAAGACTATGCAAAGTACTTGGACATGTTCCTTTTACTTCGTATGTCTTCAATTTTTTGGACTATGTTTATTATTATTATTATTATTATTATTATTATTATTATTATTATTATTATTATTACTTCTGTCAGTGCATTGGACTCCGGTGGAATTTCTTTTAATAAACGACAATGGATGTTCACAGAAAATTTCCAAATTCACTTTATTTACTTCACAAAATTTCACTGATTCTTCACAAATAACTTGCTGTTAATAATGTTTGTTGCTTCACAATTTATTTATCACATTGTCCTTTATACTTGCTGACAGTTTCACTTAACAGAGTTTCTTGCCATCCCATGCCATAGCCGAGTTGTTAAGGGAAGGTACTTTGGTGCAGAGCTACAGGACTTGCACTGGTTCAAGTCTCCTTGGGGAAGAAACTTTCTCATGAAATTTCGGCCAGTATGGCACCAGTGCTCACTCAGCAGCTTGAGGCATTTGGGTAGCTACAATAAGTAGTGGCTCCAGATTGAGAAAACCAGCTAAATTGGCTGAGGGTCCTGGAATGTTTACCACTTGTCACCCCTACACTGGATAAATGATCGTCTACCTCAGTGATCAACACATGTGGTTGTGAGGCCAGCAGCTGGCTGGTAGGCCAAGGGCCTAACTAGGCCTGTTGCGCCATGGAGAGAGTTTGGAGAGTTTTTTGCCTTCACTCTTGATATTGCATAACTGGTCTGCTGGACATGACTGAATGGCCCGACCTCACATCCTCTTATATATGCAATAGTTAGAACCATCTGGAAGCCATTCCAGACTCTTCTCAGGTCAAACACTCATGAATTGATCTTTCTGGATAGGGGTTCAATACATGTAGAACATTCTCTGCGGGCTTTCTGATTTGTGAATCAATGACTCACAATTCCTTCTCTATCATACAAGATGAGGTCTTGAATCTCGTGGGGCAAAGTTAAAAAATTAGTTCAATAATGCATCATATTATTATTATTATTACTAATTTCCATAATTTATGTGAACCTTTCTATTAATAAATTATTAAATTAACTTGTTTGCCAATTAAACTGTGATTCAAGCAATTATTTTCTTCATCAAATCTCTAATATTATAAATGGATCGAACTGTACTAAGTTCAGAACATTTTCCCCAATATTGAATAAATAATTTTGAAATGATTTTTCTCTATGTATTTGGAATTTAAGATTGAATACCCTCCTTTTTTTAGTAACTCTCATAGTTTTAGAACACAATAGTTCGTTTTCAGTCTTTCCTGTAAAATTTTACTCGTTGGACATAATATGATTTGCAACGATACTCCTTGTTTATCCAAATACAAAATTACATTTTTTACCAAATTTGTTATATTTGAGAAACGACAAGTCATCCTAAAATAATATTCATAAAGAAATTAACATTTTAAAGTAAATTTTAATTATTGAAAATTTGTTGTAAAGTGTCCACTCACATTTTGCAATATATTTCTATGTGTGACCATATTTAGTTTTATTCATAATGATTTCCAGTTCCTGTCTCTCAGTGTTACCTAACAGAATGTGTGTTGTTTTAGTATTTCCATACTATCACCTAATGATACCAACTTCATCTACAGCATATACCATTACCTGATTGAGTTGTACAGCCTCCTTATCCTCTAAAGATTTGATGGCGCTCTCTAGTACAAAATTGAATAGCAGAGGTGATAATGTATCTCATTGCATTAACCATTCTGAATTTCAATGCTATCTGAAAACTGTTTGCTTACCTTCACTCTACACCTTGTCCCATGTAGACACATTTCGATAAGTATAACTATTAAGAAATTCCAAATTATAGCAGGAACTGTACAATTTTTCCCTCTTAATTGTATCATGTGCTGTTTTGAAATCTACATATAGATGATGTATAGTGCCATCATACTCCCATTTCTTTTCTAGAATCTCTCTTATACTAAAAATCTGATCTATTATAAACCTATTTGCTCTAAATCCACATCGATGATCACCTTTTATGTCTTCATTGTAAGAAGGAAGCCTGGATACTAATATATTTGTTGGAATTTCGTACGGAGATGAAAGTAATGAAAAGCCCCTATGGTTGTTTCAATCAGTTTTATTTCCTTCCTTATGGATTTTTAAGGTTGTGTCCACGGTATGATGAATAGATATTGAAATTCTTGTGGAAGTAGCCTTATTGATTTCCCAAATCATACTAGGCAACTAGTGTGTAACATGTCTAATAAGCCCCCCGCACCCTTTTTTTAATGAATTCTGTTGGCTATTCCATTCTGCAACTTGACGCTTCATACATTTTTTAACTCTTCTATTCTGATTTCAGGTTCCATTATGCACGCACTGTATGGTCTTTGAAGTGCGCTATGAGAACAGAAGTACCCCGTGCCTTCTAATATTTACCGTCTGGTCCACTATGAAAACTGAAGCAGTTTGTGCATAATTATGTTACAGGTTCATTAAGTAACTCACTGTAACGACATAGTTCCTGTTTATGTTTAAATTAATATTGGGAAGTAAACGTTATGAGGTTATATCATTAATAGTGAGTGGAGAACATATTTTTAACGACTCACCTCATATCATTTCAAATTTCTTTGATACCGGCAGTTTCAGACAATAGGACAAGATATTGTCTGAAACCGCCGGTATCAAAGAAATTTGAAATTATATAAGGTGAGTCGTTAAAATTATGTTCTCCACTCACTATTAACAGTTCCTATTCTTTACATGGTCAATTTATACTAATAGTGGTGGGGGTTGTTTGAATGCATTGGCCCACATAAAGTGAAACCGTAACAAACTTTGCCCCAGTCTTAAATCTTCCTTCTCCCTAAGCATGGTCATTAGTGTCACAATTCAAATCTGGGTATGAAAGGGCCAATAAATTTTGTTCAGAGGCCTGTTGATGTTCTTTTATATGCTGTAAATCTACAACATGGGACCCATGCCTTAATTTCTCTTCTGAAGGAACCCTGCTCACAGGACTTTTATGCCTTGAAAAATCCATTGACCTTAGTCAGGACTGAACTTTTGAACCAGAGGCAAGTATAGTAACCACTAGTCCACCAGGACCATCACCTTTCATGATGTAATGAATAACTTTCTAATTTTAGGTCGCAATTATCTAGTTATTCCATTCACCCCATTTTATGGTAAACTTAGTGCATTTATTTATTACTACAGTATTATTATTGTCCTGCGCCGTAGCCGAGTGATTAAGGCAGGAAGCCTTGGCGCAGAGCTACGGGACTTGCGCTGGTTCGAGTCTCCATGGGGGAAGAAATTTTCTCATGGTATTTCGGCCAGTATGGGACCGGTGCCCACCCAGCATCGTGATGCATTTGGGTAGCTACAATAAGTAGCGGCTCCAGGTTGAGAAAACCAGCTATAACGGCTGGGTGACTCGACATGCTGACCACATGTCACGCCTACACTGGCTGATTCTCATCTACCTCTGTGATTAACACATGTAGATGTGAGGCCAGCAGCCGGCTGGTAGGCTAAGGACCTTGTAGGCCTGTCGCGCCAGGAATTTAGTTTAGTATTATTATTATTTAATTTATAAAATATGATGTGCAGAAAACAAACAAATGACTATAGTTCTGAATTATATAACTTAAATAAAGATTTTTAAGATGCATTACAAAACTCCATTGAGGACACTGTGTTAAAGTTTTTAAGAATTATAAAACAGTACCTGATATCTCAGTCGTCCTCAATAATTTGCAGTGTTGTTTTATAGGAGGCCTTTTGATAACTTAAGTATCATCTCTGCTTTCATTTTGGTACCGGCTGTTGTTGGTAATTATTTTGTACAGATGGTTTATATTGCTAGGTGCGTTTTCATTCAGCAGGTGTTTATTTATGGTGAAATTAAATGTTTCTTACCTCTCCTCATATAAATCTTCTAAGTAGATTGTGATTTCGAGACCATAACTGTCTCATCTTCAGTACTTCCTTGGCGACTGATGTCATGTCGATCAGAAGAAACTCTTCTTCTTCCCTCAGAGGGAAAAAGAAGAGTTTCTTCCGATTGACATAACATCAGTTACCAAGAAAGTACTGAAGATGAGACAGTTATGGTCTCGAAATCGCGATCTACTTAGAAGATTTATATGAGGAGAGGTAAGAAACATTTAATTTCACCATAAATTAAACCTCATAGTGATTAATTCCTATAAAAGATAAATATAGGTGTTCATTTGTTGTTTCCTTGATGATTTCTAGTTCTTCAAGAACGTTGATTATCGATGTATCATTTTCTCTATGTAAGATCGATAATACATTGTCTATTGTGATGAATTGATGTCCTGTTTCTATTATGCGATTTGAAAAACTGGATTTACCCTCATTTTTCAGGAAATCACTGAAATGTTCGTTAAATCTTGTCATGAAGTTTCTAGTAGTTATTCCAATACAAATTTTATATTGGAAGAACTACTAGAAACTTCACGACAATATTTAATGAACATTTCAGAGATTTCCTGAAAAATGAGAGTAAATCCAGTTTTTCAAAACACACAATAGAAGCAGGACATCAATTCAACACAATAGACAATGTATTATCAATCCTACATAGAGAAAACTATACATCGAAAATCATTCTTGAAGAACTAGAAATCATCAAGGAAACCACAAATAAACACCTGCTGAATGAAAACACACCCAGCAATATAAACCTTCTGTACAAAATAATTACCAACAACAGTCAGTACCAAAATGAAAGCAGAAGATGATACATAGGTTATCTAAAGGCCTCCTATAAAACAACACTGCAAATTATTGAGGATGACTGAGAAGTCAGGTACTGTTTTATAATCAATACTAATAAAATTCATTGTTAAAACCGTTGAGGTGGAGAGTCATAAAATAAAATAATAAGTTAAAATATACCTTCTTAGGTAAAATCCGTCATCCTTAACTTATAAAATATGTAATCTTTATGCCTGTAGCCTTTCAGAACATCTGTTCCATCTTCAGCAGGTCCCTCTTTGCTACAACATCCAGTGTGATGGTTTATGCTGCTGGTCCTAATATGGTGTTGTCGTGTCGTCACATTAGGACCAGCAGCATAAACCATCATACTGGATGTTATAGCGAAGAGGGACCTGCTGAAGATGTAATGGATGTTCTGAAAGGCCTACAGGCATAAAGATTACATATTTTATAAGTTGAGGACGACGGATTTTACCTAAGAAGGTATATTTTAACTTATTTTATTTTATGACTGTTTTATAATTCTTAAAAACTATAACTTAAATACTCCATGTCCATTGCTATGGTCTTGTGGTAACATTTTTGCCTTGGATGCAATCCCCAGTCAGGACAATTTTACTGGTTGTTTTTTGGAGTTTTTTCTCACCTTTAAGAGAAATGTCATTTGGCCATCATAATTACCCTCCCATAATTGCTTTGTTTAGTATCAATGAATGGTGTGTCTTGTCTTAAATATTCATGTTATCTCAGAATTGGCCCTGTCATTGAGCTTGTAACTCATCCAGGGAGGCGCTCTTCTTCCTTGTGTAATCAAGAATTTATGAATTGGATTCGGCATTTAAAAATCCTTTTCTGACAGACTGTGTCCCTGTAAGGCATCGGAGGGTGGGGCACTAAAAGTACATACAAAGAGAGAGGTTAAATTAATGAAAAATTACTACTGATACATTGTACATACCTTATTTTGAGAACGTGTCGTTTGACCAGGCTGACAAGGCATCTGACTTTTGTCTGGACGTCCCTGGTTTGATCCTGTTTTGCTGTTCTGTGAGTATACACGGCCACATATCCAATTCCCGACTGGCTCCTGCAAAATGAGTACCCCGGGACTTTTCTGGAGCTAATGTTGACTAGAGCATAAGGCTAGCTGCTTTACCTCCTGCCTTTAATCTAAAAATATGTTGACCTGTGGATCAACATTCCTCAAAAGTCATCATGACTTATAAAAGCATACCACCATATAATATTTCTAAATTTCGGATATTTGAAATGGATTGACAACTCAAAATAGAACCCTAGCAATAACATTATTATATGGAAATATAACTTGGAAGTGCTTCAAAAGAAATTAAGATGTTACAGGTTTTTATAAATATGCCTGAGATTAACTTCCAGAATATGGTAGCCTAAAATTATTTCAAATAAAGAGTTATGGAAATTTTGAGGAGGTGGCTGAATTCAAGTACCTAGGAACAATAATCACAAATAGGAAAGAGATGCACAAAGAAATTAAACATAGGCTCAATTCTGGAAATGCGTGCTATTATGCATTGCAGAGACTCTTGATGTCCCAACTCCTTTCAAAAAACGTTAAACTGAAAATATATAAAACTATTATTCAACCAGTTATATTATATGCGTGCAAAACATGGACTCTTACTTTAAGGGAGGAAAGAAGATTACGAGTACTTGAGAAAAAAGTACTTAGGAAAATTTTTGGACCAAAGAGAGATGAACAGACAGGTGAATGGAGAAGACTTCATAACAACGAACTACATGGTCTTTATAGGAAGCCAGATATAATAAGAACAGTTAAGTCTCATAGACTGCAATGGGCAGGACATGTTGCACGTATGGGGAATGAAAGACTTGCATGGAAGCTTCTTGTAGGAAAGCCAGAGGGAAAATGCCCTGTTGGTAGACCAAGAATGAGGTGGGAGAATAAAATTAACTATGATTTGAGGGAAGTAGATTATACAGGGAATGATTGGAAAGCATTAGCTCAGGATAGGGATATATGGAGAGCTTATGTCTGCACGGCCATGGAACCTACAGGTTCGATAGTGCCAGTGAGTAAGTAATTGATTAACCAGCATGAGATCTGCAAGGTAATTAGGGGAGAGACGTGTAAAGATGGTGAAATACAGCTTGTAGTGAATAAAATTGTATTTCTTATTCTATTTACCCGACATTATTAATATTTTTTTAATCTTAATTGAGGGTAAATTTAACTTATAAAATATATTTTTAGATATCTGAAAACATTTAGTCAGAATTGATTTTTAAATAATTTCTCAAAATTATCTCTCTCAAACCATTGCTACATTTTTCTCAGTAACTGCTTGAGGAAGGGCTATGAAATTATCAGAACACTTTACTCACCATACGAGGAAGCTCCTGCAGTAGGTACCGGTAGTCCTTAAAAACTGTATTTTCATAAATAATTTATAAAAAAATAATTTTTTAAATTTGAAATTCAATCAGATATTGCATTCAAAATATTACAGAGACAACAAAAAAAAACTGCTAGTGTAGATTTTTATGAATGATAACTATCTGTAGTAAAAATTTCACTATTAGAAAAAAACGAGGAAACTGTACCTCAATATATGTATGTGATGGCCAAACTTGTCATAACTAACTAACTCACTGGCACTATCGAACCCATAGGTTCATGGCTACGTGGACATAAGCTCTCCATACATCCCTATCCTGAGCCAATGTTTTCCAATCATCCCCTGTATAATCTACTTCCCTCAAATCATAGTTAATGTTATTCTCCCACCTCATTCTTGGTCTACCAACTGGGCATTTTCCCTCTGGTTTTCCTACAAGAAGCTTCCATGCATGTCTTTCATTCCCCATTCATGCCACATGTTCTCCCCATCACAGTCTATGAGACTTAACTGTTCTCTTTATATCTGGCTTCCTATAAACACCATGTAATTCACTGTTATGCAGTATTCTCCATTTTCGTGTCTGTTCATCTCTCTTTGGTCCAAAAATTTTCCTAAGAACTTTATTCTCAAATACTCGTAATCTCCTTTCCTCCCTTAAAGTAAGAGTCCATGTTTTGCACGCATATAATATAACTGGTAGAATAATAGTTTTATATATTTTCAATTTAACATTTTTTGAAAGGAGTTGGGAAGTCAAGAGTCTCTGTAATGCATAGTAGAACGAATTTCCAGAATTGAGCCTATGTTTAATTTCCTTGTGCATCTCATTCCTGTTTGTGATAATTGTTCCTAGGTATTTGAATTCAGTCACTTCCACAAAATTTCCCTCATTCGTCATTAGCTGTTCATTTCCATTACATAATGTATTTCTATGTGTGACCATATATTTAGTTTTATTTTAAATGTTAATTCAGACTGAATGATTTCAGATATCTAAAAAAAAACACACACACACACACACATGAAATGTTAAATGTACCCTTAAATAATTAACTGATAATTAGAATCATAATCATCATCAAAAGGCTTCATGGATTGGATATTTCATTGATATCAGGTCTTCCAATTTTTTCTCTGTATCTGAATTAGAAACTGAGATGTAATTTTTTTTTAAGAACTACTTTGTACCTCTCTTGACAGCTGTCTCCCATAAAGAAAGGAAATTGATATGGATTGAGCATAAGATGAGAAGATGCCAATTAGCTAAAATGGCCAACTAACTCACTAGCACTGTTGAACCTGCAGATTCATGGCCACACGGCCATAACTCTCCTTACATCCCTATCCAGAGGTAATGTTTTTCAATCATTCCCCGTATAATCTACTTTCCTCAAATCATGGTTAATGTTATTCTCCCACCTCAATTTTGGTCTACCATCTAGGCATTTTCCCTCTGGTTTTCCTACAAGAAGCTTCCATGGTTTTTTTTTCATTTCCCATCTGTGCCACATGTCCTGTCCAGCATAGTCTATGAGACTTAACTGTTCTGATTATATCTGGTTTCTTATAAAGATCATGTACTGGTAGCTCACTGGTTACAGTATGGAATTCTAAAAGAATATCCAGAGGAAGACCCAGAATTTTCTGAGAAGGGAAGCAAAACAACTAGGAAAAGCTGGAATGAAATCAAAGTGCTGGTGAATAATAGATTTGTTTGCAATCTTGTTGAATTAATAGTTTTAAAAGTCACCTTTTTTTAATGCAATGCTCATTGCAGAGGTGTTGGGAATATCTATTACTGACATGAACAAATTAGTGCTAGTTATCAGGAATACAAGATAAAGATAAAATTCTTACATTACCTAATTGCATTTCTTATGGTAAAATAAATATATAGGCAAAATATGGATTTATTTATAAAATACACTGCATGTCCAGGAGTATTGGGATGTCTGATTCATTTTAAATAATTAATTCAATGTAGGTAATTACTGAAATTAATCATGGATTTGATTTGTTAATTTAACTCATTTGATTCACAGATTTTTATTCAACATATGTGAATCACATTGGCTCTCTTCTATTAATTAAATACAAAACTCGACTCAATGTTTTAGATTTCTGTTTCAACAATCTTGTGAATTGATGGTACTACAAGTAATAAATGTACCTGCTTCATGCCCCAGACTGAATTATGTTAAAGAAATGGATACATTATTTAACACAAATTTTAATGGGAGGTTTAAATGGTCAATAGGTGATCTCAAGAGGATCACCTTGCTATACTGTATTCGACCTTAGTTTATGTTGTACTGTAAACGAAGTCACAAAAGGTATCCTTCCACAGGAATCTGTGATTGGTGGAGCGATGGTACTATTTTTTGCACCATCTGATGTTTAATGTATTCAACATGTTGAAATAACTGATTATCCCTCTTCGTCAACTGACTTGCATGAATTGGTGTTATATTTAAATCTATATAAATTTATACTTGCTGTTCACCATTGTCATTTTTTCATACGTTATATTGTATTTTATAACTTTGTTATTATTTTTACGATAATTTTGTTCATACATAGTAGTTAGTTACTTACTTACTCACTGGCACTATCGAACCCATAGGTTCATGGCCGCGCGGACATAAGCTCTCCATACATCCCTATCCTGAGCCAATGCTTTCCAATCATTCTCTGTATAATCTACTTTCCTCAAATCATAGTTAATGTTATTCTCCCACCTCATTCTTGGTCTATCAACTGGACGTTTTCCCTCTGGCTTTCCTACAAGAAGCTTCCATTCTTTCATTCCCCATACGTGCAACATGTCCTGCCCATCGCAGTCTACGAGTCTTAACTGTTCTTATTATATCTGGCTTCCTATAAAGACCATGTAGTTCATTGTTATGTAGTCTTATCCATTCACCTGTCTGTTCATCTCTCTTTGGTCCAAAAATTTTTCTAAGAACTTTATTCTCAAAAACTCGTAATCTATTTCCTCTCTTAAAGTAAGAGTCCATGTTTCACTCCCATATAATATAGTAGTTATGATATATAAATTGTAGATTGATCAGGGAACTGTTTTTTCATCTACTCCGCTGGTCAATGACGTCATTAGGTTCATGTGGCCAATGAAATCACACTTAACCATGTGCTTCTGTTTACATTACAACATAAACTAGGGCCGAAACCAGTATAGTGGATGTTCACTACTAAAACTTGAGAAATGTAATTATTAATGTATTCACACATGTTCACATCATGACCCCTGGATATTTATAATAGTTATCTTGTTGAAGTGGTCCACTTCTGTGGTCTTGGTGAAATGCTGCCCCACATGCAGTGGGCCCAGATTTTATCCCAGTTTGGACAAGTTACCTGGGTGAGTTTTTTTTTTTTTTGGGGGTTATCCTCATCTCTAAGATAAGGTCCAAATAGTCTCCAAATACTATCTGGCCATCACAGTCACTCATGCCATGTTCACCTTGTTTAGTATAAATGTGTGAGTGAATGGTCTTGTCTTAAAAATATTTGTGTTATCTTAGAGGTGGCCCTGGCATAGAGTTGATCGCTCATCCAGGTACTTGTACATGAATTTGCAGTTTAATAAGCAAAATAATTTTGTTTCTGCAGTTAGCACTATAAAATGTTTGAATTATTTTTGTGGGCAAAGGGTTATCCCTTTGGAACCAAGGAAGCCCTAACTTCTTAAAATTTTAAAGGCCCCCAAAAATGTATTCTAGAGGAACATTTTTATATGTTGAGTGAATATGATTTTATCAAAATAAATAAAAATTAGTTCTTAGAAATGTTTTTTTTTGTTCAATGCCACCTGTTTGTCATTCGACATTTCAGGTATTCTCTCCTGGCATTGGCATATTGTAACCCACTTCTGAGGTTGGAGCGCCTGGAAGGCGGGGTTACGCTGCCCCAATGACATGACGGGTGATGATGTGCCAGAAGAGGCCTTAAACCTAAAATTAATCTAATGAGGTGAATATTGAATTGATGATAATGATGGCCAGATGATGTTCGGGGACTGTTTGGGCCTTAAAGTATCCTGACAGTTGTCTTACAGGTGAGGAAGAACCCCGAAAAAAAACCTCATCCAGGAAACTTGTCCCGAGCGGGGATCGAACCCGGCGCCCACTGCGTGACAAGGCAGTACGCTACCTCGAGACCACAGCGGTGGACGTTCTTAAAAATGTTAAGAACCGTATATATATATATATATGATAAATAAGTGATAGTTTGATTACATGTAAACTGGGTCTGCAGCTGATCTTGGTTAGAATGCAGGCTGTTGTATATATGTACGTTTCCACACTGTCCATCTTTGTCTTTCTCATTGCATGAACTTCTTCAGTACAACTTTCAATCTATAAAAAAATCAAATCTAGATTATTAACATATACCCTCCTGCATCCCTATGTTTCATGTATGATACCCTAGGCATTTCATTTATTTTCTCGCTTCGGGAATAACTCCAACTCACTGTGACCAGTGGTATCATATTCATTACCTTCAGAGCTTCAAGCTATTCTTTTTTCCAACTACAGTATTTAGATGGCAGCATCAATGTATTGGTTGTGACCAAAGGTATCATATATGATACCTTGCATAAAACCCCCTTAAATGTCCTCTTAAAAAATCAATTTTTCTTTTGTTTCTTGATAATGTATGTTATTTTGACCCCAGTGAACCCATTAAATATGAAGCTAAAATTATAATTAGCTAAAATATCAATTGAGGACCCCCTAAAAGCCCCAAAATTTTTGAACCCTAAAAAAAATCAAAAATACTTTTTTTTTTTGTTATTTGACTTCCTAGAAACCCATTAACCCGTTCACTTCAGATTTAAATATCGAACAATTTCTTTACTAAAAATGGGAAAGTATGGGAATTTGAGTTTTGCCTATGTTCAAAACACTATAGGCTCTACTTTAACAAAGAAGGTAATAACCAAGCCGCGTGTTGTACTAGTTTAATATTTTTTATTTAAAAACTTTTTTAACAGATGAAATTGATATTGTTGCAATTCAAATTTGGGAATGAAAAGGCTGTTGAATCTTGCTCACAGGCCTTTTATTTCAGGCTTGAGGTTCATTAATGTGCCATAAATCTGCAGGGCAGGACCTATGGCTTTATTTCTCTTCTTAATAAAACCATACCTGTGATTTTTATGCTATTTTAAAACTTATCATCTCCAGAGAATTTGAGCCTGTGAACCCCGGAACCAGTGGCAAGCATAAACCACTAGTCACCGGGACTGAATATGTTAATTCTGAGGGGATATACAAATTATTACAGAAATATATTTAAATTTATTGAACTTTACCCATGTTTTGAATTGATGATGTCTTTTGATGTGAATGGGTTAAGCAGAAAAATAAATATATATGTCTTGTTAAACTTTCGTATGGGACACAGGAGGATACAGAGTGATTCAACCACCTTTGTGGTGTAATGGTCAGCATGTCTGACTATAATCTGTTCTACAGTGTTTAACAGGGAAATATAAATGAAGTCCCCAATCTTCTTCCTTAACCATCTGTGTGATTTTTCACTACTCCTTGACCTAAAAAATTTGACACTTAAATATATTATACAATAAAGCCTGTCTATGAAGGAACATGACGGTTCCTTAAATATATTTCCGTCTTGGCAGTTTTCCTTCTTATAAAGGGTTCCCAAGTTACAAGCAAATTATTTAGAGTACTACAGTATCTGCACCACAAATATACTGAATAAAAAGTAAATTTCTGATTACCCTTGGGCATGCAGACTTCAAATGTGCCTTCCATATTAGCACAAACAAAGTGTTAAACGTTCCCTGGACATTTTCCCTCCAATGCATTTGTCACCACGCACAGCTAAGATATAATTAGGCAAAACTCTGAAGAATACCTTTCTCATCCCCATTGTAAATGTTTCTAGGTCCATATCCCTCACCAAAGCCTGTACTTTGTTCTTCCATACTGACACTGTCTGCACGTCAACGTTATTGGCCTCTGAAAACTATGTTATGATGGGTTTTAAAGCTTTCTAACCAACCAATAGAGGCTTTAAAACTTCCGTTTCCTAAAGATTTTGCAATTTCTAATGCCTGTTCCTGAATGATCAGGCCTGAAATGGGCATTTCCTTCGCATGGTTACCAACAGACCACTCATATACAGCACTGTTGATCACTTGATTTTCAGAATTTTTCATAATCGTTTCACATCACCCGATTTTCCGTCTTACTGAGGTAAAAATTAGCTATTGGTACTTTAAAAACCATTCCATTTCCACGTTATGAAGGTTTCCGGCTAATATAGGATGATTTTACATATAAAATCGTTCCATTTTGGAGAATTTTTCCATCGCTACAGATTTCCTTCTTATAAAGGTTTCCAGCTAAGACAGGTTTACTGTAATAGTATAATATTACTGATGATCATAATGTATGTTTTAGTCTCCCAAGGGTTCGATGCCACCATGTGCATGTGGCAAAGGTTTTCGCTATTATGTACTAGTGACACTTGACATATGCTTAAGACCAATTGTATGCAATATAATATATTGCCAATGCTACCAGGGGTCATATTAACCTTTTTTTCTTGTAATAAAACACAACAGATGATCGCATAAAATTTCAACAATAACTTTTTTTTTTTGCAAATGCCCCAGGTTGTCTTTCGACATTCCTGGTGATCTCTCCTGGCATGGCATACTTGTAACCCACTTCTGAGGTTGGGGCGCCTGAAAGGCAGGGTTATGTTGCCCCGATGATATGATGGGTGATGATGATAGTGGTACGCCAGGAGAGTCCCTAATCCTAAGCTTAATCTAAGATGAAAATGAATGATGATGATTTTGATGGCCATATGATTTGAGGGACCGTTTGGGCCTTAAAGTTTTCCTGACATTTGTCTTACAGGTGAGGGAAAACCCTGATAAAAACCTCACCCAGAAAAACTGTCCCGACTGAGGATCGAACCCGCGCTTGCTGTGCCATTGCAATCATCATCATTCATATTCATCTTATATTGATTCTATAAACTTTCAGTGACATTTCACTCACAAATTGCTGAATTAATCTTACTTTAAAGTTTATTTACTGCATAATTATTTCCAGTTACTAATAATTTCACTTCCCACAGTTTCTTCTTACCTCAGGTCACTGTATCGCTGTGAACAACACAACTAACTAACTTCCGATCCGCTCAAAGTCATTGACACACAATTAGAAATGGATTGAAACAATTCAAATGTGATAGAGTAATTTTAAATATAAAACTGAAAGTAAAATATTTTGGGTTTAAAATTAGGTGAAAACTTCATCAGAGTTGCCACCCTTGACTTAAAGATGAATTTACTTACCAGTTTTTTTTCTGTCTATTTGACGAACACAGTTCTCAAAGTTACAAAATGAAACAGCCTCCAATGAACATTTTTCTGTTGAATTTTCTGCTCCTGTACTTTCATTCTGAAACAATAATAATGGTAACTTTTCATACTGGCAGCAATAATAGTGGATTTAAAGCAAATTGGCAGATTGCAGGTAAATTAACATACTATGATATGTCGTCTTTTTTCTTCTACTTGTTCCTAGATTCTTAGACCAAGTCAATGAGATAATATTGCTTCAAAGAACTGATAACTTTAAATGGCTAGATATACTATTTATAACATTTTGAGTTAGATCTATGCATTATAGGATGTGAGCTAATGAGGCCAGTTATGCATACTGAAAATACAGTATCTTTTGGGTTTTTGCTATTTTCATCTGTTTTGTGTGCCAAGTCTTAATCTTGATATTGCTTAATATTAAATTAATATTAAGAAGCTAAACCTATTACTCATCATCATCATCCAGGGATTAAGCCTGTTTGCTCGTTCTGGTTTCATGAAAGCTAGAATTGTTAAAATTGTTCAGACCATCTTCTGTATGGCCGCCAAACATTTCTACTTCTGTGCGGTTCAATAATTTTGGAAATCTTCCTTCTGGTATTCTATCAATATGTTCTTTCCAGTTGTTCCTATATTTAATTATTCGGTCTGTTAGTTTGAAAATATTTAGTTCCTTTCTTATATCTTCATTCCTTTTCTTATCCAGCAGAGTATATCCTGCTATATTTCTTAAAAATCTCATCTCAGCTGCTACCAATCTTTGTTCTTGTCTTTTAGTGATCGTCCAATATTCTGATCCATACATCAATACAGGAACAGCCATTACTTTATAAAATTTAATTTTTGTTTCTTTTCTTGTGTTTTTAAGGATTCTATTACTATGATTGAAATAAGTAAATTAATGTACACAACTAAACTATTGTAATCAATGGTAAAGAGAAGAAAAAAACAATTTTTCTATACTGGGAATTGAACCCCGATTTATGTTTGGATGGGAATGTAGCCTGAATTAACTCAGTGGTCAGAGAGTCAGCATGGAAAGCTGAAGGTTTGAGGGGTTTGATTCCCAGTTCAAGTAAAAAATAAATTTCTCTTTACCATTGATTAAAATAGTTTACTAGTCCACCGCTGTGGTCTCGAGGTAGCGTGCTGCCTTGTCACGCAGCAGGCCCGGGTTCGATCCCCATTTGGGACAAGTTTCCTCACCTGTAAGATGAATGTCAGGATACTTTAAGGCTCAAATGGTCCCCGATCATCATCCTGCCATCATTATCATCAATAACATATTCACCTCTTTGATTAAGTTTAGGTTTAAGGCCTCTCCTGGCACATCATTACCCATGGTCATCACCCTTCATTGGGGCAGCATAATCCCACCTTCTAGGTGCCCCAACCTCAGAAGTGGGTTATAATATGCCAATGCCAGGAGAGAATACCTGAAATGTCGAATGACAAACAGGTGGCATTCAACAAAAAAAAAGAGAAACAGTAGTTTACTTGATATTGCTGTCTAGTTTATTGAGAGTTAATCATGGCTCTAGATCCCTGTTAATTGTATCATTCATGGCGTGATGGTTGCTTCTATTATTCGTTTGCTTCTATTTTAAATTTGAAGTATATCTCGGAGTATGTGAGTGTGTTCTTAGTTGGTTTTCTTAGATCACGTGTTATGTTATTTTATTCAGTGATTCTCTTTAACAGCTAGGTCATTAGCATTGCAATTCAAATCTGTGTATGAAAGGATTATCAAATTTTGTTCAGAGCCCTCCTTTTTTCAGGATTGAGTTTTTTTAATGTGCCATATATCTATAACATAGGACCCACAGCTTTACTTCCCTTCCAAACAAACCCATACTCAGGCCTTTTTTGCCCTGAAAAATGCATTGACCGTGACCAGATTTGAACCCACAAAAGTTGGAACCAGAGGTGAGTTGGTAACCACTAATACAACAAGATCGACAATATACGATGGCTTGAATGTATTATAGTTACTGATGTGACAGTGATATATATATATATATATATATATATATATCATCATTAGCAGCATCAAGGATTGGACCTTAAGGCCTGTTCCGATCTCATATTAGATTGGTCTGTCCATTGTCCATCTTTTACTGGATCTTCCTACATTTCTCTTTCCTAGTGGTCTGTAGTGAAGACAATATGTATATATGTCTGATTCTAATCTCTCACCTATGCCTAGGTCTTCTTAATGATCATTTTCCCAAGGTTTTATTATTATTATTATTATTGTCATGTGCTGTTGCTGAGTAATTTAAGGCATTTTTCTTTGGTGCAGAAATACGGAAATTACACTGGTTTGAGTCGCCATGGGGATACAATTTTTTTAATGGAATTTTGGCCAGTATGGGACTTGTGCCCACCCAGGATGATCAGGAATTTATTATTATTATTATTATTATTATTATTATTATTGTCTTGTGCTGTTCCTGAGTAATTTAAGGCATTTTTCTTTGGTGCAGAAATACGAAACTTATACTGGTTCGAGTCACCATGGGGATAAAATTTTTCTCATGGAATTTTGGCCAGCATGGGACTTGTGCCCACCCAGGATGATGAGGAATTTGGTTAACTACAATAAGTAGTGGATCCAGATACAGAAAATCAGCTATATAGTTGGGGACCTGACATATTGATCACATGTCACCCCTACACTGGCTGGATGATCATCTACCTCTGTGATTAATAGATGTGATGTGAGGCCAGCAGCCAACTGGTAGATTAAGAGCCTTTTAGGCTTGACACACCATGAAGAAAAAAAATTCTACAGATTGTTACAACTGGCATCATTTTCTCTTCTCAATTTCCACTTCCTTCTGTTTAAACCAGTCCTCTTCGAATATCCTTCCTTTTATGGCTTCCTGGTTATTGATCTTCCAACTGTGGTTAGATTATTCCAATCTATTTCTCCCTGGTGGTATCTATTCTATGATCTTTGGCCATTTGGTGTTCACCATCCTAACTCTGAGTCCAAACCGCATTAAATGTTGCTTGTATTTTTAGGTTATATTTAGTTCAACATGATCCAATCCTGGACAAATTTATTTTTTCGAGAAGAAAAATTAATGTTAGAACTGGGAATTAAACTGCAGACTTCCAACTCTGTACGTCAGTGTGTAGCCCACTACATCATTTCAAACATGGCACAAATGCCAACATTTCTTTCCATTTATACAATTCTCTAATGACTGAAGGCAGATAGCGGACCTATCAACAATGCCATCAGATGGCTTCTATTCAAAGTATTTTTAATGAGAATAGATTCCCAGTTCAAACATTAATTTTTCTTTTTAAAACAATAAATATGTCCAGAATAGAACATGTTAAACTAAATCTAATGTATAAAAGTGAATGTTTGTTTGTATGTTTGTTCATACTTTATGCATGGTCATACCGTTGATCCTATTGTGAAGGGGTTTCTTGCAAAATGTTCAGGAGATTCCCAGGATGAATACAGGCTATAAGAGAGTTGTGATATTCAAACCCTTCACCCCTAAAAATCACCCTTTGTAGTGAAAAAAGTAAAATAAAGTCCCTATTTTGACGCTTAAATGGCTTACACTGTCTAAACCATAACAAATACACTAAATTAATGTACACAGAATAGAATATCTCAAAAAACTACAAAAAAATCCGTGAAGCATATGTTTATATTCTATGGATAACTCACAATAACCATTTTTGTCTTTCATTGATACCAAGATCGGGATAAGCAGATTCCCGGGCAAGCATTAACAGCGCATGGGTGGTGGTAAAAACACATTAACATTTATTTAGGAGTAGCAGCGCACGCCAGGTATTATCTAGTATAACATAAAAATATTAAACTTTACCACTTATAAGTAATGTAATCCTTTCATCTATAGTAATTCTGCCCAAGGGCAGGTCTTTCACTGCAATCATACCATTTTCATGCTATGCTTTGCAGCTTTACTAGGGAAATATAGGTGTGGTAGCTTCCCGTTGCTTTCCACACTGGTGGATGTTGGTGATAATGGTAAGGATGATGATGATGATGGCAGGATGATTTTCGGGGACCGTTGGGCCCTAAGCTTCCTGACATTTGTCTTACAGGTGAGGAAAAACCCCAAAAAAACCTCACCCAAGAACCTATCCTGACCGGGAATTGAACCCGGGCCCACTGCATGACGAGGCAGCACGCTACCTCGAGACCACAGCGGTGGACAAGTAATGTAAAATTCTCATTAAATATACTTTGAATAGAAATCATCTCATGGCATTGTTGATAGCTCTGGCTATCTGCCTTTGAACATTAGAGAATTGTATAAGTGGAAAGAAATGTTAACGTTAGTGCTGTGTGTGGAATGGTTTACTGGGCTGCACACTGACATATAGAGTCGGAGGTCTATGGTTCGATTCCCAGTTCAAACGTTAATTTTTCTTTTCAAGAAAATAAATGTTGATTGTATATTTTATCAATGATGCTTTTATCTCCTTCCATAGCTTCTCTTATTTGTTTGTTTGATATTTATTTAATCTTGTTTTCCTACAATAACTTCTACGAAATTCCCATGAGATACTCCAAGTTTGTTAAATTTCTGGCTTAATTTATTTTACATGTATTTTCTCATCATTACTGCCATTCCAAGAATTTTCCAAAAAAATTTTGAAAGCATTTCTATTATCACCCTCTTGAGATACCAGTATATGTTCTGACCATTTCAATATCCTAGAATTGACCGAGAATTAGTGTGTTCAATTTGCAGTAGCAGTAGTGTAGAGGGATGCGACTTATCATGTCACCCTGACAATATCAGAACTACAATATAAATTATAGATTTTCTCCTTGTGAAGCTTCTTTCATTTGCCATTCTAGTCCCTTATTTGACAGAATAATTATCTTAGTATCCTATTACAGGATATACACAAATTAATACAATTATGTTCACAATAACAATTTATCATATATATTTGTCGTTCTATCGGCCGCGGTGGACTAGTGGTTATGTTCCTTGCCTCTGGTCCTGAGGGTCGCAGGTTCAAATTCGGCCGGAGTCGATGGATTTTTTGAGATGGAAAAATCCAAGGAGCAAGTCCTCTGGGAGGGACTTTAAGCCATGGATCCCGAGTCTGAAGATTTTCAGGCTCGTAAAGATACTTAAGCCTGATGAAAAGGCCTCTAAGCAAAATTTACCAAATTTTCCCATCCTAGTACTACCTTGGTTTCCTAGATGTCAGTATGAGCCGGAACACTGTCCATGGACCACTCAAATGACATCTGTATGAAAACAAGTGTAACTAAAAATTAGTATGGTTCAAATTCTTCCCTGTAGGGGGAGATTGCCTAAATCTCTGTTAAGGGAAAACATGGGCTTACAAGTACAAGTATTGTCATTCTGGCAGATTTCACTAAGTCCAAAATTATTGTTTTGAGATACAGCAATATTAAAATTTTATTACACATCAGAAGTCTGTTACACCAGAAAATATTAAGCGTCTATAAATTAGAAAAGGACAGGGATAGCACTTAGTGGCTTTTGCCAGACTGTGAAGAATCATTTTCATAATATAGTAGCATACATATCTCAAAACAGCCAATTTTGGACTTGGTGACTTCTGCTTGAACGCCGACGATATATGAATCAGTTAGAGAATGGAGAGAACAATGTCTTGGACAGAAGCAATTGAATAGAATATGAAATTAAATATGTTAAATTTTGCAGATGATATAGCATTAGTAGCACCCCAAGAGGATGAATTACAATATTTAGTGCATTGTTTTAACAAAATAATCATCAAATATAATATGAAAATGAATACAGAGAAAACAAAAGTAATATCTTTTCATGGAAATACCCTGTATGTAGCAACATTTGTATTGTTTCAAAATACTGGAAAGAGTAAATTCATTTATCTATCTTGGATATACATTAACATATTTGGGTAAAGTAGACATATCAAATAAAATTATTAATTTTAATAAAATCATGGTAACAATAAATCCAGTAATGAAACCTTCATAATAATTAAATGAATCATGATTTCTTCTTACCTCATACTTCTATGTTTTTTTAAACACAGCACTGCAGTATCGGCTACACGTTGTCGTCATCATCAACTGTTTTCACGACTGTCAATTTTTTTCCCTTTTGCCAGTAATTATCTAGACTGCCATCTGGTGTTCTTTTGAAGGAATTACTCTAGAACACCAGATGGCAGTCTAGATAATTACCGGCAAAAGGGGGAAAAAAAATTGACAGTCGTGAAAACAGCTGATGATGACGACAACGTGTCGCCGATACTGCCAGTGCTGTGTTAAAAAAAACATAGAAGTATGAGGTAAGAAGAAATCACGATTCATTTAATTATTATTAATTGAATCTCATAATGTTAAAAATTCCCAAATTTAATATATAAATGAAACCTTCACTAGTCCCAGAGATACCAGAGTGCAGTTATACAAATCCTTAGCAAGACCTGCACTTTGCTATGGCAGTGAGGCATGGACTTTGAGGAAAGGAGAGGAGAGCAGGATAACTTCTAGTGAAATTATATAAAATAGGAATCTACAGTGTGGTTCAGAAATATGGCTATACATTTGATCGCATTTTGTGACAAACATATTATTATTAAAGGATATATGATGTTATCATTGGAAAGGGAATCCTTCAAATCACAACAATAGAAGAAAACAAAACAAATCGCTTACAACACTAAGCAAGTCACCTTATTGCTTCAAACTTTTCGCCGTTTACATCCAAGCATAATTGGCAATGCTTTGGGAAGTCATTCATTGCGTTATGATACATGTTTAGAGGAATAGCTCTAATTTCTTCCTCAATCACTAATTTCAGCATGTCAATGTCTTGAGGTTTCCGGGCATAAACCTTCTCCTTCAAATAACCCCACAATCAATAGTCACATGCTGTGAGGTCAGGGGAATGGGCTGGCCATTCAATGGGGCCTCTTCTTCCCACCCACCTGTTTTGCAAATGATCATCCAAAATTTCCCTCACCGCAATTGCATAGTGAGGAGGCGCAACATCCTGCTGGAATAAACATTGTTCATGTTCAGCACTTTGCATTACCGGCAGGACAATTTGTCTAAGGATATCACTATACTGATCACCATTAACAGTCTCGTCCAAAATTCACATTCCTAACAGTACTTCCCATCTGATCATAGCCCAAAGAGTGACTTTGCCGCATCTTAAACGTGTTTCTTCAATAACATTAGGATTCCCTTTACCATAATAGTGACAATTGTGTCGATTAACACGTCCATTCACATTGAAAACAGCTTAATCAGAAAAGTGCAATTTCTGTACCAATGTTCGTTGTTTGCTGATTTCCTTACAACAAATTCACAAAATTCCATCCGCCTGGCAGGGTCGTCTTCATTAAGTTCATGGACACGAATCGGTTTGAAGCGGTGGTACTTCTCACACTTCAAAACACGACACATACTTGATTGACTGATATGAAGCTCACGTGCAGCTTGGCGGGTTGATTTTTGTGGGCTAGCGTCGAATGCCTCCACAATTCTCTTTGTTTGTTTCTGCATCCAGCTAATGCGAGGCCTTCCAGGAGGTTTGATTTTCTGCGTCCTTCCCGTTTCCAGCAGTCGTTTTCTCCACTTCCTCATAGTTGACGGCTGCAATGCTACGTTAAACTCACGTCTTGCCCATCTTGCGGCCTCACGATCATTAGCATAAATTATTGCCCATGCAGCAATTGTAATTTGTTGATGCTTATTCAATGCCATTTTGACTAATGACTTGAGTTCTACACTGTTTTGTTTTATTCCATTGTTGTAATTTGAATAATTGCCTTTCCAATGGTAATTTCATATTTCCTGTAATGGTAATATTGTCATCACTCAACACAATCAAACGTATAGCCATATTTATGATTCACCCCGTACATGAATCCAAATTGTCCTTTATGCAACAAAGACGAAGAAATGAATGAAGAACATCTACAAACCTGTGAAGTATTACCTGTTGGATTCACCATAGAGAAATATTGGAGAGCAAGAACGCTAATGGCTTCGTTGCCAAGGCCCAGCATTTGAAAACAACAACAACACTTCTAGTGAAATGAGATTCATGGGATGTAGAGCAGGGTACACCAAGTAGGATTACAAATGCAATTATGATGTCTTGAAGGAACTACATTTAAAATCAGTCATTTACAACGAATGGGTTCAGATAGAGTTCCCAAAGCCATGCTTCGTCATTGTCCAACTAGGTCAACAGTGATGGAACACCACCACTGATATAGGTTTTGATAATCAAAAGGTTTATTTAAAAAAAAGAGAGAGAGAATATTAAGAATGACTTACCAGGAATTCGTCCACACAAGACTGATAGACTTTGCCTGACATGTATGTTGTTACACAGTTGGTTATCTCAGCAAATGTTGAATCCTGTAAATTTCAGCAAACGTACTAATTATAATTCATGTATTTTATATTGTTTTGGGTTAAATAGCCATGGTCTGGTTTTATTAACACACGACGTTTCATCTACTACTGCAGTAGACATCCTCAGGAGATTCTGCATGTTCTTTGACCTCTTAACTCTTCAAATGTCAGCTGCAGACTGGCTGTGTGTTGGAAATCATGTCCTTATTTATAGTTGAGTATTGTGTGGTGATATTTTCTACATGGTCCGTTACTTTGGAGCTATTTTTCTGATTGGTTGTCACTGGCGTAAGTCATAGGTTTTTTATTCTCGTGTTATATAATGCCGGACTCCAAATTTTTTTTAATCTTCATAGTTTCTTCTTTTTTGTTAAAGGAATTTTTGTGTTTGTAAATTTCAATAGCCTCTCTGTGAAGTCTGGTGTAGTAATGTTGTGTTTTGGACAAAACTTGCGTTTCTTCAAATTTTATGGCATGTTCTTTGTTATTAACTAAATGTTCTGCTACAGACGATTTTTCAGTTTGTTTCAACCGACAATACGAGAACACACAGCCAGTCTGCAGCCGACATTTGAAGAGTTAAGAGATCAAAGAACAAGCAGAATCTCCTGAGGATGTCTACCGCAGTAGTAGACGAAACATCGAGTGTTAATAAAACCAGACCATGGCCATTTAGCCCGAAAGACATAAAATGCATGAATCAAATACCTGCCGTGAAAGTCTACAATTGTACTAATTATATTTAATCAAAATTACAGTGGGAAGTAACACTTTGAGGTAATTTTCAATTTTAAATGAGTTGGATAAAATGTTTTTACATCATGCCTCATAAAGTTCCGTGTTTTCACGATACTGGTTTCAAAGGCCATTTGCCTTCATCTTCAATCAAACTCCAACTGTTGAAATTTTACTGTTACCATCAACTTCCAAACTGCCATCTGGTGTCAACACTAATGCATTCCATTAGTTCACACGCATAAATAATATGATAATACTGCCACCATGAGAAGATGGCAGTTCCTTTAATTTCCCAATTCAGGCAATTGAAATGGGCTCCTTTCTGTTTTAGACTGTAACCGTTTTGCAATCTGGACATTATATTTAGAACTATCAAGAATAATTTTACCCAAGGATGGTTACTGTTTCTGGCAGTGGTGGCTCGTGGATTCAAATAATGTTACCTGCACTTAGAATCAAAATATTATCTATTGCAATATTTATCATAAGTAATGCCACGAGTGATTTCCAAATTAATAAATTTATGACTCATGAAGTGAGGAGTGAATTTATCCAGAGAATTTGGAAATCAAGAGTGGCATTTGTTAGGACTATTTAACGAATAAAATTAAGCTGTTTACTCACAAATCATTATTTAATTATAGTTACTTTAAAATATTTATATATTTAATGTAAACGGCGATGTTTGAAAACAAATGAGAAACGATTGGTACACTTCATTTGCTTTATTTGTTCATCATTGTAAACAGATCATATTATTTATTGCCAAAGGATCACAATATTGTAAGAATGCACCCTAGTGGAGAAATTTATAACCAACATTATAGGTATTAATTAATTTCTGATGTCCTGTGATGTAAATATGTCAATTATATATTTCTGCAACGTTATTTCCTGGGAAATAATTAGTTTAAAAAGTGCAACAGTGGTTTCTTTTTTTTATGGTATAATCAATTGCTACAAATTTTTATACTATCTCCCGCAAGCACTGTGTGTTTACATTCGTGCACTATATATACAATTGGTAGCCACATGCAGTCACTGCAAAATAATGCTGTTACCTGTTCAGAATGTTAAAAAGAGGAGCTTAATTTTGAAGTGGTAAAATTAAACTGATAAAATCGAGGTGAAAAAGACTGTGATTGGTTATAAATAAAAAATCATTGAAATGTGATTGGTCATTGACTCCCATTAGGGGCATGAATTAAATAGTCATTAATATTCTATATGTTCAAAAAAATACCTGTTCTTCATGTAAAATGATTCTCCTCCTATACTTTGTATCCACTTGTTGAACCATATTTGTAGTACAACGTAAGTTTAAAAACATTTTAGGTATGTTTTGAATTTTTGTGTTTTTTAATTTTTTCTGCCAGATGGTTTAAATCTTTCACTTGAGAGTATGGCCACATATTTTCTCCAGTAAAGAAAATGCAAGGGAAACAATAGAGTGCATTTGTCACTTCAGAACCACACAGCCAGTTATGCTTTTCATAACAGGTCACATCCTGCTTAAAATGCATATGTAAATTATTTGTTTTTGCATTGAACTGTCTATTTTGTATTCAGATCTGACATTGTTCTTCCTAGCACTTTTACTTCCAATTTCTCCTCAATGGAAAATAATAAAAAGTCTTGATTCTAGATTAGTTACTACATTCATTATTTCAAATTATTAAAAAAGCAATAATACACTCCACATACATCTCAACAATCCTGCATTTGCAGGAATCCTGCATTTGCAGGAATCCTGCAACATAAATTGCTGCTTCCATCCAAGATTTATGAAGGGGAGAGTGGATGCACATGCATGAAAAACCAATGATTTATTCTGTTCAAGTTGTGAAGAGTTGCGATCCTCGTGCTCTATGTTTTGCAATGAGTCCATTTCATGGCTCATTCTATGTTAGAAATAACTTAAGAGTTCATTAGATTAAAACACAACATTTTTTAAAAAAATTAATAAAAATAGAATAAATTATTTAGAAACTGGTGATTGTGCGAACTTGCAACATCCTATAAAAACCACCCCTCTTCTCTAGTCATGCAATTCCATACGTGTTAGTAATTGTATAATATAATAGAAAGAAAATGCTTTGATCTTACCTGCCCATTGTATAATGCTCTTGAGAAACAACCATAGCATGCATCATGATTCATTTTAGAATTTTCTGATGTTGAATTGCACATCAGACTTATTATTCTGGCAGTGTCTGGACTGAATAATAGAAATAAATTAATTAAACACTCAAAATATTTTACACTCCCATTCACCATCATCATCATCATCATCCTTTGTGTTCCAGTTATGAAGATACAAAACAGAAGTTTAAAAATGTTTTGAGAACATTTGCTGGCTACAGAACACAAACAATGAGAGAAGAATTAACCGTAGAACACAAACACTTCTTAGAAATACATTATATAATGGAAATGGACACCTAATGATATAAGAGGGGAAATTTTGAGGAAGTGGCTGAATTGAATTCAAATACCTAGGAACAATAATCACAAATAGGAATGAGATGCACAAAGAAATTAAACATAGGCTCAATTCTGGAAATGCATGCTTTTATGAATTACAGAAACTTTTGATATCACAACTCCTTTCAAAAACGTTAAACTGAAAATATATAAAACTATTATTCTACCAGTTATATTATATGGATGCGAAACATGGACTCTTACTTTAAGGGAGGAAAGGAGATTAATGAGTATTTGAGAATAAAGTACTTAGGAAATTTTTTGGACCAAAGAGTGATGAACAGACAGGTGAATGGAGAAGACTACATAAAAACTACATGGTTTTTATAGGAAGCCAGATATAAACAACAGTTAAGTCTCATAGACTGCGATGGGGAGGACATGTGGCACATATGGGAATGAAAGACATGCATGGAAGCTTCTTGTAAGAAAACCAGAAAGAAAACGCCCAGTTTATAGACCAAGAATGAGTTGGAAGAAGAACATTAATTATGATTTGAGGGAAGTAGATTACACAGGGAATGATTGGAAAGCATTAGCTCAAGATAGGGATGTATGGAGAGCTTATGTCCGCGCGGCCATGAACCTACGGGTTCGATAGTGACAGTAAGTAAGTAACACAAACACTTGTAAATTTTATGATGTGCATGTGTTCAACAATGTGCTGATTCACAACAGTAACAAATAAACCACCAGCTGCCCATTACCTTCCCAGACATCACTTGTGAACGTTGTGTAATGTTTTCTCTGTGGAAAATAAATTTCTGTCTGTCTCTCGATATTAGGTATTTTGTGTGAGTGGGTGAGATCTTTGTGATTTTTGCGAGCGTTTGGTGACTAGCAACAATATAAGATTGTACAGTAATTCAGTTGTCTCCAAATTTCATTATTTACATTTTAAATTTATTATTGCTATTAGGGCTATTATTATTATTATTTATAACTGTAGTCTTTCACGGCCGGCGTCTTGATCCCTATTAGGTTCGTCTTCCGGGCATATAGGCCGTGGTCCAGTCGTTCTTCTACTCGACGTTTCGTCTACTGCTGCGGTAGACATCTTCAGGAGATACTGCGTGCTCTCTGTGAACTCCTCAACAGTCGGCTGCAGACTGGCTGGTCGTTGGAAACTCCCTCCCTATTTATAGGCACGCCCCTGGTGGAGAGGCGGTTTTCTGCGCGGTCCGTGTTGCGTGCTGTTTTGTCCAGGCTGTCGCTAGCAGAAGTCATCTTCATGAAGATAAACAAAATCTGGATCCCGGCACTGCACAATACGACAACGAAGCCTATGACTTCTGCTAGCGACAGCCTGGACAAAACAGCACGCAACACGGACCGTGCAGAAAACCGCCTCTCACCAGGGGCGTGCCTATAAATAGGGAGGAGTTTCCAACGACCAGCCAGTCTGCAGCCGACTGTTGAGGAGTTCACAGAGAGCACGCAGTATCTCCTGAAGATGTCTACCGCAGCAGTAGACGAAACGTCGAGTAGAAGAACGACTGGACCATGGCCTATATGCCCGGAAGACGAACCTAATAGGGATCATTATTATTATTATTATTATTATTATTATTATTATTATTATTATTACTATTATTATTGCTTTCAGATGTCTTGCCTACTGAATATAAATGATCTGAAGTTTAGAGACTTTATAAATACTATTATTGATGACTTGGAACAAGAAAACCGTTCTAATTATAATCTGAACTTGATAACGTCTTGTGTGGTAATGTTTTCTGAGTGAAGATCTTATGTATCCTTGGATGCAAATTCTTATTCCAACAATATCTTCAGAGCTGCATACAACAATCCAGTCCATCATCAGGAAAGTAGAATGCCAGGAAGATCCAGCTGCTGGACCCCCCCCCACACACAAAAGGAAGACCATCTGTTACATATATCCATCAAAAAAAGAGGAGAATGACAACCACTTTTTGCAAAGATTGTCGAAAGGCATTTTGTAAAGAACACCTCCTGCAATACTGCACAACTTGCACAAAATAAGTGTGTGAGTGAATAAAAGAGTTAAAAATCAGCCTTTATTGACTTCAGTATTTACTTATTAAACATGGTAGTACTAAATGTGAAATTTGACATATTTCTACTATGGTATTGTTATTAAATAATGGGCTGTTATAAAAATTATGAGTGTTTGTGAACAAAACATAATGAATAAAGTGTGTGTTCTAGGGTTAAACATATTCAATTTAAATGCCAAAAAGTCCACCACTGTGGTCTCGAGGTAGCGTGCTGCCTTGTCACGCAGCAGACCCGGGTTTGATTCCCGGTTGGGGCAGTTTTTCTGGTGAGGTTTTTATCGGGGTTTTTCCTCGCCTACCTGTAAGACATATGTCAGGAAAACTTTAAGACCCAAACAGTCCCCGAAATCATATGGACATCATCACCATCATCATCATCCTTATCATCATCATCATCATCATCATCCTTCACCGTGTGGAAAGCAACGGGAAGCTACCACACCTACAATTCCCTAGTAAAGCTGCAAGCATAGCATGGAAATGCTATGATTGCAGTGAAGGACCTGCCTTTTGGGCAAAATTACTATGGATAGATACCAAAAAAAGAATATCAAGAGAAATAACACGATCAAGTAGAGCCAAGAATACAAACGTAAATGGGAGAGAGAGAGGGAGAGGAAGATCCATGAAGAGATGGGCAGACCATTTTCTCTCTGAGGATGAAATAGTTTGAAAGGCTAATCCATGAGGCTGATGATGTTATTATTTTTAGTCATATTTTATGGAATTTTAAAGTAGTTAATATATATACGAGGGTTGTTAAATAAACTATGATCATTATTTTTTTAGATCAATAATTTAACATGTAAAAATTTAGTTTTATGATATTTGTTACATAATGTGTAATATATATATATGTGGTATAAGTTTATTTTAAATTTATACAATATCTATAAAACAAATTTGATTTCAGTTCGAGTCAATAACACACAAACAGAATGGATCGAAATTAATAGGGGCATAAGACAAGGATGTGGCCTCTCGCCCTTGCTCTTTATTATATACATGGATAGAATACTCCAAGATTGGCGGCAGATGAGACACGGTTCTATCCAAATTAATAGAAACCATAAAATAGACTCTTTGCTTTTTGTAGATGATTTGGTATTAATAGCTCCAACAGAAACAGATTTACAGTATTCTATACACAATTTTAATATAATTGCAAAAAAGGTACAATATGGAAATCAATACAAAGAAAACTAAAGTGATGGCCTTTTGTGGGAAATACCCTATACCTAGCAAAATTGTTTTGGATAATGAAATTTTAGAATGAGTAAATGAATTTAATTATTTGGGTTATAATTTAACATTTCAAGATGAAGCTGATATATCAAAGAAAATCACAAATTTTACAAAAACAACAGGGATAATTAACAGTATAATGAAACCATCTTTAGTACAGAAGAACACAAGATTACGGCTTTATAAGGTTCTCGCAAGACCAGTATTAAGATATGGTAGTGAAGCATGGACAATACGAAGAAGAGATGAAAGCCGAATAACAGCAAGTGAGATGTGATTTATGTGCCATACAGCAGGCTATACAAAGTGGGACCATAAAAGAAATGAGGAAATTATGGAAGAGTTGGATGTAGAACCCATTCTTCACCATATACAAAACTACCAGAACAACTTGAAAGCCCATCTTCACGAATGCCGTCTCATAGAATTCCAAAAGCCACACTTCGCTACTGCCCCCAAGGCAAAAGATCGCTTGGAGTCCAAAAAAGTGCTGGATGGAAAATTCCTCTTTGAGACCGTAACAAGCCACACAGCCTAATACTTGCATGGATGATGATGATGATGATGATGATAAGTTTCAAGGCCATCCTTCCTGGTTCTTGTATGTGAATGGGGTGCAAGTTGAGACATGTTTGGTACTGCTTTGATACAATAGAGATGATCTAGAATTTTTTCAGAGGTAATCAATGCTGATGAAACTTGACTATATCTTTTCAATCCTACGAGCAAACAGCAAAGATCTGTGTGGAAATTTCTTTTATCACCAGCCCACAAAAATCCAAAAGTGGTATCTTCTGCTGGGAAAGCTGTGGTCATATATTTTTTTTTTCGTTACAAACGGTTTTTTTATGCACGAAATAAAAGACATAACCAAGATGTCCATGGAAGCAGCAATAAAACTCTTCCACACCAAGATTGTACCCATAGCCACATACGGTCTTCAACTGATATGGGATCATCTGGACACCAACAGCTTTAGACTCCTGGAAAAAGTGAAATTCATGTATTTGAAAAAGGCAGCGGGTCTGTCAAAGTTCGCACCCTCCCGCATGGTCTATGAACTGACAAAGGAGCTATTTCTCATAGAAGAGCTCCGATTGAAACTGTTCTTGCCATCTACAGCGAGCTATAATACTGTACTAAGAGAGCTGCAGCTGAAAAAAGAATCCATTTGGACCGATTTCTACAACAACGATGCCATGATCTCAGAAGACTGGAAGAAGCCGAACTACGACACCTAGTGACCTGGCTAGCAGTACACGGCTTCCATCACAGACTGTGCAAAACGAAACAGTTTCATGACCCGGGACCAGAATGCGTGTGCGAGCGATGCGGCACGTTATGCGAGAGATACCATGTGCTAAAGTGCAAAAACAGAGGGCAATCTCTGACAGGATTCTGTATGGACAGATAAACTAATATAGATTAACTAATCTTTGCACATTGTGCGCTATACATTTTTTTTTTTTTTTTGTCATCCCACAACAGGCCCGGAGGCCCTTGGGGTAGTAGGAGGTTAAGGCTCCCACTTTTTCTAGACAATCAGCACTTTATGTCAGCCGGGTTGTCAGCCCTGCATGACGGCCGCCTTTACCCCCAGAACAAGAGTATGGTACTCATTTCCGTTAGAGGCTGAGTCGACCCCAGGGCCATAGTGCCGCCAGAGGGTTTGGGTCAGTTTAAAAATCCTGACCCCAACGGGACTTGAACCCACGACCCTCTGGCTTGTAGCTCAGTGCCTTAACCACTACGCTACGGCGTGCCCCCTATACATTATTATTTATTATATATTTTTTTTATAGTCATGGAATGGTTTATCAGCATGTCATATGTGCATGCACAACAGTAACTGGGAAATATTACAGAGATGTCCTGATTACTCTGCAAGGTCATGTCAGATGCAAAAGAGTACATTTCCATGCAGATAAGCATGATGCTGCATCACAATAATGCAAGGCCATTTATTGCAAATGTTCTTAAATATTTTACAAAAATTTAAAGTGAAGTGCATCCCTCACCTTCCCTATAGTCCAAATTTAGTCCCATGTGATTTTTTCTATTCCCTAACCTGAAGAAACACCTTCACTGGAGGCTTTTCCATCTTCGGATCTAGTAATGAAGGCTGCAGAGACGGTTTTGAAAGACGTGTCAAAAAGAGGTTTCAGCAGTATTTGCAGACTGACAGAAAAGCTGGGGGATGTGCATTGCATCTGAAGGAGACAACTTTGAGAAGGACCATCAAATTTTTGAGGATGATTGAAGGTATGTTGTCAAAAAATGAATCATTGTTTATTGTACAGCCCTGGTAAAAAAACCAAACCTAATATAATTTTCTAGTTTACATTATAGTAGATCTACTAATGATATTTTATGCTTGAAATGGTATATACACCAATATTTGGTCCGTCCCAATGAACTACTGATTACCATACTTACCTTGGGTTCTCAGGTTCATGGGTTCAAAACCAACCAGGGTCAATGGATTTTTTCCAGGTTTTAAATATTTTTTTGGAATGGAAGTAAAACCATGGGTACCATGTTATTGGTTTATTGCTCATAAAAGAACCTCAAGACTGAAATAAGAGGCCTCTGAATAAATTTTCCAACTATTTCATGGTTAAATTAAAATTGCAATGCTAATGGCTTTCAGTTTACATTATAGTAGTTCTACTAATGATTTTTTATGCTTGAAATGGTATAAACACCAATATTTGGTCCGTCCCAATGAACTACTGATTAATATACTTGCCTGTGGGTTCTCAGGTTCATGGGTTTAAAACTAACCAGGGTCATGGATTTTTTCCAGGTTTTAAATATTCCTTTGGAATGGAAGTAAAACCATGGGTACCGTGTTATAGGTTTATTGCTCATAAAGGAACCTCAAGACTGAAATAAGAGACCTCTGAATAAAATTTTCCAGTCATTTTTTGCTTGATTTAAAATTGCAATGCTAATGGCCTTAGTTGTTGAAGAGCATCAATTTTACACAGAACAACATTAAAATGCTAACAAGGGAACTGTTAACTATTGCATGCCAAAAGCTACCATGAAATTTCTCTCAGATAATCATTGTGATATACCAAAGCCTTGTCAAAAAATTATCTGCCATTTTTAACTGCAAGGCACAGAAATCAAAACCAGAATCCAGCAATGGCAATCCATTGTATGGAGCACATGGAATCTCTTCATGAATAAGAGCAGAGTGTAATGATGTGGAACACAATGTGGACGGCAGGTAGTGAGGGTTATCCAATCTACCAATTCAGCTGTTGTATTACTCATACTTTCCTATAACTTAAATGAGAGATTTAGCACTTGATTTTAGAGCCTTGCAGTTAAAAACTTATGATAATTTTTTGGACACGGCCTTTTTATATCACAATGATTTTCTGGAAGAAATTTCAAGATAGGTTTTGGCATGCAATGGTTGACAGTTCCCTTGCAAGCATTACATTTACGAGAATAAGTACTGGTACAAACAGAGGCCATATCTGTGGTTAGCATGTCTGACTAGTATCCCAGGAGATCCTGATTCAATTCCCAAATACTCAGTAAACATTTTTTCTTTGAATTTAGATTGTTGAATGTAGTTCTCAAATGCTTTAGAGGACAATTAAGTAGCTCCTTGGATGTGGGACATAACAAAAATCTGTCTAAGGAAATTGATAATAAGGATTGCATCATACTAAGCATACAATTCTCTGTACCGGTACTCTCTTCTACTAGTCAATGACAGGAACCACTTCAGAGATTTTGTGCCATGAATTTATTTTATTTATTTCAGTAAGCCTCCACAACCAGATTGAGTTTATACAATGTAACAGCTAAATCAGGACTGAAAAATGGCAGCGAAAATTGGATACTAAATTCTAAACAAATAAAAATTGCAAGTGGCAGGTGTACAGATAAAGATTTTTACGTCCACTCCTAGGTTTGACAAAAAAGGACAAGAAAAGGAACACAGATGTACACGATAAATTAAAATAATCAATTGAGTTGGTGTTTACTTGATGAAAATCCATATATATTAATTAAATAAAAATAAAACTTAGTTTTAGTTTCATATTTGAAGAGAAAAATTATACGCACAGACCGGGACTTGAACCCGGGACCCTTGGTTCTCTAGACCAAGTGCTCTACCAACTGAGCTACCTGAGCAAGTACCGATCTAAACGCAAATCTTTCTCTATATACATTGTAATTCCCGTCCACCAAATGCTATGAAGCCATGCTTCTATCTTGCAAATAGTGGCTCCTTTATTAAGAAGACATATTTGGGAATTATACATTACAGCCAGTACGGCTTTTTCCTTGTTATTATTATTGATTTCGTACATCTCAATGATGGATAAATTATATTTGAAGAGAAAAAATTATAATTAAATGCCAGGCGTATTTGAACGTGTGTGCCATCACTACACTGCTGATGTATGCTCTGCAATGAGATGGGACGTGGATATTTTGAAACCTTGAAGTGACTGTGACAGTAATGTCAAGTATTGAGTCTTGAAATCCAACTAATGGAACTCTTGAGAAGTTAGCTACTCATAGTGCGAAAACGCATGATTTCTGGACATTGGTACCTTATTAAAAAATTATCAACATATCTCAATATACCACCTCACCTCATTTGTCGGTGTTTTTTGCAACACCCTATATGCGAGGCTTTAGGTTCATTTAACTAACATATTGACACTATCAAACCTGAAGATTAATGGCCTTGTGGATATAAGCTCTCCATATATCCCTATCCTGAATTAACATTTTCCAATCATCCCCATGTATAATAATTATTTACTTCCCTCAAATCATGAAAGTAGATTATACAGTGGATGATTAGAAAACATTAGCTCAGGATAGGGATGTATGGAGAGCTTATATCTGTGTGGAAATGAATCACAGTATACAATAAATGACATCTCTAGTGTCCATTATAATCCATTATCATCCTTGCTGATTATACACAACGTAGCTTGATATTGCGAAAGCAATTGTTTTACATCACATGAAATCAGTACTTCAAAAGAGCAATGAACTTAAAACCTAACATGCATGCATTGTTTTAAAATGTAGAAATATAGTATTAGTAGTAGTAATGATGATCATAATAATAATAATGATAATAATAATAATAACAATAATAATAATAATAATAGTTTTATTTTATCTGGGAGAGTTAAGGCCCTAGGCCTTGTCTACCATTCAACCAGGATAGTTCAAATTTACAATAATTACTGTAAAAATATTTTACAATATTTACAATAATTTTTTAACTAATTATAATTAGTCTTATAACTAGGTTATAATAAACATAAATGAATATTAATAATATATCCATCCATAGTAATTCTGCCCGAATGCAGGTCCTTCACTGCAATCATAGCATTTTCATGCTATGCTTGTAGCTTTACTAGGGAATTGTGTAGGTGTGGTAGCTTCCCGTTGCTTTCCACACCGGTGAAGGATGATGATGATAATGATAATGGTAAGGATGATAATGATAAGGATGATGGCCATATGATTTCGGGGACCGTTTGGGCCTTAAAGTTTTCCTGACATTTGTCTTACAGGTGAGGAAAAACCCCGATAAAAACCTCACCCAGAAAAACTGCCTCGACCGGGGATCGAACCTGGGCCCACTGCATGACAAGGCAGCACGCTACCTCGAGACCACAGCGGTGATCTAATAATATATAATCAAACAATTTATAGAAAAAGAATAGAACTGATTAAAAAACTGTAAAAAATAATAAAATGGGATTTTTCAACCAAACAGTTAAAAATATGTATTTCATGAAAACAAAAAAAAAGTATATATATATATATATATATATATATATGTGTGTGTGTGTTTTTATGTGTAATAAAATTTTATGTCTGTTTATAATTATGTACCAAGAGGATGAAGATCACTGGGCCTTCCTATGAAATGCTGGAGGGAAAATTTTCTATAGGATCGTAACAGGCCTTGGCCTAATACTTGGAAGGAAGAAGAAGAAGAAATGTTATGTATTCTGCTCTGGAAGTCTCATCCAGTACAATGATCTCAATTTGAGGTAGCAAAATCTAGCAATAAAATATTTATTTACCTAAAATTCTATTCTTTAATAATCACCTTGTAATATAACAGGAGTTTTCTTTTATACTGATTTGATTTTTCAGAGACTTTCAAACTCTAAAATTCAAAATTCTCAGAAGTAATATTTATGGAGTTAGCTGGCTTTCCTTGTAATATGCAATTATTAAGTAAAGTAAAGTGATCCCACAACAGGCCTCGGGAGGCCCTTGGGGTAGTAGGAGGTTAAGGCTCCCACTTTTTCTAGACAATCGGCACTTTATGTCAGCCGGGTTGTCAGCCCTGCGTGACGGCCGCCTTTACCCCCAAACAAGCGTCTGGTACTCATTTCAGTTAGAGGCTGAGTCGACCCCAGGGCCATAGTGCCGCCAGAGGGTTTGGGTCAGTTTAAAAATCCTGACCCCAACGGGACTTCAACCCTCGACCCTCCGGCTTGTAGCTCAGTGCCTTTACCACTACGCTATGGTGTGCCCCCATATGCAATTATTACTATTTCTATATTCAAATGAGAATGATAAACATTTTAATGTTTCAAAAAATTGAAATGCTATTGAGCATGTAATTGAGGCGGTTAGAAGCAAAGGGGTATAAGTGGTTTCTTTTGCAAAAAATGTGTTTAGTGCATAATTACATTCTTGTAGCATAATTTTATTTAGTGGTAAAAGGATATAAGTACATGCATTAGGAGTAAATAAATTATTATTGTTACCATTTTCAATTGCCTATGACTTTCTTACACAATTTCAACTTTAAACCTGTTTTTTATAATACTGCAAAACTTGCATTTAATCCCTTTGCTTCTAACTGCCTCAATTGAATCACTGAGTTGAAGAGGGAAAAAACTCCAAGTACCCTACTTATGAGAAAACCTTAAAAACTACATAATTTCTTATAGCTAACACTGATAAATTTTTGACCATTACAATATTGATCCTCTGCTTACAGGGAATTCAAATATAACAAGAATTCATAATTTCTATAGTATACTGTGGTCTCGAGGTAGTGTGCTGTCTTGTGACGCAGCGGGCCCAGGTTCGATTCCCAGTTGAGACAGGCTCCTGGGAAAGGTTATTTTCGGGGTTTTTCCTCATCTGTAAGGCAAATGTCAAGAAGCTTAGGGCCCAACAGTCCCCAAAAATCATCCAGCCATCATCATCATCCTTACCATTATTGTCATCATCCAGCGGTGTGGAAAGCAACGGGAAGCTACCACACCTATAATTCCCTAGTAAAGCTGCAAAGCATAGCATGGAAATGTTATGATTGCAGTGAAAGACCTGCCCTTGGGCAGAATTACTATGGATGGATGGATAAGTGTTTTATCATTCTTCGAAGGCAGTGGAGTTTCTTCCTTTTTCAAATCATTAAAAAATCATTTTAGCGTTATTACATAAATAAGGTTTATTAGTAATTATATGACAAGAAAACTACATTCAAAATCTCAAATACATCAAGAAACATGTTTTGAAGTATTACTTTAAAATACAAAATTATGAAATATTTACCTAAAAGGTCTGTCTCCTCAACTGAAAGATTATTAATTATCTGTAGCGCTTTCGGGACTAGTCCCATCATCAGGAGAAGTATCAGGGTCTGCTGATGATGGGACTAGTCCTGAAAGCGCTACAGATAATTAATAATCTTTAAGTTGAGAAGACGAACCTTTTAGGTAAATATTTCATAATTTTATATTTTAATTTTGAATAATACCTCAACAGAACTTTATCATGAATTTTATTAATGAAGTATTACTTGCTGTACTTTGCCATCCTTTGAAAAATTATCATTAACCATAAGCGATTTTAAACAAATGATACCTTTGTCACTTTTTTGCATAAAAAAACAAAGGATCAATATTGTAATTGGTCAAAAATTTGTAAGAGTAAGCTATAAGAAGTTATGTAGTTTTTAAGGTTTTCTCAAAGTAGTGTACACCCTTAGACAAAAAAAAAAAAACTGAGTCCTCTCGTGATTCTATCAACCGATCGGGGAACTTCGTGAGCACTCGCAGAAGCCTTATTCACATTAACACGTTTTCAGTAATTGTACTGTGTTGTTTGCTAGTTAACGCAGTGCACCCTCAAGTAACATAAAAGAGAGAGCTTGGCTTTGTGTGTTTCCGTGGTCGAGAGGTTTAACATACAACATATGTGTTCGTAACCTCACGGGTTCGATTCCCGTTTTACTTTTTTTTTTTTTTTTTTTTACTGAACGTTAGAATAGCATTTCGCCTGTAATATAGTTTCATATTTAATTTTATATTTGAGTTTTATGGCTTTAATGCACACACAAAACACAACAATGAAAACCTTCTAATAATTAAATGAAGAAAGAAAATAATATCTTCTAAAATGAAAACTTTAACAAAATTAATATTGTGTGTATGACCCCTCAGCATCTATTACCCGCCCTCAATCTGCAGGGGCATGGATGCAATCAAATTTCTACAGTCTCGTGGACTTTCGGCTAGAGCATCCCAGACGTCCTGAATTTGTGCCCATAAGCCATCTTTCGTCTTTCGTGCATCTGCAGGACAATTAGAGTTCATTATAAACAAAACTTGTTAGAGGCTGTTGCTTTTGCGCAGAACGTGTGCGGATCAGTCTATTAAAATCAATACATTGACATCACCTAGAACAAACCCTGAATGTGGTAAAATAATTGTTACAATAACTACATTAACATTGCTTTAGTTCAATTGTCAAAATAAAATGTATTTAATTCATGAAACATTTTAATGCAAATATCACGGTAAAAAACTACATAATTGAGGACGCGAACCTGCGACCTTCATTAACAGAAACAGTGACTGCATGCTTTACCGTTGACCTAACAGGGCACGTAGGAGTATCTTCACTCAGTTCATGCCACATAATAGCAGTAGCTCAGGGCCTGCACAATTATGACTAGTTTACTACTGTGAACCCAGCGCTGTGTCGAGTAGGACTTAGAAGAAATATGCGTTCAAGAGATGGCTCATTTTTTTTTTCGTCTAAGGGAGTACATGGAGTTTCTTCCCTTTTGAACTCAGCGATTCAATTATGATCGTAGAAGTCATGGTCCTGTTAGTGTGTATTTCCTACATTGTAGAAAATTATGCAAAATTACCTGGACTGGAACTGACGCCAAATCATTGCACGGTTGCAAGTCGTAGCAGCTGTTGTAACCTATAGAAATAAATAATTCATTATCTTGTTATATAATAAAATTTAAGTATTAATCACCTTACTATAAAATTACAATAGGAAGTAACATTATGAGGTTCTTTTAAATAAATAAGCGAGTCTGTTGCATTTTACCTCAAAAAAGTTGAGTTCTTTTAGGACATGTTTCAAAACATCTGTTTTATTTTCTGCTTGTCCATGAAAACACTTCTGTTTTTGTCCAGTCTGGACAAGCTGAAGATAAAACAGAAGTGTTTTGAAACATGTCCTAGAAGAACTCAACTTTTACAAGATAACACACAATAGAACTAACTAACTCACTGGTTCTATCGAACCCATAGGTTCATGGCCATGCAGACATAAGCTCTCCATATATCCCTATCCTGAGCCAATTTTTTTCCAATCATCCCCTGTATAATCTACTTCCCTCAAATCATAGTTAATATTATTCTCCCACCTCATTCTTGGTCTACCAACTGGGAGTTTTCCTTCTGGTTTTCCTACAAGAAGCTTCCATGCATGTCTTTCATTCCCCACTCGTGCCACATGTTCTGCCCATCGCAGTCTACAAGACTTAACTGTTCTCATTATATCTGGCTTCCTATAAAGACCATGTAATTCACTGTTATGCAGTCTTCTCCATTCACTTGTTTGAGCCTTTGGCATGGGTTCCCTGAAGTGGTCCCTGCCTGGAGAACTGAATGGAGGACTATTTGACCTCCGGAAAATTTTACCCCAGTTGAATCCATGTCCGCATTTCTTGATGGTTGCATTTTTATGGTGAAAAATCATCACTCTTTCGACCAAGATACTTTTTTTGTCTGGCTTATCGCATTTGACTAGTCCGGCATGGGTAACCCTATTGGCAGCAATGCTACCGTCGGCATAGCTCTCGGGATCATTTAAGCACACAAGCCACTCCACCACGACAAGGTAAAGATACCATGGAGGGAAGACGCAATAGACTCACCTTATTTATTAATAATCACTTTGTTTATAAGGCATTTTGAAGTATAAAAGTAGTAATTTCATTTTGTTAAAACATTCTGTCAGTAACACTCAGCAACAAAAAACAAACTTTTTTTGTCTCAGAAAGAAAAATATGTGATTCTGATAGTATTTTTTCTCCTGAATTCAAATATGATATCGGTTTTTCTCCATCATGCAAGGTTTCCGAGAGACAGGCATTTATAATTTCAAACATTCTAATATTTTCTACATTTGTAACTAAATAATATTCAAACATTCGGACTCACGTAGAAAGTAAGAAATGATGATTTTCTGCTATATTTCGCCTGTGAAGCATCCCTCTTGAAGGTCCAACAATAATCAGCCAGCATATTAGGTTTCCTTTTGTCTTGATATCTCTTTTCCATAGCTGAAATCTCCTGATGAAAGTGTTCCCCATGCTCATTTGGTTTTATTTTACAATGGACAAATGGACGAAAAAAACGTTTATTACAAAAATAATTATTTAAATCCATTAATTGAAATTAAAATAAAAAAAACTGTGGGTGATGGAGAAATTCCGAATACATATTTGAAAACATGATAAAAAACCATATTAAGTACAACTATTGGTACTCATGAGACAAAAATCAAGTTGACCAGTGTAATACAAACAGATGTACTTGGAAGTCTAAAAAAGTAAATATTTGTTCCACTTTCATCAGCTACATCTTTATATTTTATCTACATCTACATCAGTAGTGTAACAGCCCAATATTGAGATTTAGGCTGTCCTTTGTTAAGAGTTACTAGACCAAGTTAATTTAGTTATGCTTACTTGCCCACAGATGTCATGAATGGTATTCAGTCAATGTACAAACCCAATGAGACATCTAGCAGACAACTGAGGTGTTACTAGGATGATGAGATCAGTAAATTTTGCTTAGAGGCCTCTTTGTTCAGGCTTAAGGATCTTTTACAAGCCTGTAATTCTTTAGACTAGGGATCCATGGCTTAAAGTCCCTCCCAAAGAACTTGCTTCTTGAATTCTTCCATCCTAAAACATCCATCAACCCCAGTCGGTTTTGAACCTGCGACCCTCAGGACCAGAGGCAAGGAACATAATTACTAGGCCACTGTGGCTGACATATTTTATTTAATAGTATTCTTTAACATCTTAGGTCATTAGCATCACAATTCAAAACTGGGCAGGAAAGGGCTGACAGATTTTACTCAGACAGCTCTTATTTTTAGCATGATGTTCTTCTATATGCTGTATATCTACAACATGGGACCTATGACTTTACATTTTTTCTGTTGGAAGCAATACTCAGGGTTTTTATGTTCTGAAAAATCCAGTGTCTCTTGCCAGGTTTGATCCTATGAATCTCAAAACCAGTGGTGAGAATGGTAACCACTGGTCCATCCATGTTCATAAAAAATAACACATTGCTGTAAGTGGAAGAAAAAATAAAACATTGTAATTTACCTTAAAAGCTCTTTTAAAGATCACAGAATGACCTCATGTGAAGAGGTAAGGAATAGAACAGGCTTAGTCCATTTTTACAAATTTTACAGGAGAGCAATTTTTTTATTATGGATTTTCTCTACATTACAGTAGTTATCCTCTAGCCCAAATGTATTTTACTCTTCTTCTTTGAGGTCTCTGCTGATCATGTTTCTTTTCACTTTATCCATCCACTGTTCCCTAGGTTTCTCCCTCCTACTCCTTTCTTCAGCATTCCAATCCTGCATCATTCTTTGGATTCTATTATTCCCCATCCTCTTCAGATGTCCATACAATTTCAATCTTCGTTCTTCTATTACTTCTATAATATTATGTTTAACATTCATAATTTCTGTAATTTTCTGGTTCTAAATTTTGTCCTTTCTTGATTTTCTTGATGCCCTTCACCAGAAATCCATATCTGTTGTCAGTAATTTTTTTGCTTGCTGTCTACCTAAAGACCTGGTCTGTGCACCATACAACATAACACTTTGTACTAACAAATTAAATACACTGGTCAACATGATTTTTGTCTCATGAGTACCAATAGTTGTACATAATACAGTTTTTTTTATCATGTTTTCAAATATATATTTGGAATTTCTCCATCACCCACAGTTTTTTTTATTTTAATTTCAATTAATGGATTTAAATAATGATTTTTTAATAAACGTTTTTTCGTCCATTTTAAAATAAAACCAAATTAGCTAACTCAGGAGATTTCAGCTATGGAAAAGAGATATCAAGGCAAATGGAATCCTAATATGCTGGCCGATTATTGTTGGACCATCAAGAGGGATGCTCCACAGGCAAAATATAGCAGAAAATCGTCATTTCTTACTTTCTAGGCAAGTCAGAATGTTCGAATATTGTGTAGTTACGAATGTAGAAAATATTAAAGTGTTTGAAATTATAAATTCCTGTCTCTCGGAAACCTTGCGTGATGGAGAAAAACCGATATCATATTTGAATTCAGGAGAAGAAATATTATCAGAATTACATATTTTTCTTTCTGAGACAAAAAAAAGTTTCTTTTTTGTTGCTCAGTGTTGTCAATATCTTGGCTTTATTTATAATACTTTTACTCTATATCACTGAATTTAACATTCTAATCACTTTTCTTCCAGCACTAAATTCTTTTCTCAATATCACTATAACTTTCTCCCATCTGATTCTAAAATTGATCCTAAATATTTGAATTTTTCAGCTTTCTTAATTTCCACATTTTCACATTGTAATTTCTCTTCATTTTCTAGCAATTTAAAGAATTAAAACATTAAACACACAGTTAATATAGGGTATTTCAAAAGTGGTATTTTAAAATGTAGACACGAGAATTATAAATATGAAGAGAAGGAAAATGGTTCCAGATAGCATGAACAGAGAAATTAACCAGTTATGAGATAATGCCTTTTTTTTTTTTGGTGACTGGGGCTCATTGAATGCTAAAGATTAATTCCAAAAAAAGCAGTAACAATTTAATTAATTTTATTAATATTGAGTCAAGTATAGTTTACAAGTGTAAACAGAAACAACCACAAACATTATAACAAATATTATTCCACAAGTTAATTTTTCATGAGTAGGTATTCATGGGATCCACAACTGTTCAAGCAACTGGTAATTACGTTAGTATCTCAGTCGTTAAGTTTTGGGATTGAAATCTGGTTTATTGAATTCTAAGAGTTGATCCTGGTGGACTAATGGTAAAAATGCTCACCACTGTTTCTGAAGTTCATAGGTTCAAACACAGTCACAGTCTTTTAAGGATATAAAGATCCTGATTATGGCTTCTTTTGCAAGGAATTATAGCCCTAGGTGTGATGTTGTATATTTATGTCACACAAAAGCTTCTCAAACCTGAAATTAGCTTGGTTGTTAAAGAAAGTATTTAAATATTGTAATAACTGACCCTGAGACTCAGTTCACCTCTAATAAAATAATTATGGACATTCTTATTGGTTATAGACTGGCTACAGTGTAAGAATACACTTTTCAGGTGAAGTGGAAGAGAACTTCATCACGTGAAACCATTAGGTAAAACAAACTGTTATTATTATTATTATTATTATTCTTCCTTCCAAGTATTAGGCCAAGGCCTGTTACGATCCTATAGAAAATTTTCCCTCCAGCGTTTCATAGGACGGTCCAGTGATCTTCGTCCTTTATTATTATTATTATTATTATTATTATTATTATTATTATTATTATTATTATTATTATTATTATTATTATTATTATTACTATTATTATTATTATTGTCAATATTACTATTTTCCATCTCCTTTCAAAAAACGTTAAACTGAAAATGTATAAAACTGTTATTCTACCAGTTATAATATACGGATGCGAAACATGAACTCTTACTTTAAGGGAGGAAAGGAGATTATGAGTATTTGAAAATAAAGTTCTTAGGAAAAACTTTGGACCAAAGAGACAGGATCAGAGAAGTGAATGGAGAAAACTTCATAACAGTGAACTATATGGTCTTTATAGGAAGCCACATATAATAAGAACAGTTGAGTCTCATAGACTGTGATGGGCAGGACATGTGGCACAAGTGGGGAATGAAAGATGTGCATGGAAGCTTCTTGTAGGAAAACCAGAGGGAAAACGCTCAGTGTGTAGACCAAGAATGAGGTGGGAGAATAACATTAACTATGATTTGAGGTAAGTAGATTATACAGGGAATGATTGGAAAACATTAGCTCAGGATAGGGATATATGGAGAGCTATGGGTTTGATAGTGCCAGTGAGTTAGTTAACTAGTTAGTTAATATTACTATTATTAGCTAATGGTATTAGCTGAGAATATATGGACCCTAACATATATAGAGGCCCACAACACTTGCGCATTCCTGGCCTATTAATGTTGTCATTTTACGAGGTATTTGAACTGTAGATATTCTCTATTTTTGTGTAGTTTACACAGTCTTGGAGTTACTATACCTGATATACATATGAGTGGTTCAGAGCAAAAATGGACCAAATGCAAAAATTGAAAATCCTAGTTATATGTGAATTTGGGTTCAAAATATCAATAATTCTTGAGAGCAATTGTGAATCAAGTTTTGCATTTCTTCTTTTTCACTTTAAAAAAATGTTTAATTCTTCATTTGCATTTAAATATATTACTTTTAACTTTATAACAGTTTTTCTCAAAACAGTAAAATATAGACTTGGTACTTTGCTCTAAACCCCTCATATGTCAAGTCACACACATATATTTCTAGATAGGTAGCCGAGTGGTCTAATGCTGGATATTCTTGGTTCAAATCCCAGTCAAGGTGCAAATTTCTCTCTCTAATTTTTTTAATTTAGAATCTGTTGTTCAAATTAAGCACAGATAAAATTTTTTCCTCTTACTTACTTACTCACTGGCACTATCAAACCCGTAGGTTCATGGCCGCGCTGACATAATCTCTCCATACATCCCTATCCTGAGCTAATGCCTTCCAATCATTCCCTGTATAATCTACTTCCCTCAAATCATAGTTAATGTTGTTCTGCCACCTCATTCTTGGTCTGCCAACTGGGCGTTTTTCCTCTGGCTTTCCTACAAAAGCTTCCATGCATGTCTTTCATTTCCCATATGTGCAACATGTCCTGCCCAACACAGTCTACGAGACTTAATTGTTCTTATTATATCTGGCTTCCTATAAAGACCATGTAGTTCATTGTTACGTAGTCTTCTCCATTTGCCTGTCTGTTCATCTCTCTTTGGTCCAAAAATTTTCCTAAGAACTTTATTCTCAAAAACTTGTAATCTCATTTCCTCCCTTAAAGTAAGAGTCCATGTTTCGCACCCATATAATATAAGTGGTCGTTAAAATATTTAAACTCTAAGCTATACATTTGCATGATATATAATGAAATACTCACATCTGCAAAGATGAATACAATACTTGCAGCTACCAAACATAGATGAAACATGGTAAAATATGAACTCAAACCATGTCATGCGTTCAACTATATAGGATACAGGATATAATACTAGAGTCATTTTATTTACTAAAAAATACAGTTTGATATTAACCAGATACCACTTATATAATTCACTATTGTGTAGAACAAGGTCATTTTTATGAAGCTGCATTTTTATTATAAATATTTAACTTGTTGTTGATATAAATTTACATGTTGATAACATTCTAGTCACCATAGCATGACATAGGTATCATCATGTTATGAACACAGGAAATAACTCCACATATGCAACTCTTGTCTAGCAATCCTACACCACAGAAAGAAAACATGCTAACAAGAGAACTGTCAATCATTACATGTTGGAAGCTACCTTGAAATTTCTCCCAGAGAAGCATTATGATGTACCAAGACCATGTCCAAATAATGATATGCCATTTTTAACTGCAAGGCACAGAAATCAAAGCCAGAATCCAGCAATGGCAACACACTGTATGGAGGAGATGGACTCCCTGCTTGAATAAGAGCAGAGTGGAATGAGGTGGACGTGGCATGGATGGCAGGCAGTGAGGGTTATCCAATCTACCAATTTGGGAGTTGTATTATGTCCCTATAATTTAAATGAGAGATTTGGCACTGGATTTTAGTTCCTTCTAGTTAAAAATGACAGATAATTTTTTGGACGTGGCCTTGGTACAACACAATGCTTCTCTGGAAGAAATTTCAAGGTAGGTTTTGGCATGCAATGGTTGACAGTTCCCTTGTAAGAAGACTTGAAATTAATTACCATATAGATTTATTTGAGGATGGATCTGAATCCCTAAAGCACGACAGGCCTACAAGGCCCTTGGCCTACAAGCCGGCTGCTGGCCTCACATCCACATGTGTTAATCACATAGATAGACCATCATCTAGCCAGTGTAGGGGTGACATGTGTCCCCCAGCCATTATAGCTGGTCTTCTCAACCTGGATTTGCTACTTATTGTAGCTACCCAAATGTCTCAACATGCTGGGTGGGCACTGGTCCCTTACTGGCTGAAATTCCATGAGAAAATTTCTTCCCCCATGGAGACTCGAACCAGTGCAAGTCCAGTAGCTCTGTGCCAAGGCTTCTTGCCTTAACCACTCAGTTAAGGTAATTCTGCCTGAAGGCAGGTCCTTCACTGCAATCATAGCATTTTTATGCTATGCTTGTAGCTTTACTAGGAAATTTTAAGTGTGGTAGCTTCCCGTTGCTTTCCACACCGATGAAAGATGATGATGATGATAATAATAATGCTAAAGATGATGATGTTGGCCATATGATTTCGGGGACTGTTTGAGCCTTAAAGTTTTCCTGACATTTGTCTTACAGGTGAGGAAAACACCCTGAATAAAAACCTCACCCAGAAAAACTGCCCCGATCGGCGATCGAACCCAGGCCCGCTGCATGACAAGGCAGCACACTACCTCGAGACCACAGCAGTGGACATATAAAGTATATAAAGAATTAATTTGTTATGGAATTGTATCTGACAAACAGCAGAATTATACAAATTATAGATACAGCATTCTTCATTTATAACCTAACGGGTACAGGAGTTTTGCCTGTGCGCGGTTGGGTATGCCATAGCCAGCTTTTCTCCAACATAAACTCCATCCGTAAAGCATGTATAAAAATCTTACATTATAGAAAATGCTGAAAATGTCATCCACCCTCGGCTAAACAGGCATTATGTAGGGAAAACACATTCTGATTCACTTGATTAAGATGGGCCTCTGTAATGTTTCTGATTCCATTACTAATATTTTGTTTTAGTTCTTCCGATGTATGATGATTTGTCTCGTAAACTTTGTCTTTCAGGTTTTAGTTTTAATAATTTAGTTGCTCTATGTGCAGAAGACTCTGAAATTCCCACCTGTTGTGCTTATTTTGGTATGTATTTTGCTGATGTATGTTCAAAAATTGCGCCTATTTCGTCTAACTATTTCTCTCTTTATGCTTATGTTTTTTGTTTAACACAGAACCAGTGGATTCGAATTTCTTCACAATCTCATGAATTGTAAATCTGGAAGGAGACACTTCACCAGGGAACTTTTCAATATACTCTGAGCGAACATGGCTTGGTGATTCACAATAAAAATAACTTTTACACACAAAAATGTGTTGCTCTAGATTCAATCATCTGTTCATATTGCTGGATGATACATTACTGCTGAGTGCTGCTGCTAGCAAATGTGCATGCTCATAGGCAGACGGCAGTGGGGGAATCTAGCAAGAGCTCGGGAGAGGCAAAACGCCATGTGTCCATTAGGTTATAAATGAAGAACCCTGTATTTGGGTGAGTATATAAAGAGAGCTATCTCCATGTTGAGACTTGAAAGTAGTTTTGAAGTTCCTTAGGATGGGTTACTGGCCCGACGCTAAGTAGTCCAGTAGTAGGGCTGCTACCTTTTAATCTCTGGACAGACATTAGGATACTGCATTTACTCAGTACTCGATGGAACGGTTATATCGCCGTGACTCGGTCCTCAGAGCCTCGTTTGTGAAAACGGGTTGTACCACAAGAAGGTGAGGATGAGAATTGGGTAGGAGAGGTTATACACATGTCACTATCCCTTACTAGATCACAAAAAAATGAAGACATCTTAGAAGAATTACACATGGAACCTTTAGAAAACAACATTTCTGATTATAAGTCAAGATGGATGCAACATGTACATCGAATGGAAGATCACAGGATATCCAAACAAATGTTAAGATATCAACCTGCAGGAAGAAGAAGACAAGGACGTCCACTCAAAAGACTTCTGGATGGTGTTTCTCTTGAAGTCGAAACAGGTCAACAAATGGCCTAAATTCGTGAATGTACTATGATGATGATGAGCTATCTCCATCTAAGTTATACATAGCAAGGTTAGTGCCAGAGGGTTCTAGTTAAAATTTTCTTATTTTGTTTGTTTTTCACATTAAATGTTTCTTAACGTTTAAAAGATGAATGTCACAAATATGTGAAAGCAGGTATACCACTCTACCACCTAAAGGCAGATAAATCTGACACGTTGCAGGTATTAAATTTTTATTCACAACTCTATGAAATACTTACTTAATACTTAGTACAGGCTTTCCACTTTACAGCAGTTCGCCCTTGATTCCTGCTTTCCAGAGATTCCTATCTTCCCATTGTCCTTCTTCCATACCCCTCATCATCATGGCATCATATATTCCCTCATACCCTGCTCTTCTACTTCTCCCCCTCTTCCTTCTGCCTGGTACCATCCAATCTAACACATGTTTAGGCCACTGGTCTTCCAACATCCGTTGTACATGTCCATACCACTGTAAAGCTCTCTTTGTTATCCTTTCGATAACAGTTTCTTGTCCGATATATGTATTTCGAATATGTTGTAGCCTGGATATTCTCATACTTCTCCATAATTCATCCATTTCTGTCACCAAAATTCTTTTCTGCATCCTTTCATTTATTGTCCAGCTTTCTGATCCATATGTAAGTGTACTTTCTATTACATATTGTTTGTATAATCTCTTTTTTTGTTTTTTGGGTCAAATTTCTATTCCATAAAAGACCATTCAGGGATCTAATCACCTTCCTTGCACAATTTACTCTGTTAATAATATCTTTTTCACAAGTACCAGATTTATCTATTATAGATCCAAGATATTTAAATTCTTCAACATGTTTAATTATCATATAATTTATTAGTAGGTCTTCTGAATTTTCTCCGATTACCATATATTCTGTTTTGATATAATTTATCTTCAGTCCACCTACCTCAAATGCATCTACCAACTTTCTAATCATATATTCTATATCTTCTTTATCTTGTCCAATTATAATCTGGTCATCAGCGAATAATAAATTGTGCAGTAAATGGTCATTAATGTTGATTCCCAGTCCCCTACATGACTTATTCCATTTCATTAATACATCTGCAAAATAAGGGTGTTAATACATTTAAATTCTGGCTACTGGGTAGTGATGGGAATTTTAACATCCTGTACAGTAAAGTTAAGAGTAATTTTTATAAGCAACATTCATGTTTTGTCCATAATGTTTAGAATCTCTGAGCATTGTGCTGGTCAATCATTACTATACACACCTTATCATATATTTAATTCTAAACTTTAAATCACTCTCCTCAAAATTAAAACAAAAAATCTGATAGAACTCTTATGGTTCTAACCTCACAACAGATTTAAGTGCCAAGAATCTCAAAATTATGATTTACCAGATAGTACACCTTTAAGAAAATAATACATTAATTACTATAAGGCAGATTTCTATGACATTTAATATATTTTAAAGCTTTGAATTTTGAATTAGAACCCATTCGTCACCATATACAAAACTATCAGAACTGGAAAGCCCATTTTCAACGAATGCCATCTCATAGAATTCCAAAAGCCATACTTCGCTGTGGTCTCGAGGTAGCGTGCCTTGTCACGCAGCAGGCCCGGGTTCGATCCCCGGTCGGGGCAGTTTTCCTGGGTGAAGTTTTTATCGGGGTTTTTCCTCATCTGTAAGACAAATGTCAGGAAAACTTTAAGACCCAAACGGTCCCCGAAATCATATGGCCATCATCCTTATCATTATCATCATCATCCTTCACCGGTGTGGAAAGCAACGGGAAGCTACCACACCTACACAATTCCCTAGTAAAGCTGCAAGCATAGCATGAAAATGCTATGATTGCAGTGAAGGACCTGCCTTCGGGCAGAATTACTATGGATGGATACTTCGCTACTGCCCCCAGGGCAAAAGATCGCTGGGATGACCAAAAAAGTGCTGGATGGAAAATTCCTCTTTGAGACCGTAACGGGCCACACAGCCCAATACTTGCATGGATGATGATGATGATGAATTTCAAATAAGTAAATAACATTTTTACAGGTAGGTGAATGGAGAAGATTTCATAACAGTGAGCTACATGTTCTCTATAGGAAACCAGATAAAATAAGAATAGTTAAGTCTCGTAGACTGCAATAGGCAGGACATGTGCATGAATGGGGAATAAAAGAGAGGTATGGAAGCTTCTTGTAGGAAAACTAGAGGGAAAATGCCCAGTTGGTAGACAAAGAATCAGATATGAGAATATTATTAACCATGCCGTAGCATAGTGGTTAAGGCACTGAGCTACAAGCCGGAGGGTCAAGGGTTCAAGTCCCGTTGGGGTCAGGATTTTTAAACTGACCCAAACCCTCTGGCGGCACTATGGCCCTGGGGTCGACTCAGCCTCTAACGGAAATGAGTACCAGATGCTTGTTCTGGGGGTAAAGGCGGCCGTCACGCAGGGCTGACAACCCAGCTGACATAAAGTGCCGATTGTCTAGGAAAAGTAGGAGCCTTAACCTCCTACTACCCCAAGGGCTTCCGGGCCTGTTGTGGGATCACTTTACTTACTTTACTATGATTTGAAGGAAATAGTTTGTACAGGGGATGATTGGAAAACATTAGCTCAGCATAGGGATGTATGGAGAACTTATATCTGCGTGGCTATTAACCTACATGTTCAATAGTGCCAGTGAGTTAGTTATAGGTTTTCTGATGAAAATTTAAAGGTTTTTATTGTGTCTTGAAAGTGATATTCCTCAAGTTTTTAGCTTCTTGGTTATATTTGTTCTGATTTCTCTCATATTTTAGTCATAATTCAGGAATTTTATTAAGTCATTAGCCAAGTTTAAATAACCAACATAATATTTATGTAAGTTGCAAGTTGCATGGACACTTGTTCGAAGGCTGCTTTTTATTTCTGGAAATTCCTTGAAAGGCCGGGCTGTTTCACTCTAGTGAAAATTTGGAAAATGTATATGAATGAACCATTAGTACTGTGACACATTATAATAGCAGTGTTTGAATTTGGGAGTGACAGAGAAAGTAGTGGTCTCGCATTAATGGAAATAGATTCGTGAGTCACTGACTCATGAGTTGAAAGACCCGCACAGAATGATCAATACATTTAGACCTCCATGTCTGGAAGGTTCTATACACATATACCCCTCCTTTCCAGAGACTTGGACTCCCAAAGCTTCTATATTAGAAAAATCTCGGTGACAAGCCGAGAAAGTTCCTGCCCTGGGCTATATAAGTATTGTCAGGATCAGAAGTAATCAGTTGTGTTTGGATAGCAATACAGTGAACTGAGATAAGAAGAAACTGTGGCAAGTAATAGCATATTACGATGCAAGGTTGGGAAGTGGTTTTTACAGAATTGAGGAAAAATGTTTAAAAACCAAGCAATAGCGAGGTTTGTAATTTCGAAGATTCTGTAAAACACTTCACAAATGTGCGTTGTACATTATTTTTTGTGCGATGGTGTGGTGGTAAAATAATAACATGTTTGTTGGAAATATGTGCGTTCATTATAAACAATTGACTAATGTTAACAGTATGGGCAATGTTTATTAGTTGAAACAACAGGAAGCCTTGAGAACAATTATTGATAACATGGCCACAAGTATGTATTTAATGTTTTATATTGTTTCAAGTAATGTTCAGTTCATTTAAAATGCAGTGATTTATTTCATATAACGTGTATTAATACTATCTTTTGGATATTTTTTGTACATACATTGTACATAGTATACATAGAGGGCAGTGGTTTTACTTCCTGCACGTGGGTGTAAATTTAATATTACAGTATAGTTATTTAGGTTGGCAACCCTGAATGTAGGAAGTTGAACTTTCAGTAATGGTCGCCATTGCTGGTAAGTACAACAAAACGCACTATCGTACAAAAAAGTATTTAGTGACTGGAAATAATTTTGTGGCAAATAAACTGTAAGCAAGATTAAGTATTACAGCAAGTTGTATGTAAAGTGTCACTGAGAGTTTATGTGAATAAAATAAAGTTATTGTGAAAATCTACATGAACATCTGTTGTGTTTATTAACAAGAAAACAAGGCAAAAGCGATACCTTGGTAGCACATGACAGTATAAAATGATTAATAGTTTCATTAAAGTCCACCGCTGTGGTCTCGGGGTAGCGTGCTGCCTTGTCACGCAGCGGGCCCGGGTTCGATCCCCGGTCGGGACAGTTTTTCTGGGTGAGGTTTTTATCGGGGTTATTCCTCACCTGTAAGACAAATGTCAGGAAAACTTTAAGGCCCAAATGGTCCCCGAAATCATATGGCCATCGCAATCATCATCATTCATATTCATTTTACGTTAAGCTTAGGATTGGGGACTCTCCTGGCATACCATTATCATCATCACCCATCATATCATCAGTGCAACGTAACCCTGCCTTCCAGGTGCCCCAACCTCAGAAGTGGGTTACAAGTACGCCATGCCAGGAGAGAAACCAGGAATGTCAAAAGACAAACCTGGGGTATTTCAAAAAAAAAGTTTCTTTAAATTATAAGGTCATTTTTTCTTTTTACTTTTTGGGTCATATTTTACAGTTTTTTAGGTCACAAATGAATGTATATTTTCTTATTTTTTAGGTACTGGTAATAGAAATTCACTTTTTATTCATCACCATCCCTCCATGGTATCTTTACCTTGTCGTGGTGGAGTGGCTTGCATGCTTAAATGATCCTGAGATCTATGCTGGCAGTAGCATTGCTGCCGATAGGGTTACCCATGCCGGACTGGTCGAAGGTGATAAGCCAGATGAAAAAAGTACCTTGATCAAAAGAGTGACGATCTTTCACCATAAAAATGCAACCATCAAGAAATGCGGCAGTTCTCTTGGCAGGGACTACTTCAGGAAACCCATGCCAAAGATGTATGGAGAACTTATGTCTGCGCAGCCATGAACCTACGGGTTCGATTGTGCCAGTGATTAAGTAAGTATTTATCACCATTGAAATTAAGAGAATATTACTTTATCCCACACTATCAATATTTTTTTATAGTCAAGAAAAAATATAATAATGGATCTAAAAGACACATAATTAAAAGAATAGAAATGGAACAATAACTAAAATGGCTTCTTGCACATTTAGAACATCTGCATAGAAGAAGATATGGTACATTTATAACACTCATCAAAATAAATGCAATACAAACTAGCTAGGAAACTCATTTTTAACAGTTTTGATGATATAATGATACCATGAAGGAAGTCAAGTTACTTTCAAATCATTGAATTTACCTCATCCCATCATTTGATTTCATCATTGCAAAGCATAGGTTCAAGTGGAATTTATGCACAATTCAATTAACACATTTCTGTGATATAATTATAAAATCATAATTAATTTTATTTTAATTGTATAATTAATATTAATACAACAAAACAAGTTTTTATTGCAAGACTGTGAAAAGAGAAAAAAGTATAAATTCTAGAATGGAGAATAATGGTGTTTTGAGAAAAAATGTCACTCTCCGAATGACCAGCTATAGATATGGGTCAATTATCAGAAACTTTTTTTCTGCATGCAGAGGAAGTTTGCACTTTTAGAGGATAAGACTATGTTTTTCTTTCTTTCTTATTTATTGTCTTAACGGCTTTCTGAATTTAGCCATAGCCTCTCCCTTTGCTAGGAGTTTTCTAGACCATGCTAATTTAGATTAGATTAGATTTAATTAGATTAGATTAGATTAGATAGATTAATTAGATTAGATTAGATTAGATTTATTTAGCCTGGTGGAGTTAAGGCCATGTGGCCTTCTCTTCCACTCACCAGGACAAACATATATCACATCAGATTATAACAATCTGAATTAACTCTAATATTAAATACTAAATAAAAATTTGATCAAAAAGAAAATATCTATTATATTACGATCTATAATGCAACCAGTTAATGTTAGTTAAAATTAAGACTAAAACTAATAATAAAATGTATACAAGCAAACATATTAAATTGTCCCTGTCTAATGTATATAAAAAACAAAGAAAAATAATGAGATATAGGAAACTAATTTTATGATTATACAATATTTAAAACAAAACAAATGAAAATATTTGTTAATCTCATTTTTTATTTTCATAAATGATTAAATTTATTAATTGTTAAAAGAATACTATCAGTGAGGTGTATAAGTTAGTTTGTTATTAAATAATTCTTTAGTTTGTTTTTGAAGGATGTTATAGTTTGACAGTCTCTGACATAGGGCGGAAGGGAATTCCATGTTTTGGTAAGTGAGACCGTAAAAGATAATGAATAATACACATTGTGATGAGGAGGGATATAAAGGACAATGTGCTGATGGGATCGGGTGTCAAGATTATGTGTGTCGGATAGTCTGATGAAGCGGCATGATAAATAATTAGGCGATGATGTGTGAAGTATTTTATAGAGAAGGGATAGGGAATGGACAGTTCTATGATCTCTTGGATGAAGCCATGATAATTGTTCCAGGGACGGTGTAACATGGTCAAATCTGCAAATACCACAAATAAAACGTGCGCAAGAATTATGAACACGTTGAAGTCTTTGAGTGAAAATAATATTTAAGTCTATAAAAAGAGTATCACAATATTCAAAATGGGGCATTGCAAGTGTTTCTACTAACATTTTCCTAAGAGCGAATGGCAGACAATTTCTTATACGATTTAATGAATGTATTATTGAGAAGATTGTTTTGCATGTATGGTTTATTTGTGTATTCCAATTTAAGTTGTTGTCAATAAATACTTCTCGAATTTTTACTGTCTCCCTATAAGGGATTTGAATTCCATTAAGTGACACATGCGAGATTGTGTTTAGGTTACCAGTAATTGTAGATAATAGTCTCTGGTGACCCATAATGATTGATTGTTATACTTCTCTATCTACAGATGTCATGTGGTCACTATTCTGACCCAATGAGATATCCAGTAGACAACTAATGTATTCCTTGGATGATGAAGGTCAATAAATTTTGCTTTAAAGCCCTCTTTTTTCAGGCTTAAGATTGTTTTATGAGCCTGAAAACCTTCATACTCAGGACCCTAAAGTCATCCCTGGGGGACTTGTTCTTTAGATTTATCCATCCTAAAAAATCCATTGACTTTGTCTGTGTTTGAAAACATGATCCTTGGGATTAGAGGCAAGGAACATAACCACTAGACCACCATAGTCGATGCCTCTCACATCTTTTCTGTAATGACATGTGTCTGAGTTTCTTTAAATAGCAATGCACGAACATATTTTAATGGTTAAGTTATGTAGATAGGAAATAACACTATGAGGTTTTTTAATATTGTTTTATTTTTTATTATTTCACTCACCTCATACTTTATGAAGTATGAGGTGAGTGAAATAATAAAAAATAAACAATATATTTTAATGGTGATTAAGTACATTCAGTCAGTATACTAATTTGTCAACTATTTATGTACATATTTGCAGCTTAAGCTGAGAAATTCTGATGTTGACTGGTTGGTTGGTGTCTAATGTGATGTATCTATCACTGAAGTCATTAGCGTCTTGCTCTCCAGTAGTTTGAAGTTTCCTCTTTGACGGCTGTATAGTTGTTGAGGTGTTCATCATCCATTTCTTCCTCTGGTGGTTGTATAGAATACATCTTGGTATAGACAATACATATGATCTTGTACTAGTGTTTAGCAAGGCAATCATGACCCATGGTCTTTCTAGGAAGCCAGATATAATAAGAACAATTAAGTCTTGTAGACTGCGTTGGGCAGGACATGTTGCGTGTATGGGGAATTAAAGATGTGCATGGAAGCTTCTTTTAGGAAAGCGAGGGGGAAAACGCCCAGTTGGTAGACCAAGAATGAGGTGGGAGAACAACATTAACTATGATTTGAGGGAAGTAGATTGTACAGGGAATGATTGGAAGGCATTAGCTCAGGATAGGGATGTATGGAAAGCTTATGTCCATGTGACCATGAACTAATGGGTTCGATAGTGCCAATGAGTAAGTAAGTAAGTAAATAATCATGACCTGTATCTATACTATCAAATTCATTTTTTTATTTTATATTACACCATTGAGGCTATATTACATTATAAAATGTATGTACCTTTTTTTTCCTTTTGTATTTTTACACTCCGTCTTCCTCAATATTTCTTTATTATTCCATGTTTCTTATTCCTGTGAAGCTTTTCGAAATTTTTATTTCATCTTCGTGACTTTTGTTGTATCTGTTTATTTGTAGATTGTAACCAAAACCCATTATATACAATCTACAAACAAACAAATACAACAAAAGTCATGAAGATGAAATAAAAATTTCGAAACGCTTCACAGGAATATGATACATGGAATAATAGAGAAATATTGAGGAAGACGGAGTGTAAAAATACAAAAGAAAAAAAAGAGGTATACACATTTTATAATATCATGACCTGTAGTTAATCTGAATTGTGCAACTGCTGTCTTCCGTTGAAGTTCTGGTCTGATGTTGGTGTTGTGAAGGAGGCATTCCCATTTCTTGTCTTTTGTGGATGATTGAAGTCTGTTGTCATTTATATCCCTAGTTTTTGATTTTATGTGCTTTTAGCCGAAATATAAGATATAGGTTTGTGTGTTGGTGATTGTGATATCAGGGAACCTTTCTTCGCAAGGAAATCAGCTGTTTTATTGCCCAAAATTCCACAATATGATGGAATCCACTGTAGGATGGTTTCTTTGGTATGGAGTTGTAGTATCATGTCATAACATTAAGTTATGTAGGTAGGAAATAACACTATGAGGTTTATTTTAATTTTGTTGAGTTGTTTCTTGACTCACCTCATACTTCTGAACTCCCTTGCAGATCCAGATTTCGTCACTGTATTTGTGACATTCTCAATGTCAACCATGTTCACAAATACAGTGACAAAATCTGGATCTGCGAGGGAGTTAAGAAGTATGAGGTGAGTCAAGAAACAACTCAACAAAATGTCATAACATTGTTTGGAGTCATGTGTATTTGGGTGACAGATTGATTTAAGAGCTGCTTTTGAGTCTGATGGAGAAGTTATCCAATTTTATTAAGAGATTTTCAAGTGATGTTTTTATAGCATGTATTTCACCATAAATTTTTTTTTTCCCCAGCATGGAAATTCTGATGTAATTATTATTAAATTATGCAAAACTTCCTGTTGCAAATATGATATTAATTACAGCATTTACTACAGGAGTGTGTGATAGGGCATGTAGTTCATGCTTTATGTATTCATCACTGGATTATATGCAAAGATAAACCAAATATTAAAATTTGTCCGTGGTCTATAATGCATGAGAAACAAAGTCAATATTTTTTCAAAGTTAAAATTGGGAAACACATTATGAGGTTCTTAATTAATAAATTAATGAGTCATTTTAACATCTTACCTCATATTTCATGTTTTTCAAACACGGTAACTATAGTTTTCAAATGATCTTGTCATTCATTTTCAACCGCCATTTTTTATTTAACTTGACCATCTTAGAATTTAGTCTCACACCATAGCTGACCTGTCTAAGGCATTGTGCCTTGGTGCAGAGCTACAGGACATGCACTGATTTGAGTCACCATGAGGGAAGAAATTTTCTCATAAAATTTCAACCAGTGTTGGATTGGTGCCTACTTGGCATCATGAGGAATTTTTTGTAGCTCCAATTTGAGAAAATCAGTTGTGTATTATGGCTGGTGACATGACATGTTCACCACAAGTCACCTCTACACTGGCTGGGTGATCATCCATTTCCGTAAATGGCACAAGTGGAAGTGAGGCTGGTAATTCAAGGGCCTTCTAGGCCTGTCACTCTATGGAGTTTGATTTATTTTAGAATTAAAATAACTTTGCATATTGTAATTTGAGATATAGTAGATTATATGTTTTTCTTTTTTTTCTTTTTAGAAGTAAACATTACATTTAGTCAATATAAAATATCATCATCATCAATCATCATCATCATCATCATCATCATCATCATAGTACATTCACGAATTTAGGCCATTTGTTGACCTGTTTTGGCCTCAAGAGAGACACCATCCAGAAGTCTTTTGAGTGGACATCCTGGTCTTCTTCTTCCTGCAGGTTGATATCTTAACATTTGTTTGGGTATCCTGTGATCTTCCATTCGATGAACATGTTGCATCCATCTTGACTTATAATCAGAAATTTTGTTTTCTAAAGGTTCCATGTGTTCTAAGGTTCTAAGATGTCTTCATTTTTTTTTTGTGATCTAGTAGTGTGCATCCTGCAGTCCTCCGAAGGTATCTCATTTCAGCAGATCTAAGTCTCTGTATATCCTTGTGTTTCAACATCCATATTTTGCTACCATACAAAAGAGTTGGAAGAGCCAGTGTTTTATACACTTTTAGGCTTGAATGTTTTTGGACTAACTGTGGCTTGAAGACAGAATTTATTAACCCTAAAATTCTTAAAAATTTAGATATTTTTGCATTTACATCCTTTTCTTCTTCATATGAGATATTGCATCCTAGGTATGTAAAATTATTCATCATTGACTGAAATAGTACATGTTTTTGAACCATGAAGTAGAATTGTTCTACTATATTTTTTACATTCCATAAGTGCGTATGATTGTGAAAGTCACTGTTATTTAGAAGTTGAGAATCCCCAAGTTAAAATGCTTTAAAATAATTTTATTTGAATTATATAGTATTTATGCCTAAAACATATGCATTGTAGGGACTCTTATCACCCCAAATGGGAGAAAATCTACATTCAGAAGAACAGGGAAAGAATCATAAATTTTGAAATTCCTGGAGAGAGGGGATTTGATATGCAAGCTCTTTGGACCACCAAAAGATGTAGTAGGAGTCGACATTCAGGGCCAGCAACTTAAAAATCAACAGTTAGGACAAGCCAACAATGAAAAGAATTGTTTTGAAACATGTCTTAAAAGAACTCAACTTTTATGAGGTAAGATGCAACAGACACAACTTATTTATAAGAAGAACCTCATAATTTTACTTCCTATTGTAATTTTATAAAAGAAATCCTGTTAGAGACTGCTGTTAAACAGAATAAGAAACAAAGAAAGGCATCTATGTCTACAGGTTCTGATGAATCTAGTCCAAAGCCGCCCAAACTTATTTGTATCGTGGGCCAAATGGAAGAAACATGAATGTGGCGTGGGCTAAAAGCCCTATTATTGCTGTTGTGGATTATTATTTATTTAGTAGGTTTCACTCCTTCCTGAGCCCAATTGATCTACTGTCATTCTCCTCTACATATCTCTGTCATTCCAATCCTTTTACTCTCATGCTGCTCAAAATACCATCAATCCATGTTTTTTTTTTTCGTTCTCTTTTTTTTTTACCGGCACCCATTCTTGTATTCTTTTTGGGAATCTCTCTTCTGTCATTATTTTTACATGACCATACAATTTTATTGTTATTATTATTATTATTATTACTATAAGCGTGTATTGATTTGCTACTTTTCTTGTTATGTCGTTATAACATATTTCACATGTTTTTAATTCCATTACTGATAGATTAATATTATAGGCCAATCCTTAGCATATTTTAATTTACTAGAATGATACAGGTCTACAGGGGCCGATAGAAAATGATGAAGGACCGTATCTGGCCCACGGGCCTTAGTTTGGATGACCCTGCATTCAGTACTCGGTTCATGATTTCTGTAGTGATTTCGATTTCAGTTTATTTGAAAATGAAGTTGATCCAAAGAACAAATCACTGAGCAAACCCTATCACTAATTGTAATGTAAGTGAACTCAGACCTAAAGAGTTTGTATTAATCTGTCTCCAGTACAACAAAGGAACTAAAAAGTAAATCACATAGAAATTTTGGCCCAGATATTAAGCATTCATGGAAAAGAATATAAACTCAGATTTATGAGAAATTCAACTAATTCTATTAATAAATATATGTTTTTCTTCAAGAAGATGATATCAGTTCCGTAACTATCAATGACATTGTAAACTTGCTGAAAAACTTGTTTTTAAGGCATGGTCATTACTGCTTTTCAGTTGAAATCATCATCGTCATCAGCATCAAAGATTAGACCTGCTGGTCTGTTCCGATCTCATGTTAGAATTGGTCTATCCATCTTTTACTGGGTATTCCAACATTTCTTCATCCTAGTGGTTTGTAATGAAGAATCTGTTTTGGAATTCTATTGTTATCCATTCTATTGATGTGGTCCATTCATTAATCTCTGTCTTGTGTAATTTTATTTAATAGTTTGAATATATTCAGTTCTCTTCGTATATCCTCACTTCACCTTTGATCCATTATTGTATAGCCAGCTACACTCCTCAGAAACCTCATTTCTGATGATTCTATTCTTAGTCTCTGGTTTTTAGTTAAGACCCGAATGTTCGGATCCATATAGTAGTGTTGGAACCGCCATTGATTTATAAAATTTTAAAAGTGTTTTATTTCTAGTTCCTTTAAGACTTCGTTTTATGGTGCCACACATATAATTAAATTTATTTATTTTGTTTTCAATGTCTTCCCTTTTTCTATATGATACATTGTATCCCAGATAACACTGGTCAACATGATTTTTGTCTCATGAGTACCAATAGTGTACTTAATGCAGTTTTTTATCGTGTTTTCAAATATGTATTTGGAATTTCTTCATCACCCAAAGTTTTTTTTAATTTCAATTTCAGTTAATGGATTTAAATAATATTTTTTTTAATAAACGTTTTTCGTCCATTTTTGTCCATTGTAAAATAAAACCAAATGAGCTAACTCAAATGATTTCAGCTATGGAAAAGAGATATCAAGGCAAATGGAATCCTAATATGCTGGCCGATTATTGTTGGACCATCAAGAGGGATGCTCCACAGGCGAAATATAGCAGAAAATTGTCATTTCTTACTTTCTAGGTGAGTCTGAATGTTCGAATATTGTGTAGTTACAAATGTAGAAAATATTAAAGTGTTTGAAATTATAAATGTCTGTCTCTCGGAAACCTTGAGAGATGGAGAAAAACCAATATCACATTTGAATTCAGGAGAAAAAATACTATCAGATTCACATATTTTTCTTTCTGAGACAAAAAAAAAAGTTTATTTTTTGTTGCTCAGTGTAATTAAAATTGCTCACTTGTTCAATTATTTTATTCTCTAATTGAATTTTTACTCTTAGTGGCTCATACCCTTGAAAAGCTACAACTTTTTGTTTATAGAGTAGATATTTGTTGAAATGTAATTGTCAATTAACTGTGTTCATCTTTGTTAATATGCCAACTGTATTTGGTTTCATTTTTAGGATATTATGCTTTTTGTATGCTCCTTAAAATTTTATTTGTAATAATTTCTCTTCATTTTAGAACATTTCAATTTTTTGTACACCTCTAAACCCTATATTTGAATGAAAACAACAGTGCAATTTATGGTATGCCTGATATAAATTTTGGAAGAAAATATTTTGGTGTTTCAAGTATGACACTTATATTATAACTTGAAAACATGTCATATTTCCATGACTATTTAACTCATGCCCCAAATGGGACTCAATGGCCAATCACGTTTCAATGATTTCTGTTTTACAACCAATCAGAGTCGTGTTTCACGAAATATTTATCAGTGTTATAATTACCATATTAAAGAAGGCTCCTCCTTTTTAATATTCTGAACAGGTCTGACCATTACTTTGCAGTGACTGAGCCTGTGAGAAATACGGCTACCAGATTGTATATATAGTGCATGAATGTCAACACATGCTGCATGCGGGAGTTAATATAAAAACATTTGTAGCAATTGATTATACCACCAAAAAAAGAAAAAGAAACCACTGTTTGCACTTTCTTGAATGTATTTTTTCCCAGGTAACAATCCAGAAAAATATAATTGTCATATTTACATCATACGACATCAGAAATGAATTAATATACAGTTTGATGTGTTTCATTTTTTCTCCACTAGAGAGCATTCTTACAATATTGCGTTCCTTTGGCAATAAATAGTATGATCTGGTTGCAGTGATAAACAAAAGAAGCACATGAAACGTACCTATCGTTTCTCATTTGTTTTCAAACATCGCCGTTTACATTAAATATATAAATATTTTAAAATAACTATACTTAAATTATGATTTGTGAGTAAACAGCTTAATTTTATTCGTTAAATAGCCCTAACAAATGCCACTCTTGATTTCCAAATTCTCTAGATAAATTCACTCCTCACTTTGTGAGTCGTGAATTTATCAATAATTTGGAAATCACTTGTGGCATTACTTATGATAAAGCACTGGTGTTTCAAGTATCCCATGTGTAACTTGAAACACCCACAAAAGTTAAATTAATTCATTTTAAAATATAGCAAATTTTGGTTTTTTAACTTCAATGTTCTTTTCAATATGTCACTTGCATTATAGATGTGATTACTGAAAACTTCAATAAAAATTTAGGAATATTTTATGACGTTGAAGTTTAAAAGTGTTTCAAGTAACCCCATTTTAAATTATCTGACAAATTTATACTGATTGTGTGTGAATTGTATTTGTACAGATGCTTAACTTCTATAACGGTTGCTATTTCAAGTTTATAAGAAAACTTTACATGGTAAATTTACATGACAGTAGCTATACTGTATATACCGGTACCGCATTTGTTTTAAAACATTGGTGTTATGCATATCTTTGACAGATTTCTGCCCATCACAATATATAATAATAATAATAATAATAATAATAATAATAATAATAATAATAATAATAATAGCTTTATTTTACCTGGCAGACTTAAGGCCTTAAGGCCTTGTCTACCACTCAACCAGGTTTAAAAAAAATACAAACAAAAAAAATAGTCTTAAATCTAAATTACAATATATATATAAACGATTACAAGTTATGAATACAATACAATTAATATTTATAATGTATTTTGATTTACTCTAAATTTAACGAATTAAATATATAATATGTACAAGATATATAAAAAAACGAGGAAAAGATTAATGACATAGTATAAAATTAAATAAATAGAGAAAAATTAATTATTAGACAACAGGTAACTGTATAAGCATGACTTAAAGGTACCAAGTGTGCAGCAACCCCTGATATCTTGAGGAAGGAGATTCCAGGAGCGGGCAGAGGCTACTGTGAAGGAAGTAGAATAGGAGGAAGTGCTATGAAGAGAAATTGTTAGCAGACTGCTATCTTGTGACCTACTGTCAATATTGTGGTAAGAGGATAACTTCTCAAATCTGGACGCCAGGTAAGTAGGGATGTAGGAATTCAGAAGCTTGAAAAGTAGTGAAAGACAGTGGAATTTACGTCTGTCAGTAAGACGGAGCCAAATAATTTAAAGTGTGATACACAACTAATGAAGAAAATAGAAGTGAATTACCATTTATATGTAGGAATGTTTAAAAGACAGATCAATTCCACATAAATAACAAATATAAATACCCTACTACAGCAAGGTATATTTTTATGTTGCCTAGAGTATTTGTGTTATATATAAAGGTAGAAAGTCTGGCACTCTCTTCTACATGAGGATATATATATATATATATATATATATATATATATATATATATCCATTCATAGTAATTCTGCCCGAGGGCAGGTCTTTCACTGCAATCATAGCATTTTCATGCTATGCTTTGCAGCTTTACTAGGGAATTATAGGTGTGGTAGCTTCCTGTTGCTTTCCACACCAGTGAAGGATGATGATGATAATGATAAGGATGATGATAATGATAAGGATGATGATGATGGCCGGATGATTTTCGGGGACCGTTGGGCCCTAAGCTTCCTGACATTTGTCTTGCAGGTGAGGAAAAACCCCGAAAAAACCTCACCCAGGAGCCTGTCCCAACCGGGAATCGAACCCGGGCCCGCTGCGTGACAAGGCAGCGCGCTACCTCGAGATCACAGCGGTGGACCGAGATTATATATATATATATATATATATATATATATATATGTTATCTTTTTACTTTGTTTAGCCTAAAGATAATCTTAAGTGTCCCAAGTCTCCCGGGCCTTTGAGAGACGCAACCTATCAGGAGAGGATTTTAAACTATTGATCACATACCGGTACACAAGGACATGGAGTGCTTCCCCGGTTTAATGAACTGCTCAATGTCAAAGCCACCTCCAAGACAATACGAAGAGTTAAAGCCAAGATGTAACTTTTACTTCATATATCCATAGGCCTATTAAACAGCGAATATGTATGATTGTGGTGATAAAATGATGTTCGGGGGGATTTGTAACTTAAATTTTCCCCGACAGTTGTCTTACAGGCAAGGAAAAAAAAAACTCAATCAGGAAACTTACTGTGGATAGAACCCGGGCCCATTGCATCCGAGTCAAAGACGTTATCCGAGACAACAGCAGTGCACATGAGCACTGATATAAAGGAAATATATATATTAGTTTTAAGACATTCATCCCATGCAGTTAAAGCTTGTTTTTATATTAGGATTCCCAAATTACAGCATAAATAGCGACTGTTTGTTATTGAGGATCTACCTGGCCATTTACCGAGACATTGTTATGCAATAAGCGAAGTTATAACAAGGTAAATGGAAAAGATGCTAGAATTAGCATGGATAAGAAATCACTGCGTCTCGATCATCATAGGAACTACTGTAGTTTTAATTGCTATTTGGATTTAATAATGTGCTCTTTTGTTTAAATGAGTCATAATTTACTTGCGACTTCAAAACATTTGAGGGATAAAATATAACTATTTTTTGTTGTTGGCGTGTTCTTTTTAAAGTAATATAATACAAAATATTTCGTAGGTTTAACTCTAACAAAGTGATGCATTGATGTGAATTAGAACGTGCATTCCGATGCTGTCTTTTTTATCAAAACTTTGTTTATATCGTCCGTGAGTGCGCGTCGCGTCCTAGTCGAGTAAAGTTACATAGTGTTTTGCAGCATGTACCGGTAATTCGTTTCTTTGCAAATTGTACAGTATTATGTAGACTGCCGTATAATTAACTACAATTTCCACGTTTTAAGTGCAAATATAATGTGGAAGGTCATTAACTGGAGTCTTCTCAAGTATACAATACAAGGTTTACAAGTCGGTAAGTTAACATTTATAGTATTATTTCCTTTGTACTACAGTTGGGAATATGTAACCTAAACAAATCACCCGTATAAGTTTTTATTGCATACGGTGTCGCTTATTTCTGGCATGAGGTTAATCGTGACATCAGTGAAAATCTCTCACATAGATAGTAGGAATTGTTCAATGGATGTTTTAATTTCGGGGAAGTTTTAATTATATACCATATAATTCAACACTAATCTATGTTTTCCCCCACAGTTACACCTTTTCAAGTTTTGATGGTTTATCTGGTAACGTGAAGCACTAGGGAGAAGTGGGTTAGGTTAGGGAAGCCCAAAAAAGTGGCATGAATAACTGATGAACTTGTTCCAATTTTGATCCCAGTTCTGTGACGCGGACCGACCGTTTTTAACTTCCCATCTTGAACTTTCTCACCCGAGAAATTCATCGACCATCGCCTCGAGATCGGCAAGGTCTAAGTTCATCGATAATTTCAATCTGATCATGGTCCATGGCACGTTAATTCCTAACAGCCTAGGACGCATGAAGCATTCCCGAAACTTTAGTTTCAGTTTTTTACCAGATTTTGATACTTCTCGTATTACGTGGCCACTCAATTGTCTTGACGTAAAATATTTATATGGTTACGTGGGACCTTTGGGATGTTATATAAGTGATACACATTACATCACATAGGTGATCAATATGAACTTAAAAATGTTTAATTATTTAGAATTGTGATATGACACTATAGTCGCCTTGCGTCCTCCCATCTTTAATTTATTTTAAATTGGGGGAAATGAATTTCAAACGCATAACCCCCAGAATGCGAGTTTCGTTTAGGTTTTACCTTAATCGTATTGTAAGGCACATTGCGTTTTTAGAAGAATTATTAAAACAAGCTGGCGGAGATGAAAACTTAAAAAAAGTAGGTTGTAATTCTGCTGAAGTGAATTAGAAGTTTTGATCATATTGCTTATCTACTAGTCACAATTATAATTAAATTACAAAAATTGAGTAATTTAATATTTGAATGAAATACGTTATGCCCTTTTAATTATTTATATAACAAACTTCTTTAAAAGCTCAGGTTATTAGCGTTGGAACTCAAATTGGTCGTGAATATGCCGACAAATTTTATTTTCAGGCATAAGATTCTTTTAAGGGTTTTAAACCTGCGACACGGGACTCATAGCTTTACTTCTCTTCCGAAGAAATATAATTATACTTAGGTTTCTACACCCTGAAATATGCCATGGAAACGGCTGGCCGCAATCCTCGGAAACAAAGGCGAGGCTGGTAACCACCAGTTCACGGGGATTGTCAACGTTTGTTGAATTTTGGTAAAGGGCAATTCTATTGTTACAGACCACATGCAGAAATAAACGTTTTTTTCTAATCTATTAGTTGAGGCACTCGGTCATAAAACGTAACTAACATCGGGGATTCTTTGCTACATACCACCTATAGAAATTCAAATACAAAAAACGGAAAAAAATATTGTTGCATTATGTGAATGATTATACCTGAGAGCAATACGTATGTTGATTTTTTCCCCAAAAAATGAGAGAAATGCCTTTAAATTAAGTGAGAAGTTGAACTTAAGTAACCTAAAATCAGCTTATTTGTAATGTAAAATATATACAGAGAGGATCTCCCGACCTACGGCCGAGCTAGTGGGAGAAGCGCATGCGGCCTCTGAGACCTCATTCCGCGTCACGCGGCAGAGCAACTGCACGGCTCACTGTGAGTCATAAACTCGCGTCGCCGAGATATTGAAACTTAACCGACTGGCGAGGCTGTTGTGTTTCATGCTTGTAAGGTAAAGCACGCGTTGTGTATTCTCGTATTAGTGGTCTTAGTTCATAGCTATTATGGTTCGATTTGTGTATATAGTACAGCACAGGGTATTTATGTACGAAAATTATGTGAAATCATTCTTGCAGAGAAGTCGTGAGACTATTTGAAAAACAATTTCCAGATGCAAATCCTCTAAATAGAGATACCGTTCAACGACTTGTAAACAAATTTAGAGAAACGAGTTCTGTGCTCGATAAGAAATCAAATGTAACAAAACGTGTGCTTACTGAGGAAAAATTAGATGAAATAGGAGAAAGATTATAACATCATCTTCTTGTAAGCCCATGTTTCCCTTAAAAGAGATTTAGGCGCTCTCCCCCTACAGGGAAGAATTTGAACCATACTAATTTTGTTACACTTGTTTTCGTGTAGATGTCATTTGAGTGGTCCGTGGTCAGCGTTCCGCCTCATACTGACATCTAGGAAACCAAGGTAGTACTAGGACGGGAAAATACGGTAAATTTTGCTTAGAGGCCTTTTCATTCAGGCTTAAGGATCTTTTACGAGCCTGAAAATCTTCAGACTCGGGACCCTCGGCTTAAAGTCCCTCCCGGAGGACTTGCTCCTTGGATTTTTCGATCATAAAAAATCCATCGACCCGGCCGGGTTTGAACCCGCGACCCTCGGGACCAGAGGCAAGGAGCATAACCACTAGTCCACCGCGGCCGATAGATTAAAAAAAATCCTTAAGACGACTTGCACCAGAAACTGGTGTTTCGAAGGCGTAAGCATTGCGAGCTACCAACTTTTACGTTTGAAACCATACAGAATAAATGTAATGCATGAACTTCAGCCACGTGATCCTAGCAAGGTGCCGAAAATGCGTGGAAGTAGGAGTAGAACATTTTCAACGTCTCCTGTCATAAGGTACCCGTACGTAACTTATTTTCGCTATTTTGATGGTTATTCATGAACCAAGTGAAATAAGTAGGAAAGGGGCCGTGCAGTTGCTCTTCCGCGTGACGCGGAATGAGGATTCAACGGCCGCATGCGCTTTTCCCGCTAGCCCGGCCGTAGGTCGGGAGATCCTGTCTGTATTAGTCATTGCTAAAACAGTGTAGCCAACTTATCACTGAAACCAACTAAGAAGTGAACGCTAAACTAATCTGGTACTAACTCGCCCATTTTCTGACCCTAACTTATTCAAACTAACACTAACTTTGCCATTTTCTCATCCCAACTTGCCCACTAATGTAGGTGGACTCCTATGATAGAATCCTCTTATATGTGAATAAACATGTTGACAATTGACTTTAGTGGGAACATGTGTTATCACATTGGCCAAAATGATGCTAACAGTCACTTGTTCTCTGATCAAATATTCATAGATGGTACAGTTGCATAGAATAGCCCTAACATTTTTTTGTGAATTGAAGTTTTTGGTAAAATTGGATGGCTCAACTGCACTTCTACTAGCACTTGATTTTTTTACTTATATTGTTGTAAACTATAGCTCTTCTTTTGTATTTACTAACATTATTTAATATTTTAAACTTTTTCAAACAATTTTTATAACATTATTAGACAATTTTGAAGTATTTATTTAAATATGCAAATCACAATATTATGACACTGTTAGACAATATTGTGATAACTGCTATTTTCTCTGCAGAGTATATTATTTAGTATATGATTTTTCTATCATTATTTTCGGTTATCGCTGGTTGGATCAGCGTTAGGGAGTGGTAAGTAAGTGTACACTCATTTTTATAAACATTTGGTAATTTAATATTATTAATATATTTTTTTCACATAGATTTGGGGATTTATTGCAAATATTGGTCATTTAAATTTCATAGCGACGGATAGTAATCGAGGATGATAATTGATGTGGTTCAATTGTGTGTTATCGCTGGCTCTATAAATTCTTGTGCATGCGCACTGTTGTTCTATAGGACTTTGAAAATATTTCACGCTAGTGTAAGTTCAGTTTTTCCAATCGGATTCCTTGCAGCTGATTTCATAGTATGTTGAAAAGATCTCTAGAATTTTTTTTGTAAGAATAATGTTGGTATTACATTATGTTAAGTGACAACTGTTTGGAGGTAAAACTTTGTAAATAACAAACATTGTCGTGCAAAGCTGTTTGTTTTGTAGAGATGAGGAACCTAAATCTCACGTTTTAAATGTTTGTAATACTTCTGACAACAGCTCTTTTTTGTGATAACGAAGATGAAGACCCAGATTATGATGTTATATGTGTATGTATATATATATATATATATATATATATGCAAACAAACTGGATCCAAGTTATACCTAAAAAGGTGAGATAAAATACATTTAATTCTTAACCCTTTTGAAGTAAAACATAGTACGTACTGTACTTACCAAATTTTACAGCCCATTCCACATTCAACGTAATATGTAAAGAAAGTAAAATTTTGTACTTTTCATTTATCAACTATGAGTTGAGTATGCAATAATTGAACTTTGTAAAACATAAACGCAATGCATGATTTGGAATTAACCAAACAAATGTTTCATTATGTTCCAGAGAATATTAATAACAAAGTGAAATTTTACTACAACTTAGGAAACAGGAACTCTTACTTGGATGAAAAACAAGGTATCTGCATGTATACCTCTTCAATCATTAATCCTTACATCCAGAGAAGAAAATATTATGGGAAGTAGTTAATAGACATTTATTTCTCAGTAGACACAAAATACATTATAACTAAATTGGGTGATTTTTTATAAAACAAAGTACTTAATATTATCATCAAAACTTAAGAATCAATTTGTCAAAAGTTTTAATTTTGTTAGTTACCATGTTTTATGACCAAATGCCTCAGTTTTTCAAACATTGTAACTTTTTTATAACAATACTTAGAGGAGCCTGTAATCCCTAGAGCACACACAACCCCAGGTGGCAGATGGGAAAATGCCTCTAAATGGGTGGTAGGAGGAAAATGACTTCCTGCAGATCAACAGACACACTACAGGGTGGATGTGACTCTAAAGCCATAGTGAAGACAACTCATCTAGGGTAGATGGCCCAAACAAACATCCTGCAAGCTAAGAGGCAGAAAAATGGCAGCCCCATTACTGAGCTAGCTCTGTGCAACCCTCGTAACATGGTCAGAGCAAATACAAAATTATTAGCAAGCCTAATATGAACAGTCAAATGTCTCAAAATGAAGACAAACTGGAAGGAATAACGACAATGAATTTGGAATAGGAAAACTTAAACTAGCAACTTGGAATGTAAGAAACATCAACAAAAGAATCAGAATTAGCTAAAGAAATTGAACAAATGAAACTAAATATTACAGTAATAATGGAAACAAAAATTAAATTGAAGGCCACAAATGGTTTTGAAAAGGTTTTGGAAAATACACAATGATATGTAGTATGATAAATGAGAGACAAAAAGTAGCCAATGGGGTAGCGATCTTAATAGATAGGAAAATTGATTAAAAGTACAGTTAGTTGGACATATATTAATGAAAACCAAAGTAAAAAAAAAAAACTGAAAAGAGCAGAAAATGAACAGTTGGAACAGAAAATATACAAAGTTTACTTATTTCAAGATTCAAGAATAAAAATATTATACCAAGAAAGATAAAAAATATATTTAAATGATTTAGAAGAAAAATATGATATAAATGAGGAATGATATATCGTAATATTACTAACACAATTTGAAAAGCAGCAAATGAAGCTATTGGAAGAGATGAAGTATCATCGTCGATCAAGCCTAAAAATTTGGATTGAGGAAATAAAGAGAGGCAATTGAAACTAAAAAGAAAGCATACAAAATATACCTCCAAAACGAACAGTTGTAATTGAGAAAGAATACCATCAGAAAATAATTAAGGCAAAAGAGATAGTAAAGAAAGTACAATAAGAGTCTTGGGATAATTTTTTTCCCAAATGAGAATGATATGCATGGAAGACAATAATTTGCATATAAAATAATATAACTATTACAAAAAAAACAAAGAGACAGCAAAAATAAATAATATTTTAGAAGAACAGTGTATAAAATACCATGAGGAGCTCTGTATGAATGATATAAGTGTTGAAGAAAAGGAAAATATAGTAAAGGGAATGAAATAATTCAACTAGATTTGATAATATTGGAAGAACTAAATGAAGGCACAGATTAAATGAGACATATAAAATTCCCTGGACCAGTTGTACATTAATGTAGTAGAATTTTTAAAACATGGTTGAAAAACCCTTCATAAAAATTGTTAAATTTAATTACAAATGATGATTAACGTTTACTATACCAAGAACATGGCATGAAGCCCAGGTTTTTCCTTTATTTAAAGAAAAGGAAAATAATTGTTTGTAACAGTTATCGAGGAATCAGTCTTCTGAATACTGAACATAAATTGCATGCTTAAATTTTAAATGCATGCCTATAGCCAATTTACTGAAGCACTCCTATTAGGAAACCAGTCATGCTTTAGAAAAGGATATTCTTGTACAGATACAATAATATTTTCACTGTGAATCAAATAATTGAGAAAAGAAGAGAATGCAATTTAAAATCACATATCTGTTTTCATAGATTCGGGAAACACCTAAAGCTTTTATGTAGTTATCTATATGATATCTATATGATATATGATAGATAACTACATAAAAGCTTTAGATTTCAATCACATAGCTCACAAAGAAGCAGTTTTCAATAGTTTGACACATAGATTAGTGAACATACCAATGAACAAAGAAAATTATGAAAAAGAAAAAGAACACATAATCAACGTAGCCACGAAAAATGGTTTTGCAATAAAAATGATACTCAAAAAAATAAACAAGTTCAAAAGACAAAAATTTATTAATCAAAGCACTCTTCTAAAAGTAAAGAAGATAATGTAAAATTTAGAAAATTCATATATCATCCATTAAAACACCACAAGTTTCAAAAATTTTTAAAGATTTCACATAAGGTTTAGCACCCAAAAATGACTACAGCATCAGTAGACTGATTAGACCTAATAAGAATGAGAAAATTAAAGAAGAAAACAAATCAGGGATTTATCAAATTAAATGTGAAGAATGTGAGAAATTCTACATAGGAAAACTAAAAGAAATTTGAAAACTAGAGTGAAAGAACATCTCAGGAATGTCAAGAAAGGGAAGTAGAAAAATCTGCAGTGGCTGCCCATGCATGGTCTGAAAAACATCTTATCGAGAAAGAAGCTAAATTATTAAACAAATAGAAAAACCTAAAGAACTTACTGTTTGGGAAAAGATCTACATTCAAAGAGACAAAAAGAAGAAATTAATGAACTTTGAAATTCCCGGTGAGAATGACCTGTTTCGAGGTTTTTCAGTCAGCCAATGGAAGGAGAGAAGGACAGCTCTTCAAGACGACAGAACAACGGTCGTGACGATACTGAGGATGGAACAGAAACTATGTTCCGAAACTAGTTTATAATCAAATAAGAAGAACAATATGAGGTGAGTGATAAAAATATTCTACCTTAATAAGAATTGAATTTGGAAATGGAAGACCATCTCAAAATTGTTTATCAATCAAGATGTAAGACAAGGTTGTTGTTCATCCCTGTTACTTTTTAATCTTTTTATGGATGATGCTCAGTCAAAAATTACATTAGATGACAAAACATTTTTGAAACAAATTCTCTTGTTTCAATTATTTAGGTCGTCACATTACATATGACAAAGATAAAGTCGTAACTAATAACCTAGCACTCTTTCATAAAATCACAGGAATTATAGTTAGAACATTAAAAATGAAAACCAGAAGAGATACAATTAAAAATTTTATAGGATTAGGCCTATAACAGTTCCAGCATTGTTATATGGGAGTGAAACTTGGACACTGAGGAAGGGAGTTTGGAATAAAATATAGACAGTAGAAATTAATTTAAGATCCAGTAGGGGATGTTCTAGATTAGATAAAATAAGAAATGATGATATCTGCAATGACCTTGATATCTTTCCCTCTATGAAAAGTTTTGGATTACAGAAGTAGATGGAATTTCCATGTATTAAGGGATGCCAACATTCCGCATTCCAAGACAAGCCTATGACTACAAAGCAACAGGAAGACAGAATCTGGCACAACCGAAGGAAGTGTTGGAAAGACTCCATTTAACTGTAATGTAGACCAGAGGAGGAGATTATCGTATCCCTTGAAATGATGATGATCTTTTGATTTATACAGTTTGAATTTCAATTTTTGAATTCAAGTATAGAAAAAAAAAACAAAAATAACATCGTGTTACAGGTGTGACACTGATGTGTGATGTCACTGATAATTGGTTTTTTACTTAGAAAATATTCCTATTCCTCCTGGATACTAAAAGGTTTTAACCATTTTTTATATCATTCAACAGTCTTTCTTAAATAAGCTCTGTATTTAGTTTGATGTGCAAACTCTTCTTTCTTCTTGTCTGTATACATTTTTACACAATTCAGCTGTTATGAATGTGACAAAATAATAGGCAATAATAATTAATGTTGTAAACAAATTTCACTTAATATTATATTCATTCACACATGGAATATAGGCCTATATTAAATTATGATGTAAATAAAACTGGCATCTATTGTTCAATAGTTGTGAAGCACTCACTTTCCGAACCTACTGACCTCTCTCTTGAAATATCATATTTATGTGTCCAGACTGACAATTTCCCACTTGAATGCATGTACGTTCATATTACAATTTTATTTTCTTCATCCACTTCCAGAACCTCAGAATAATACTGCTTCTTCACTTAAGTTTTCCCATTACCTCTTAAATTCAATGGAACGAACTGACTGGCGTAAGTGGTAAAGGGCCCCTTTATGCACTGAAGTTGAGCTACACTCTAACTCTTCAACATACCATACTTATTTGGTTAAGCAAAATTTTCTTTATTATTAGCAGTCATGACTTAAATTTTATCTTCATTAACAGGAATAAAGCAATAGAGGCTATGTTGTCCATGGATTGGTGAAATATTTTTCCATCTTGCTTCCAATATTGTTTGCGATTAACTCACATAATCTGCAGAACAAAGTATCTTGGTTATCACTAGAGACCGGATGTTAGGGAAAATGCTTATAGTTATTTATTATAGGTATTGTAAAAGTGACTTCATATAAATCATACCGATGACCCTAGAGTTGTTTTCCATGAAGTTCATTTTGCCTATAAATGCTATTTCAGCTTACAATGCCTATATGTGCCTCTTTGCCACTTTTTCTCAAAATTAACTTAGTATTTCAATGAAATTAATTGAAATGGAAAAACTTCATGACACATATCATTGCATAAAAAATTTCAAGTGTTGTTTTTATAAATTCTGTTAAAATATTTTAGGATAAGGGAGGCAATAACCTAGCAGGTAGTGGTTTCCCCCTCAATGCACTCCCATTAGGCAAAATACCAAGTACCAGCTATTTTATTTTTCACCTCATGTACTCCCGTTAAGTGAAATAGCTATGTCCAATTGTATTATGATCCAGCTCTAAGGCTTGGAGAAAGTTCTATAGTACAACTTTGCTTCTTTTCAATGCAAACATTGCTGAGTGACAAAGAGGGTAGATGACTCCAGCTTTCTTTCTCTGTCTCAAACCTGGTGCTGAAACATTTAAGTGATTGGCAATATTATTTTTGATGTTGGTAACACTGAATTCAGTCTGTAGTCCTTGTTCACAGACAGGTGCTTCAAAGACAAAGTGGTGCAACAGGTGTATTTGGCTTATTTTTTAAATTTAGATCAGTTGTATTATGATGCCTAAAGAACGGATAACAATAAAAGACAAATTGACCAATTTTGTGAAAGAATTTGGTGCGGAAATATTCTCAAGTGATGGTTCAGTATTGTTTTGCAAAGTGTGTAAAATTTCAGTGAATTGTGTGGATAAGTGCCATGATTCGCAGCACGTACACACTGCAAAATGTAAGTATGCTCTTTGTGAAAAGGCAAAACAAGTTCCAAAATCATCTCTGATATCTTCGTATGCTATTGATATATTCTTTATGTAAGGCTGTAAAAATGTATGTTGTAGTCCATTTTTGTAAGAGCCTATTTTTAATTTTTAGTGCCTATATTATTGATTTATAGTGTCTTTTTGCCTGCCTATTTTGAATTTTTTATGTGCCTAACATCCAGATTCTAGTTATCACCTAGTCTAGTTTCTGGGTACAAACATAGAATTCATAAGCATTTGAAATCATATCCTGGCATGCGTCCACTGTTATCTAAATGGCTCATTTAACCATACCTCATATACCGTCTATAGAGCCTTTCCCATGTGAAGATATTCAAATACAAGAGGAATCACAATCTCAGGAAGTAGTATTTAAGCAATGTGAAATGATTTTTAAACTATGCTGCACTTCCATGTAAAAATATATGAATCCTTTCACTGTTAGGAAGCTTTAATTTCAGCTCAGTAAATAAAATCCTCCATACAGAGCATTTGCTAGAATTAATATCATCAATTATAGAATGGAGACAATGCCCTCATTTGACCAAGACACTGCTGTGACGAGAGAAATATTTTCTGCTGATTGCAGTGAGCAGGCTGAAATTTGTATTCGAAAACATCTGTATAATTTTCTGCAAAATTAATTTTTAAAACTGCTGTGTTTCTGCCTAATAATTTTACTTTCGGAAGATGCTCACACTGTTTTTATTTAATATAAGTGAGAAATTTGGTCCCGCGCCGTAGCTGAGCGGTTAAGGTAGGAAGCCTTGGCGCAGAGCTACGGGACTTGCGCTGGTTCGAGTCTCCATGGGGGAAGAAATTTTCTCATGGTATTTCGGCCAGTATGGGACCGGTGCCCACCCAGCATCGTGAGGCAATTGGGTAGCTACAATAAGTAGCGGCTCCAGGTTGAGGAACCAGCTATAACGGCTGGGGGACTCGACATGCTAACCACATGTCACCCTTACACTGGCTGTTGATCATCTACCTCTGTGATTGACACATGTGGATGTGAATGGCCAGCAGCCGGCTGGTAAAAGGGCAACCGCTGAAAAGTGGAAAGACCCTCAATCGGAGAAATTTGAAGAATTGTAATTGATCTCTAATTTTCTTAAGATATTTTGCAATTGTCTCTGTCTCTTCGCGAAGCTTGTATCTCCATCACAGTCTTGTACAATTTAATTCATTATCAGCAAGAAAAGCTATGTAGAACAGCATTGATCTGGTTACTTTTTCACATTTATTTGACATGCTAGTATAACTTTTTGTTTCACAAACTGTGATTTCTAATATATCTTGTTAACATGCTGGGAATTCTGCTTTTGTAGTCTTAGCAATATTCTCTACTAGCAATCAATGCAAATATTATGCACCATAGTACATACTGGGAAAACAAATGATAGACATAATTTAAAAACTTCTCTATTACAATATTTGGCACCACTTGCACAAATAAATTGTTGGCATCTATTATTGCCATTATCATTATCCTTTCTTGAAGCTGTTCTTTCTTAAGTGATATCATATTCCTAATTATTAGCTTACATTTTTAGCCTTGTTCTTGGGGGCTAATGTTATCCACAAACATAGAAGTTTACTGCTTTGTATTTCACCTCCTTCGTTTAACCTTTTTGTTCCATTTTTGATGTTCAGGAAATATGTAATGCTAATTTTCTTCCTACTGCAACTTTCTTGCTTGAACGTTTTGACAAATTACTCTTTACTTCATGTACTGCTTTACCCAAAGATTGTCTCAAACTCTAGGAGCAGATAAACAAGATGGACTTCTTGTGGTACCACCAACACTCTGTGTCTCTTGGACGTTTCAGCTTCTTTGCTTTCTTATCAGTCTTGCATATTGCTGCTGTTTTCTTCTCCCTCTCTCTTTTTACTTCTGTAAATGTTATGCATGCGTCTCATTATTTTTATTAAGTTTCTTTCTGGATATTCTCACTTTTTTCACTCTTTCTGGCAAACATATTAGTGGGGGTAGAATAGATATTAACTACATTACAGGGTTAAGGATACAATGTCAGGTCTAAACTATTATGGAGACTGAGAATAAGTTATGAAGTCAAGAATTATAGTGCATAATATCATGAGTATAGATGATATATATGGTAGGAAAATAATTTTATTAAATGATTTAATTTCATTAAGACCAAATAAATAAATAAATCCTAAATGGAGTGTTACACCCATAACATATACATGAATTTGTAATGACATTTGATATTAAAAAGTTTTAATGAAAGGTCAAAGATTACATGATTAACTTTACTTCCCAGAAATCTGAAGGAATTATTTTCATTACAATATTAACAACAATTGAAGACTGGAAATGTTAAATGCTGGAAGTGCTAAACTTCAAAATTGAGAAAACAGAAAAAAAAACATAACAAATTGATTTTACATCATCATCATCATCCTGCCAGGTATTAGTCCTAGAAGAACTGTTTACAGCCTGAGAAAGAAGTTTTTGTGCCATCTTTTCATAGGTCGACCAAGTGACCATTTCCATTTGGACAGTAGTTCATTATTGCCTTGGGGATCCTGGATCTAGCCATTCTTGAGACATGTTCCTTCCAGTTTAGCTGATATCTGGAGATGTAGTCCAGTATTGGTGACACATTAAGTTCTTGAAGGATTTCTGCATTTTTCTTTTGATCCCATTTGGTGTAGCCAGCTGTTCGGTGCATAAATTTCATCTCACAAGCTGTTAGTCTGCTTTCATCTCTCGTCTTTATAGTCCATGCTTCATTCCCATAACATAGGACTGGTCGAGCCATTTTTACAAATAATTTTATTCAATAAAACTGAAATTCTGGTAGTTTCACATAATTGGCAACATATCACATAACCAATGTTGCAAAAGTATTTTAACTTTAGTAAACATATCAGTATGAAAATTGACATTTTGGGAACAATGCAAGTGCCATGCTTTGCTTCCAAGAAAATGCTAAATGTACACAGCATCAATTCGCTTATTTCTGAATAGAGAACAGCACGTAAAACGTTGGGAACATACAGTTATTGTTTAATTTCATTCAATGTAATATGGTAACTGTCACATGCAATATCACTGACACAATGAGACATAGAAGTGTCTGTACTTAACATCAAGAAATTCAACCATGGAAAGTAAGTCCTTCTTTTTTTTTCAGCACATTTTGTTGGTCAGTGGAAAAAGGTGGGGAATATTTCTTATGGAGGTAAGATTATGCATTTTAAAACCCTTTTTCAACATAACACACTCAATCCATTCTTCGTCTCTGAATGATGTTTTAAGCAGGAGCTTGCCTTTCTTCTCTGCGCTGATATGCACTTGTCAAGCTTTTGTTATTGTAGCTTGGTGGTATTTAAATATGTGTTAGCTAAGGAAACCAGATCAAGGAAATCACCTTCATCCATCTTTGACTAGCTCATCACGCTCGGCACATTCAGTGTTCTTTATGTCATTACTGGAGGCACTTACACACTGCTACATCTTTAGGAGACACTTTGAACTACAAGCAAATATGTTTGGTACTTCCAACCTTCCCCAAATTGTTGGCCTCTGTATATTCATTGGTTTCCATGGAAAATCTGAAAATACGTAATTGTGGCACTTTCAGCGTTTTCCATTTCCAGTCTTCAATTATAGAATATATACAATGGACACTTTTTTAATTCAAACTCAAGGAAGAATTTTTAAAAATTTGAATTATTGAAACTTCGAATTAACAAAAGACACTTTATTTTTTCATAGCACTGTACCCTGAAATAAATTTATTTCATGCAAATACTGCAATTAACATGCTCTGTAACTCACCTTTTTAATTTCCATATTTAGTCATGAAATAAGTATCACTCTCACTGCACACGTTTTTAAATGAAATGCCATTTATTTTCTGAAAACCACTGACCAACCTCAAATTCCTTTAAAATTTTTAAAGCCCAACTTTTCTGCAAATTCTTCGGCTTTGGCACACTAATTGGCCACTCAATGGTATGTTACAATCACACAATTGTTTGAACCATTTGAACACACACTCATCAACTTCATGAAATTCACCTCCTCTTATGCGTTTCCTACTTCCACCACTTTGTAGGTTCCAACTCTCCATTACTTTTTTCCTTATTCTTTATGTAGATGTTTAAAGTGTTTGGCAGTATTCAATATTCCTTGGCAATATAATATTTCTTCTTTGTTCCTTTTTCTACTTCCCTGAGAACTTTGTACATTCAGTTCATAATGAATCGAGTCCACTTAACACATTTGTACTGACTGAAAGTTATAACTGTACTGTACTGTATGTGTACATGTAGCAGTACTGTATCATGTACCTGTACTGCATGTGTATATGTACCTGCACTGTATAAAAGTAAGGGAGGGTACTCGCATTATTCTCAGTTTTTGGGCTATGAATAAGGGTGGGTGTCTATGTACTGTACCCAATGACACAAATCGCTGGACAATACGGTCCAATTCGCTTTGCTATCTAACGGGACTTTAACAATAAACAATTAGGAATGCAGGCACTAGATGAATTCTTGGAATTTTTTTTTAACCATATTTCAACTTTTATAGAATTCAGATTACTTTTTCATTATCAATAAACTGGATTATGGCTTCTAATTATCTAAATGTTTGCTTCAAAACATGGAATTAAACATGGATTTTTAACATTATTTTAAATACGAGTTTCAAGGGGATTGTACTTACATTCGAATTACCCAATTATTTGAATTATCAAATTTTGAATTAACCGGTGTCCACTGCATTATTATTTCATGTTATGGAAATTGTAGCTATTTATTAAGAATCCTAATAAAAAACTATACTCACTTTGTACTAAAAACTTTGGATATTGAAGGAAATGAAACTGCTTCCTTGTGATATCCAGGATTAAAATTTGTTTTTATTAGGAAATAAAGGACTACTAACATTGTGCTATTTTAAAGTTAAAAATCTCTTGTGGAAAAAAAAAAATTATATATCTATTTTCATAACATTTTATGTGAAGAGGGAAAATATTATTGTTAACAAAAACAAGTTTTAATTACCATGTTGATTTAGCTTTCCAATGATATAGATCACAATAATAATTGAATATTTTCTAAAATTCTCTTCTGTTGGTTCACCGTTAATCTGTTCAGAGCCTCACATGGAAACTCAATTTTGAATTTAGAAATTTGCTTGTGATCAAGGAGACTCATGAACTAAAGTTGGCCATGCCACCAAATCAGCCAGATATGTTCATAACAGTACCGTACGTCAACAATCCCAAGATATAGTCTTTTGTATGTGGATTTTCATTTTCTTCATTTTCAATAGGTTCCATAGATTTCGTTTCACCAAATAAATTATAGGAGCTGCTCTCACAAGTTTGTCCTAGAAGAAATAATAGTTGTTTCAAGTTTGTTGTCTCTGACTCTTAAAATCCTCAATTTTCTTAATGCAATACATAACATCACTTGGTTTTAATTGTAGTATTTGAAACAAACAATCAGAATGTGCAAAGATGGATGAAAACATTGCCAAGAAGGTGTTCAAATCGAAGTCTTTACATTTTTTAGATGACCATGAGCAGAGGTTGCCTCATCGTACCACTGATCTACATTTTCTATTATAGAAATAAATAAGTTCTCTATATCAGCTTTTTGACGTTAAATAATATCGACTAGCCTCCTTTGATAATTCCATCTTCTTGGAGCAGAAGAAGGGAATATTTTATTTACTTCTGCATCCAATGTTGCAGTCCTTTTAGTGGATTTAGAAAAACGGTACCAAAACTAGAGAGAGATAAGAAGAACATTTTTACAGGCTAGATATAACTTACTGACTGTGATAAGACTACATTCAATCGATGTGCATAGCAATGAACGAATATTGCATCTTTGTAAAGCTCTCTCAGTTTTTAATGCAATTACTGCCATTAGAGCAGCACAATCATATGTTTGTGTCACTAATTTGGTACCAAAACTAAAATAATGCAAGACATTTGTCGCATGTAGAAAGAGAGCATCTACCCTACTAGTACAGTCCTCTTATAGCAAATTTCGCGCATATTGCTGTAAATTTATTTCAAAATATTGTGCACAGTTTGCAGAATAGACTGTTATCTAATATATAAAAATAAATGTTTGTTGGTTTGTTTGTTCGTATTCTATGCGCGGCCATTCCGTTGATCCGATTTTGATGGGTTTTTTGCAAAATGTTCAGGAGCTTCCCGGGATGAACATAGGCTATAAGAAAATTGTGGTATTCAACTCCTTCACCTCTATAAATCACCCTTTGTAGTGAAAAACGTGAAATAAAGTCCCTATTTTGACGCTTAAATGGCTTACGCTTCCCAAATCATAACAAATACACCAAATTAATGTACACAGAATTGAATATCTCACAAAACTCTAGAAAAAAGTCCCCGAAAGGATATGTTCATCTTTTACGGATAACTCACAATAACCATTTTTGTCTTTCATTGATACCAAGAAGATCGGGATAAGTAGATTCCCGGCCAATCGTGCTCTGCCATACCGTTCATCCGATTGAGATGGGGCTTTTTGAAAAATGTTGAAATTCCGGTGATTAACATAGGCTATAAGCGAGTTGTAATAGTCAACCCCTTCACCCCTAAAAATCACCCTTTGTAGTGAAAACGTGAAATTAAATTTCTGTTTTATACTGTATGCAGCATTGTATTTATAGATGCACAAAGAGAATTAATGTACGGAAATTATAAATTTGTTTAACTTTTTGTTGTACTGAACATTTAATTTAAAAAGTTAAAATTAAGCAACAAAATAAACTTGTAATCCACAATTAGCTACTTATTTCTTTACCCACCTGTACCTCCTGTAAACAGTACAGCACAAATGCCATACTAGTCAGATTGATGCTACTACACCCCCTTCCACTCTCTCATCAAGCAATATTATCTATAGTAAGAGTGCACATAATCTAACTTCATGTCCGAGCCCGACTTATAATCCTATCTAAGGAAACAGTGAGCTTTTAAGGAACCAGACGCCACAGAAACACCGTTTATTAGTAGAGGGATTATTGTGAAAGTATATTAAAAAAAAACTGGAATGCCATATGTCATTGATGTACTGTTTCCTACATTTACAGTTGGCTTTCTTTTCGAATAACTTGTGGGCTGTAAGTAATAAAGGGGATATATTTAACAAAGGCATCATTTCAATGGTGCAATGTTGTAGAGGAGGGTACAATACAGCGATGATGGGCGTTTACTACTTTTTTTTAATGGTAGGATCCCATTTCTTAAATGAGAATTAATTATTTAATATATGAATTGTGTTACTTATGAAATATGTTTGTAATAATTTATTTCCAATTAAAAAATTATGAAGTTATTAATGTAACATTTATACATTAGTTTGGACTCGCATAAGGCCTACATATCACAAATGAAACCAAATGTAATCTAGAATATATAACATGGGTTGGTATTTAAGAAGGAAGAGAGGTACACACAATACATATAAAAAATCAATTGTTAGAAACTCTTGGCTATTTCATTTTCAGTAGGCGTGTATTAGGGCCACGCCGTAATATAGTTGATTAAGGCAACACACTACAACCCGAAAAGGTCGCGGATTCGATTCCAGAAGGGATCAGGATTTTAAGCTAGTTTAAAGCCTCTGGTGGCACCATGATACTAAGGTGGACTCAACCTCTAACGGAAATAAGTAACAGACGTATTTTTGTGAGGTAAAGGCGGCCTTAGAGAAGGACTGACAACCCGGCTGACATCGCACTCGGTTATCTAGAAAAGTGGGAGTCATATCTTCCTATTAACCCAAGATTTGAATCTGTGGTGGGTTCAGTGTACTTTATATTTTACAATGTGTAAAATTGTCAAATATAAACATACTTCATTTATGTTATAAATATGTTGAAATATGTTTGACTAGTTGTATGTTCTTAGGGTCAAAATCGGGGCTTCCAAATGATTAAATGGCTCTAATATTCCGTATATTTAACATAACTAGAAGATAAATTTTGTATCTGTGCCTGTATTTGAAATATGAATCTCCAGCTTTACAAGCTATAGATCTTAAGTTCAAATCCTGTTTCAGGTGCAATCTTTTTTTACTCTAATCCCAATTTTTCTGAAAAAAAACTGAAAATATAAAAACAGTTATTCTTCCAGTCATATTATTTGGATGCGAAACATGGATTTTTTCTGAAGAGAGGTGGAATATTTTAGAATAAGTGCTTAGGAAAATTTTGGACCAAAGAGATACGTACAGACAGGTGAGTGGAGAAAACCTCGGAACCCTGAGCTACATGAACTTTGTGATAAGAATAGTAGACTGTGATGGGCAGGGCAGGACATGTGGCACAAATGGGAAGAGATGCGTATAAAATTGCTTTACGAAGGCCAGAGATAAGACGCCCAGTAGGCAAGCCAAGAATCAGTTAGGGAATAATGTTAACCATGATTAAGAATGTAAATTATACAGGAAATTACTGAGGGAAAACATGTCAGAACAGGGATGTGTAGAGAGCTTATGTCCGCGCGCCACGAACTTCGGGATTCGATAGTGCAAGTGAGTTAGTTAATTATTTTAGTATAGCCTAACGGACGGTTGTCTCGAAAAAAATAATTATAATTCCACATATTATTTAACTTTAGCCTTTGTCTTTAAGAAATATCGTATATTTAAGTGTTCAAAATTTGAGGGCCCTCTGTAACCTCATAATGTTGAACGTTCATTATTAGATGAATTAAATACAGAGGTTTTGGGCTTTAAATTAATACTCTAATTTTGAACATACTGAGAAAATTTAATTCTACATCGTACGTCTCACCATTCCTCGTCCTTCCTCGTTTCAGTCACTTGATTCTGGAATTCCCTCCCCTCGTATATCAAGGACTACCCGATTCAAAAACAGTTAAAACAAACGCTCACTAAATATTTCCTTACACAATAATATACGTATAACCGCGTTCCATGTACACTCTTATTATTTTTTTAATATTTTACACTTTCTTTACCAAGCCAATTACTTAATCATATTATAGGTTATTATTATTACTTACTCACTGGCACTATCGAACCCGTAGGTTCATGGCCGCGCGGACATAAGCTCTCCATACATCCCTATCCTGAGCTAATGTTTTCCAATCATTCCCTGTATAATCTACTTCCTCAAATCATAGTTAATGATTATTATTATCATTGTTATTGTTATTGTTATTATTATTATTTTAATATTTTTGTTCTTTCCTTATATTGTGTAGCCTATACCTATTATGTATTATTAATAAAATTGTAGATAATTCATAATCTAAAATTTAACCTTGGTGAAGTGGAAGAGAAGACATTATGGTCTTAACTTCATCAGGTAAAATAAAAAAATATATATTGCATCCAGACGCACACTTGCTAGGTAATGATTAGATAAATACTGATCTCCAATGAAGATAATTGAGGCATTGACATGGGAAAGGTAGTAAGTCATAAAAAGAAAAAAAATACAGGGGAAGCAAAAAACAGTTTTCCCAACATTAATTTTAATATAATTTTGACACTGCTATACAAGATATTGTAATTGAAAAATAGTTGCACAATATCCATATTAGCTTTACAAAATATAGGCCTATTTAAATTTAAAAGTGTTAAAATTGTTCTTTGCTTGCCCTGTAAAATTTTTCTTATTACGACTTACTACCTTTCCCATGTCAATGCCTCAATTATATGTAGGCCTAACTGGTATTGTGGGTAATCATTAGTTTTAGCGCCAAAAATACACTTTTTTTACTCATAATATTCCGGTGTCTAATTCCGAAGGAATATCGCAGAAACGAAAAACTCAAACTTAAGTTTTCATGTAAACTAATAGGTCATTTTCAGCTTGAAATTGAGTACTTATATCTAGAACAAGAAGCGAGGTAGATAATATATGTGTATTATATATTTAAAACAATCCAACTTTTTGGCCCTATCGATCCCGGAGGTTTGTTGTCGCGCGGATATAAGCTCTCCATTCATCCGTATCCTAGGGCAATATTTTCCATTCATTCCTTGTATAATTCACCTCCTCCAAATTATAGTTAATATTATTTTCCAACCTCATTCTTCGCCTACTTTATGGGTGATTTACCTCTGGGTTTCCTACAAGAATTTTCCAAGCTACTCTTTCATTCCCCGTTCGTGTCACATGTCCTGAACATCGCAGTCAACATGATTTAACTATTTTTTTACATTTGGTTTCCTATAAAGACCAAGTTTCCCACTGTTATGTAGTTTTCTCCATTTACCCGTCTGCCTTTCTTTGGTACAAAAATCCGAAGAACTTTATTCTCACATACTCGCAATATTTTCTCCTCTCTTTAAGAAATAAAGTATGTTTCTCTTCCACATAACTGGAGGAATCACAGTTTTATTTATTTTTTGTTGCTCATAATAGCGTGTATCAGTCATAAATATGTAGCATTATAAAACTAATAATTGTATTAAACTGTACGTTAGTTCTACCAGTTAATACATTTTTAATTATCTCATAATAAATATGTATTTCTCTATTCTTGTCTGAATTGATGTGTAAATTTTTCATGTAGTAGTTCCTTTTCCTTGCTTTACTTTGACCAAACGTTCATGTCAGAGAAGAATGGTAGTGACCACGCCCATCGAGACGGGTCCTAAATCAGAGGAGCAAGGTTAATTCACAAGCTACGCTTTTAATGTGAATTGCACGCATATTTTAAATATACGACACATAAATAACAAATGTTTACGATAATGAGGGACTAATTATATTAGATTATTGTATAACTATTTATACATGGTATTTTAAAATTGGCTCCGTGGCTCAAGCGGTTAGACGCTCGCCTCTCACCACTGGGGTCCCGAAATCGAGTCTCGGTCACTCCATATGGGTTTCGGGCGGACGAAACTGAGCTAGGGCACGTTTTTTTCTCATAATTTCTCGCGTTTTACCTTGCCACAAATTTCATTATATCATTTCTCTATACTCATCCATTTCAATTCATCTCGTTCATTCGTCCCTGTGACGGTGCGTCAGTGATAGTCGATCGGCACCTTTGTAGTTCACAGACCTATATATATATATATATATATATATATATATGTGTGTGTGTGTTGTGTGTGTGTGTAACTAGGACTTTATTGGCCTAAAAGTAAGATACATACAATGTTATTTACAAATATGGGTCACACGGGCAGTAAGCCGTACGTGCTGTTGACAGTCCGTTACAATAAGTTAATGTTTGGTAATAATATATCTTAAAACAAAAAAGGAAACAAAATAGTATTACAATTAGATAACAATACAATTACATTATACATTAACTTGGTTATGTAGAATTATTAAGAATTAATTGTATTGCAATTTAACATATTTATTTATTCATGAATGAGTGTTGTTCTTATTTTCCGCGTTTTGTCCAGAAATTTACCCAAGTTTATTCAAATTTCTGGGCTTACCATTAACTCGTAGCATGCCAATCTTTCACAATTTGAATTTAGAAATCTTTCCGGTAATAACTGACGTCTCCAATATTCCAAATCGTTACATTTTCCTAATATATGTATCTCGTCTTCAAAGCTCCCGCAAATTGGACATATTCTCATATCGTGATCATCGCTATTTTTTTTTAATTTCCATGCCCCTAACCTAAACCAAGCAAACACGAAAACTCTTTAAATCCCAGATAGAGTATGTAAGATTCTTTTCCCCAAACTTGTTTTAGGTCTATTTGTAAAAGTAGTGAGCGTTTTCCCGCACATTCGGCGAAAATATTTTGTTGGTTTATATCTAAATACCTCCTCCTTATTTTTCTCCACACATTCTTGCGATTTTCAGTCCCTTTTTTCCCATACCAACCCATCCCAATCTTTTGGAGTTCTCTCCTAACCTGTTCTGCCCAGAGTGACCTCTACCCGACCCTGAGTTGAACACGAGTTGAGGATATTTATTTACTTTTTATTCTAAAATTGAACATTCATTTCATTTGACGTAGGCCTATAATTAATGTGTCTTACAACAAACATATTTTTAAATTGAAAATATATAATTTTGAAGATCCTAAACAAGATCAAACTTGGTTCACGAGCGTACACTTTTATTGTGAAAAGAAGGCCTATATCACATCTGAGACATGCAAATAATAAAAATGTATACAATAATGAGGCGACTTATTACATAGGAATATCATGTAACTATTTACAAATAATATTTTGAAATCGAACTTCCATTTCATTTGTCATGTGCATGATTTAACTTTAAAAATATTTTTTGAAATTTAAAATAAAACATTTTCATTCCACTTGATTCATATTTTGGGTACCCATTGCTGTTTTTTATACTGTTTTTCCTTTTCGTTTTACCTGTTTTGTTAATTTTATTTTATTCTCACATAGACACAAGGACAGGACACACACACCCAGACCCAGAGTGGAGATTAAAAATGTCCTAACCCGCCAGCAATCGAACCCGGGTCTTCGGAGTGGGAGGTAGGGAATCTACCGACTACGCCCACGGCGACGGACAGTGTTCGACTGTACGACACGTCTATTGAACTACCTGTGTAAACGCAACACGTCTGTCCTCCTCCCCAAATCCCATGTGACGTTGCGCATGTAATCGACACAATTCAACCTCGTACTTTATCCTACGACGCCGCCAGATATAAACAAGGATAGAGGAACTACTGTACCCAGCGTTTATATGAAATTTAATTTTTAGTTTTACTGCTATTCAGGTATTACTAGTAATGGGTCAACCTAAATTATATATACTCTATGTCTGTCTGCAATATTGGGGGCACGCCATAGAATAGTTGGTTAAGGCAATGCACTTACAAGCGGATGGTCGCGTGTTCGAGTACCAATGTGGTCAGGATTTTCAAACTGGTCTAAATCTTCTGGCGGCTCCACGGCCCTGGGGTCGACTCCAGCTTCTAACGGATTCAGTGCCTGGCGTTTATTCTGCGGGTAAATGCGGCCGTCGCGAAGAATTGACAACCCGGCTGAATATCGTGCCGATTGTCTAGAAAGGTGGGAGCTTTGACCTCCTACTACCCCAGGACCTCTTAAGGCCTGTAGTGGTATAACTTTACCTTTGTCTGCAATATTATGTTGAGTAAAATTACGATCATTTTGTTATGGCAAGCAGACCGGCGATGATACAGGTTCAACCACTTAACACTACTCCTAAATAAATGTTAATGTGTCTTTACTACCAGCCGTGTTCAATTCTGTGTACATTAATTTTGTGTATTTCTTATGGTTTAGGCAGCGTAAGCCATTTAAGCGTCCAAAGAGCTACTTTTTTCACATTAGAATTGTACCCTCCTTTGCAGATAAGTTAGGAACCGTCATATAACAATTATATTAGAGTGAAAAAAAGAAAAGATAAATTGATGACGGTGAGTGAAAATTGTACTTTTTCAGCTAGATTTCATTTTTGGCCCACTGTGCATCGGTCCCATACTGGTCGAAATTCAACGAGAAAAAAAGTTTTCCCACATGGAGGCTCGAACCAGCGTAAGTACCGTAGTTATGCGCCAAGACTTGTTGCCTTAACCACTCGGCTACAGCGCGGGTCTCTTGATGTCAATAATAAAGAAGAAAGGTTCACCGGAATGGGCATTATTATCTTGGTATCAATGAAAGACAAAAATGGTTATTGTGAGTTATCCGTAAGAGATAAACATATGCTGTCGCGGACTTTTTTGCAGAGCTTTTTGAGATATTCAATTCTGTGTACATTAATTTTGTGTATGTTTTATGGTTTAAGCAGTGTAAGCCATTTAAGAGTATAAAGAGCTACTTTTTTACGTTTTCCACTACAAAAGACGATTTTTAAGGTGTAGGAGTTGACTGTCACAACTCTCGTATGGCCTATGTTCATCCCGGGAATCTCCTGAACATTTTGCAAAAAACCCCATCACAATCGGATCAACGGTATGGCCGCGCATAAAGTACGAACAAACAAACAAACAAATAAACATACAAACAAACAAACATTAATTTTTATATATAAGATAAGCTGAAAGAGTACCTCGCGCTGTAACACTGACGCCTATGTGAGCGAAAAAAAATATTCAAAGTTTGATTAATTGGAATTTGTTTTGGAAATTAATTGCCTGATTGGTAGAAATACAGCGAAACCGTCTCATCTTAACACATTTATTCAGTGATATAGAAGAGAGCGAACGTACAAAATCGGATAAAACTTATCCAATTTAGATGGAAATGGGTAAATGATTTTTATCACTTTTGTCAATCTCTGTGTTTTCTTATTTTCAATACAACTGTGATATTTCCCGTAAAATAAAGTTTAAACGTACACTTAGCGACAAAAAGAATGGGACGACTCTTGATCTCGAATATTTTAAGTTCCAACGCGCGATTCACACGAGTAAATTAATTGCGCAGTAGAGCTATAATAGTACGTTTCCCTTCTTCCTTTGAAGAATGTACTTACAAGCGAAATTAGCCAGCGTACGATTAGCTCGGTACTTAGTGGCTTGATTGGTATGCAAAAGATCACTGGTTCGATTCTCAATGAGGTTAAATTTTTTAATTGTTAAAATGCTCTCTGTTTTATTCTGTGTGTCCATTCTTAAAGAAAAACGTACTAACTATTTGGAAGTATTACTATTATTATTATTATTATTATTTATTTATTTATTTATTTATTTATTTATTTATTTATAAACAGATTTACAATGTAATAAAACATCTTCCTGTGTCCAAAGCTTTTTAAATTTGTATCTCCTTTCTCCATTCAACTCTATCTTCACATTCCAATTCTTCCAGGCCCAGCTCCCTCATACTTCTTCTTACATCATCCATCCATTTAAATCTAGGTCGACCTCTCTTTCCTTTCCCAGGTGGAATCCATTCCAAAGCTTGTCTGGGCAATTTTCTTTGGCATCCAACGTGTATGACCATACTATTCTAATGTCTGTATCTCACAAAATCTAATATTGAATTTTTAACTTTCATTTGTTGTCTGATGATTGTATTTTTTTCTATTTTGAATGTCTAGTTGAGCGTCTATAACAATCCATTTCAGTAGACATAAGCTTTAAACTCAAATTTTTATTCAACTGTCAAGTTTCTGCACCGTATGTTAAAGTGCTTGGAATTATGGATTTATATATTTATAATTTGGTATCCATTCATATGTTCTTATCCCATAAAACGTTTTAACATTGTTATAACTGATCTTCCTTTTTGAATTCAAAATTTTTGTCATTTTCTTGGATACATTTTGAGTTAATTTTGATCCCAGTTAATTACATTATTCACATCCTTCGATACAACCCATTATTATTATTATTATTATTATTATTATTATTATTATTATTATTATTATTACTATGGATGATGGATAATAAAAAATATTATTTTTTTTATTATTGCCCATCATCTATGGACTATTATTATGCTGGACTTGACATACATAAAGTAAATATTTTATACGAAGGGTGAAACTTTTTCCTCACTAATACGTAGTAAATAGATAAACACATAAATGTGTGAAGCTATATTATATTTTATTACATATATTTATAGCATTATTATTAAAACGTGGTACTGCACAGACAATTAAGTCTATACAGGTAGCTAAATAGTGTTATACAGTTTACGAAAGCAGGAATATTACTAAATATAGTATAATGTGGACCAAGATTACGTGGCAGGAATTAAATGTTATAGCACTTATAGGATATATTTTGCGAAAATACAAACGGATAAAATAATTATTGAAGGATTCGAACCCTGGCTTTCATACATATATCATTTTCTTGTAAGTGGCTTAACGTTCTACGGTATTTGAACGTCGGATACTAGTCGTGTAATATTGGTTGTCTTGTACTTTTGCACTATTAACGAGAGTTTAACTTTATTTGAAATGACACAATTTGGGTAATGTTGCATTTGTCGAACTTTTGATGTCCCAACTCCTTTCAAAAAACGTTAAGCTGAAAATATATAAAACGCGAATAAAGTTCTTAGGAAAATTTTTGGACCAAAGAGAGACGAACAGACAGGTGAATGGAGAAGACTACATAACAATGAACTACATGGTCTTTATAGGAAGCCAGATATAATAAGAACAGTTAAGTCTCGTAGACTGCGATGGGCAGAACATGTCGCGCGTATGGGGAATGAAAGACGTGCATGGAAACTTCTTGTAGGAAAGCCAGAAGGAAAACGGCCAGTTGGTAGACCAAAAATGAGGTGGGAGAACATCATTAACTATGATTTGAGGGAAGTAGATTATACAGGGAATGATTGGAAGGCATTAGCTCAGGATAGGGATGTATGGAGAGCTTATGTCCGCGCGTCCATGAACCTACGGGTTCGATAATGCCAGTGAGTGAGTGTGTGCATTTGTCGAACACTCGTATATATCTAGAAACATGTCGCCTATACTGTTCTTTAACTATTTAAGACGATTAAAACCAAATACAGCGTATTTAAAACATTTAACAGTACGTTACCTCGTGATTCAGAGCTTTAGCTTTTCGAGCATGCGCAGTGGGCCATAACAGGTACTCTGCTTTTTGAAGCTGCTCATTCTTTTTTCAAGTTCCAACGCGCGATTCACACGAGTAAACTAATTGCACAGTAGTGCTAAAATACGTTTTCCTTCTTCCCTTGAAGAGTATTCTTTCTAAACGCGACAAGGCAGCGAAAGCGTAGCTCAGTGCTTAGTGGCTTGATTCCCGGTGAGGTTAAGTTTTTTAATTGTTAAAGTGCTTTCTATTTTATTCTGTATATTCATTCTTAAAGAAAAAACGTACTAACTATTTGTAAGTATTAATGTTTTTATTATTAATATTATTATTTACTTATTTATAAACAGGTTTACAGTGTAATAAAACATCTTCCTATGCCCAAAGCTTTTTAAATTTTTATCTTCTTTCTCCATTCTTCTCTATCTTTTCATTCCAATTCTTCCAGACCGAGCTCCTTCATATCTCTTCTTACATCATCCATCCATTTAAATCTGGTCCATCTCTCTTTCCTTTTTCAGGTGGAATCTATTCCAAAGCCTGTCTGGGTAATGTTTTCTCTGACATTCTACGTACGAGTATATGACAACACCATTCTAGTTGTCTGTATCTCACAAAATCTAATATTGAACTTTCATTTGTTGTGTGATGATTGTATTTCTGATTTTTTTCCAATTTATAATGTCTAGTTGAGCGTCTGTAAGAATCCATTTCGGTAGACATAAGCTTTAAACTCAAATTTTTATTCAGATGCCAAGTTTCTTGGCATTCTATTCTCTCTTTAGAGTCCTGTAAAAATAATAAGGCACCTGGTGAGGATGGACTTTATATAGAATTGTTTAAATATTCTGACAAAACTCTTAAACAAAAATTTCTGCACTTACTAAACAAAATAATCTTGGGAGAAGACATACCTTCATCATGGCAGAAAGCCATTATCATACCAATTTTTAAAAAAGGTAACCTCAAAGATTGTAATAATTATCGAGGCATTAGCCTTCTCAACAGTGGATATAAAGTTTTTACAAAAATTCTAGCATCTAAATTACAAAAACACTATGAAAACTTATTAGGGGAAGAACAAAATGGTTTTCGTAAGGGAAGATCCTGTGCCGATGATTATTTCACCCTAAAACTTCTTATCGAAAAGCACAAAGAATTCAATAAAGAACTACATATAGCGTTTATAGATTTTATCAAAGCATTTGATCGAGTTGACAGACAAAAACTTTTAGATATCTTAACTGATGATGGAACACCAAATCAACTGATCCAAACAATTTTAATCCGTATAAAAATAACATCATAGCAGTACAAATAGGAACAGATTTGTCAGATTGGAAACATATAAATTGCGGAGTCAGACAAGGGCCCTCTATCACCACTTCTATTTAATGTATACAGACACTGGAGATTGACAGTTCATGGTAATATTCCTCTCTCAAGACACACAATTTTAGACAACTCTTATATGCAGATGATCAGGCTCTTTTCGGCAATAATGAAAATGAATTACAATATTCCACTCATCATCTTAATATAATAGCCCAACGATTTAACATGGAAATATCAACAACAAAATCTAAAGTTATGGCCTTTCAAGGGAAATTCCCAGTAAGAAGTAAAATTTGTATTCAGAATTCAATATTAGAGCAAGTTAATTCATTTAAATACTTAGGATATAATCTAACTTATAATGAGGAATGTGATATATCCTTTAAAATACAAAACTATAATAAAGCTTTAAGAATTATCAACCAAGTTTTTAAACCATCAAAAGTGCAGAGACACACAAGAATGAAAATCTATAAAATTCTCGCTAGACCCATAATCTGTTATGGCAGTGAAGCTTGGACCATCAGAACTCAATATGATCGTCATATTACAGCCACGGAGATGAAATTTCTGCGACGAACTGCAGGTTATAGCCTTCTAGACCACCAAAGAAATTCAACAATAGCCAGAGAGTTAAACATCGTACCTATATCTGAATACCTCCAAGAATATAGAAACAATTGGCTAGCCCACATTCAGCGGATGGATCGTCACAGAATACCAAAACAAATTCTTCACTACATTCCTCGAGGCAGAAGATCTGTGGGTCGACCTTTTCGGAGATGGCGGGAGACCGTAACGGGCCACTGGGCCTAATACTTGAAAGGACGATGATGATGCCAAGTTTCTGCATGGAATGTTAGCGTGCTTCGAATTATGGATTTATAAATTTCTAATTTTGGTATCTATTCTCATGTTCTTATGCCACTAAACTCCGTTTAACAATGTTATTACCGATCTGCCTTTTTGAATTCTATATTTTATGTCATTTCTTGGGGACATTTTTAGTTAATTTTGATCCCCAGTTAATTACATTCTTCACACCAATTGATACATACCATTATTATTATTATTATTATTATTATTATTATTATTATTATTATTATTATTATTACTATTTGTATAGATGACGGATAATAATAACAATAATAATAATACTATAATAATAATAATAATAATAATATAATGATGATATAATGATGATAGAATAATGATGATAATAATGATAATGATGATGATAGTGATGATGATAATAATGATGATAATAATGATGATGATAATGATGATAATAATAATAATGATGATAATAATAATGATGATGATAATAATAATGATGATAATGATGATGATGATGATAATGATGGTGATGATAATGATGATGATGATAATGATGGTGATAATGATGATGGTGATAATGATGATGGTGATAATGATGATGGTGATGATGATGATGATAATGATGATGATGATGATGATGATGATGATGATAATGATGATGATGATAATAATGTTGATGATGATGATAATAATGATGATGATAATAATGATGATGATAATAATGATGATGATGATAATGATGATGATGATAATGATGATAATTATAATAATGATGATGATAATAATAATATTTTTTTATTATTGTCAATCATCTATAAGTTATTATTATGATGGACTTGACATATATAAACTCATCATCATCATAGTACATTCACGAATTTAGGCCATTTGTTGACCTGTTTCGGCCTCAAGAGAAACACCATCCAGAAGTCTTTTGAGTGGACGTCCTGGTCTTCTTCTTCCTGCTGGTTGATATCTTAACATTAGTTTGGGTATTCTGTGATCTTCCATTCGATGAACATGTTGTATCCATCTTGACTTATAATCAGAAATTTTGTTTTCTAAAGATTCCATGTGTAATTCTTCTAAGATGTCTTCATTTTTTTTGTGATCTAGTAGTGTGTATCCTGCAGTCCTCCGAAGATATCTCATTTCAGCAGATCTAAGTCTCTGTATATCCTTCTGTTTCAACGTCCATACTTCGCTACCATACAAAAGAGTTGGAAGAGCCAGTGTTTTTATACACTTTCAGTCTTGAATGCTTTTGGACTAACTGTGGCTTGAAGATAGAATTTATTAACCCTAAAATTCTTAAAAATTTAGATATTTTTGCATTTACATCCTTTTCTTCTTCATATGAGATATTGCATCCTAGATATGTAAAATTATTCACCTGCTCCAAAATTTTATTGTCCAGTACAATTTTACTTCTGACAGGATCTACACCTTGAAATGCCATAATTTTTGTTTTTTCTGTAGATATCTTTAATCCATATTCTTCTGTAATTTTGTTAAGTTCATACAGACCTTTCTGTAGATTATCTTCGGAATTTGCTATTATTATTTGGTCGTCTGCAAACAATAGGGTGTTTAATTTTCTATTTTCTGATATTCTTATTCCAAATTTATATGTTTTGTTCCAGCAACATATTACTTCATTGATATAAATTGCAAAGAGTGTTGGGGATAGGGGGCAGCCTTGTCTCACACCACGATTTATAATTCCTTCTTCAGAAAATCTGTTATTTAATTTAATCTTTATGGTGTTGTGTTTGTAAATATTTTGTATGTTCTGCCGAAGTAAATTTGGTATATTTCTGTCTTCCAATATATTTAAGAGTTTTGATCTCTTGACTGTGTCGACATATATAAACTAAATATTTTAATTGAAGCTTGAATCTTTTTCCTCACTAATACGTAATAAATAAATAAACAGATTAATATATGAAGCTATATTATATTGTATTACATAAATTTATGACATTATTATTAAAACGTGGTACTGCACGCACAATTAAATTTATACCGGTAGCTAAATAGTGTTACAGAGGCAGGAATATTACTTAAGATAGTGTAAAGTGAACGTAGTTTATGTGGCAGGAATTAAATATTATAGGATGTATTTTGCGAAAATACAAATGAATAAAACAAATTGTCGGAGGATTTGTCATACATTTCATTTTGTTGTAAGTAGTTTAACCATCTACGCTATTCGAACGTCTGATACTAGTTTCCGTGTTTACTTTTACACTATGAACGAGAGTTGAACTTTATTTAAAATGTCGCAATTTGAGTAATATTGCATTTGTCCAACACTCTTAAATATCTAGAAACATATCTCCTTCACTGTTCTTTAACTATTGAAGACTATTAAAACCAAATACAGCGTATTTAAAACATTTAACAGTGCGTTACCTCGTGAACCTCATATTTGGCTTTTCGGGTATGCGCAGTGGGCCATAACAAGAACTCTGCGTTTTGAAGCGGCTCATTCTTTTTGTCACTAAGTGTACATTTACATAATTCTGAATTTATAATATTTCTGCATTCCTCCCTCTTATATTCTTTAATTTTAAAAATTATAATATCGGTTCCTTTCGACAAGCGCTTACCAACTCACTTCTAGTTCCAACGGTTCGCTGTTGGGTTCGATGGATTATTTCGGAGCATGAAAATTCCTATTATGGCTTCCTTCGGAAAAAATAATTAAAGCCATGTGACCCATGTCGTCAAATTGCGGTACGTAATACAATTGAAGCCTGAAAACAGAGACTTCGAGCAGAGTTTGTCGGTCTTTACACACCGCGATTTTAATTCAGACGTGAATGGCCTAAGTTTAAATATTTATAGGGACACTAATTCCAGTGGACATGTCTGATTTTGAATATTTGCTTAAGTTTCATGTCGAAAAAAATCTCTCTATACCCGTAATTTCTCACGTGGGGAAAGGGTGCTAACTTGTAGGAATTATTTTCACCAAGTTAATTTAATTAATCTTATTTCACTACAGATGTTAGCGTGCGTCAAGTGAGTAGCTCACAGCCTGAAGGAGACACTTAGTAGGCAACTAAGGTATTATTTTGATAGGAAAGGCGGATTAAATTTTTTCTCAGAGGATCTAATTTAGGCTTGAGTTTCTTTTAGGAATACGAAAATCTTTAAAGTCGAAACCCACGATTTAAAGTCCCTCCCGAAGAAGTTGTTCTTTGGATTTTCTATCCAGAAAAATTCTATCGACCCCGGCCGGGGTTGAACCCGCGATCCTAGGAATCGTAGGCAAGGAACTTAACCCCTAGATCACCGAGACAGGTAAGGAATATGTGTGTATGTACGTATGAATGTATAAATATAACTTACTGTATATATATATATATATATATATATATATATATATATATATCCCTACATGATTCCCAATTCCTTAAGAATTGTTTAACCGAATTCTGTATCGTAACAGTGGTCTAATAAGAAAACAAATGGTTCCAAATTATGAAAATATCGTGAATATATATATATAGGCCTATATATTATATCTAATATATAAAAATCAATGTTTGTCTGTTTGTTTGTATTCTGTGCGCGGCCATATCGTTGTTCCGATTTTGATGAGTTTTTTTTGCAAAATATTTAGGATATTCCCGGGATGAACATAGGCTATAAGAGAGTTGCAATATTCAACTCCTTCACCCCTAAAAATCACCCTTGGTAGTGAAAAACGTGAAATAAAGTCCCTATTTCGACGCTTAAATGGCTTACGCAGCCTAAACCTTAACAGATACACCAAATTAATGTACACAGAATTGAATATCTCAACAAACTCTACAAAAAAATCCACGACAGCATATGTTTATCTTTTACGGATAACTCACAATAACCATTTTTATCTTTCATTGATCACAAGAAGATCGGGATAAGTAGATTCCCGGGCATTCGTGCTCTGCCATATCGATCATTCGATTGAGATGGGCCTTTTTTGATAAATGTTAAGGTGATTCCGGGGATGAACGTAGGCTATAAGAGAGTTGTAATTCTCAACGCCTTCACCCATAAAAATCACCCTTTATAGTGAAAAACGTGAAATAAATTCCCTATTTTGACGCTTAAATGGCTTATGCTGCCTAAACCATCAAATACACCAAATTATTGTACACAGAATTGAATATCTCGAAAAACTCTACAAAAAAAGTCCGCGACAACATATGTTTATCTTCTACGGATAACTCACAATAACCATTTTTATTTTTCATTGATGCCAAGAAGATTGGGGTAAGTAGATTCTCGGGCAAGCATAACAGCGCACGGCTGGTGGTAAAAACACATTAACTTTTATTTAGGAGTAGCTGCGCACGCCGTGTATTAGCTAGTGGGCTATAATAAATGTATAGCAGAGTTGTATGTTGAAACGTAGGTTACTCTTTTACTTTTTACGTGATTCAGTTGCCAGTAGCAGATTCATGAAATGATTTGTAAGCCCTTAACACAATGTAACTGCATGACTGTATAAGACATATCTCCAGAATATATTTTCTTACGTAACGCAGCTTTTAGAAATATGACGTTAGTGTTACTCCACTAGCACTTCGCAGTCATTATATTGCGTCACAATGTCGTAATAATGGCTGGACGTAATACAATAAACCGGCCATAAAATCATTATTTTACCAAGAGATATTTCGTCAGTGGCGTAATGTTTTCGTTGCTTATAGTACAAACTGTGTAGCTTTGGTTCTAGCTGCTGGATTGAATTCATTGCCGGCACGTATTATTGGCTAAAATTTTACAAATGATTACTTAAAAATGACCTGTATTTATTTCAAATAGTACTTAAGAATGTTTCCATGTGATGGTCCAAAAAGTAAGAATGGAATAAAAATGAAAACAGTTCTAGTAAACACATGTCTGGAAAATGACCGGTTACATGATGTCATTTTTTTTTGTTGGTTATTGATTTGAAAGTTAGCAAGACAGTTCAGTTTAATTGTACCTAATTTACAGTTACAACAAATGAAATTTTGAAGATTCTTTCAAAAAAAAAGGTAGACTAAAATATATATAAAACAGCTATTCTTCCAGTTATCTTAATATATAAAAATGAATGTTTGTTTGTTCGTTCGTTCGTACTTCATGCGCGGCCATACCGTTGATCCGATTGTGATGTGGCTTTTTGAAAAATGTTCAGGAGATTCCCGGGATAAACATAGGCTATAAGAGAGTTCTGATACTCAAATCTTACACCCTTGAAATCGCCCGTTGTTGTGGAAAACGTGAAAAAAGTAGCTCTTTGGACGCTTAAATGGCTTACGCAGCCTAAACCATAACAAATGCACATAATGCACATTTTAATACATTTTCAGAAGTAGATTTTACTTTCCTAAATTTTACTGTATTAAATTATTATTGATTAATAATAATATATACTTTTTTACAAATGTCCCAGGTTGTCTTTCGACATTCCTGATGTTCTTTCCTGACATGGCGTACTTGTAACCCACTTCTGAGGTTGGGGCGCCTAGAAGGCGGGGTTACGTTGCCCCGATGATATGACGGGCGATGATGATGATAGAGGTGCGCCAGGAGAGTCCCTAACCCTAAGCTTAATCTAAGATGAATATGAATGATGATGATTGCGATGGCCATATGATTTCGGGGACCGTTTGGGCCTTAAAGTTTTCCTGACTTTTGTCTTACAGGTGAGGAAAAACCCCGATAAAAACCTCACCCAGAAAAACTGTCCCAGCCGGGGATCGAACTGGGGCTCGCTGCGTGACAGGGTAGCACGCTACCTCGAGACCACAGCGGTGGACTAATATGTTAAATTTTTATTTTATTTAAGTTTTCACGATGCTGGGTGGGCAACGGTCTCATACTGGCCGAATTCAATGAGGGAATTGTTGAGATTTTTCCATAATCAATGTCTTGCGAACCGACTTTCTAGTATGACATTAAAATTATAGACTATATGGAAACTTCTCCGCGGGCTTTCCGATTTGCGCTAGTTCGAATCCCCTGGTGGTAGTCCCGCAATTCTGTTGGAACGATGCCTTAAACGGCTCGGCTACTGAGTGAAACTATTATTATTATTATTATTATTATTATTATTACTACTACTACTACTACTACTACTACTACTACTACTACTAACTTGTTTCTATGAATTTCACTATAATTAATGCATTAGTTTAATTTTAACTGAAGTAGTTATTACTCACTTTAATAATCAATTGCCCTCTGTCCATGTCTCAAATAATTATAATATTCTAATGTTTAAAATATTAAAGTATATCTAGAGAAATAATATAACACAGGGAAGGATTAGAATGTAATGCATGCAATAAAACATTCTTATACATGCGATTGAAACATGTGGATGTGAGGTTAGCATCCAGCTGGTAAACTTTCTAGGTATCTCGTGCCATGGAGTTAGGAGTTAAAAATGATGATGACGATAATAATAATAATAATAATAATAATAATAATAATAATAATAATAATAATTTAATAATAACAATACCAACTAAATTGGAAACAACATCTTGAAAGAATGAGTTCAAATCAGATCCCCAAAGCTGTTTATAATTATATACCAAGAGAACGAAGATCTCTGGGCCGTCCTATGAAACGCTGGAGGGAAAATTTTCTATAGGATCGTAACAGGCCTTGGCCTAATAGTTGGAAGGAAGAAGAAGAAAAATACAACAATAATAACAATAATAGCAGTAATAATAATAATTAATATAACAATAATAATATTAATAATAATAATTATTATAACAAAAATAATAATAATAATAATCCATCCATAGCAATTCTGCCCGAAGGCAGGTCCTTCACTGCAATCATAGCATTTTCATGCTATGCTTACAGCTTTACTAGTGAATTGTGTAGGTGTGGTAGCTTCCCGTTGCTTTCCACACCTGTGAAGGATGATCATGATGATGATAATGATAAGGATGTTGATCATGATGTTGGCCATATGATTTCGGGGACCGTTTGGGCCTTAAAGTTTTCCTGACATTTGTCTTACAGGTGAGGAAAAACCCCGATAAAAACCTCACCGAGAAAAACTGCCCCGACCGGGAATCGAACCCGGGCCCGCTGCGTGACAAGGCAGCACGCTACCTCGAGACCACAGCGGTGGACATAATAATAATAATAATAATAATAATAATAATAATAATAATAATAATAATAGTCCTCTCGTTATTTTAGTTTTATCTTTCCCTCTGTAGGCATAAGTACTTTTACGTGTTCCACGTCATCCGGGCCTTACAGGTACACGACATGTCCGGAGAAGATTTGAAACTCTGTTTCACACAATTGTTTAACCACGCAAGTGTACATGGAGGACCGGATATGTGATCGGCTGAATGCCAGGGCCACCTCTCGGACAACACGAACATTTTAAACAAGGTACACCATTAATTCATACTAAACAAGGGTAATCTTATATGCATGATTGTGATGTTCGGGGACCATTTGAGCATTAAAATTTCCTTATACCCCACAAGTTACGAAAAACCACGAAAAAACTCACCCAGGAAAATTTTCCTGACCAGGGATGGTATCCAGGCCTGCTGCGTTCAAGGGAGATACATTATCCCGAGACCACAGGGGTAAACTTAATAATTATCATTGCGGTTAATTAAAGCGTACGTTACATTCAATAATTTTAATGTAGGCCTAATAGTATTTTAAAGAATACTCCAAGCGCCTGACAGCGCAGCAACATCTTCCGCACGCATGTTATGCGTGAGGACTAAACGTTTGAACATAGGTGGACCCTGGGTACTTCTTAATCCTAAAATGATCTAGGCCTAATTTATATGGTCAGTATATTCTAAATTACCATAACGAATGAAGATTTAAACTATTCATGAATCAATTTTGGTAGTCGGTAGACTAGTAATTTGCTATATCTTATACGATATGCTGAAAATTACAACGGGTTCTTTATGACCTCAATGGAATTTACATTGACATGATCACCTGTGGTTCCGAGGCCCGCGGGTTGAAACCCAGCCGGGGCCTTGAATATTTCAAGGCGTACAATTTTGAGTTTGTCTTCCTTCGGAACGGAAGTAAACTCATAGATGTTCTGTCTGTCTGTACCCGTGTGCTCCCTTATAGGAGACAGTTAACCAAGCTAGTTTTTTAACTTCATTTTCCTGCAGAACTCAGGGAGTGAAAAATGATCGGTTCTTAAATCATCGCCTGAAAGAGATAGTTAGTAGGCAACTAAGGTATTACTTGGACGACAAAATCCGATTAAATTTTGCTCGCAGGCTCTAGTTTAGGTTTGGGCCTCTTTTACGAGCTCACAAATATTCAGACTCAGGGCCCACGGCTTAAAAACTCTTCCTGAGGAATTGACCCTTGGATTTTCCACCCTGAAACCATCTACACGACCGGGTTTGAACACGCGATCCTCGGAGCCAGAGGCAAGGAACTTAACCACTGGACTACCGAAGTGATCCCGGGTCATAGATTTACGGCGTGTAAATCTCAAGCCTGAAAGAAGGGGCCCCTGATCAAGATTTGTCAAAATGTTCACTCCCACATTTGAAGAATTGGGATTAAAATGACCAATTGTTATAAAGCGTCATTGAATAAAATACCTGCTAACTATGCTTTTTATGTTTCGAAAGTGTTAGTGCTTGCGCAAGTGCACTGCAGATCGTAAAGGGAACTAGATAAGATGAGCGTTTGATTTTGAATATATATATATGAATATGAAAATTTTCTTGGGTTTTCCGCGTCTTGAATTCAAGTTCGGCCTCTGTCCACTGATTCCGACGTTTCGGCATGATCCCATATGCCATTATCAAGGAATAAGTTCGAGTCACAGATTTAGGTCTTATATAATAAAATACATAGTTTTCGCTATGGTCCGTTTCCGAAGACGGCCAGAGTCCGAACTTGAATCCAAGACGCGGAAAACCCAAGAAAACTTTCATATTCATACTTATATATATATATATATATATATATATATATGGTATAATAAGAAAAATAAATGCCTGGACGGGATTCGAACCCGGAACTCTGAGTCTGTACCTCAGCGTGTTATCCATTACACCACCAGGCGAATCCAATTCTAACACTTATTTTTCTTATATATGTATTATATTCTCCATTATTACTAGATGTCGCGAGAACTCGGTCTTCACTGCCATCTAGTAGCTGACTATAACAAATAAGCAAATTAAAGAGAATATTTTTTTACATTATAACAGTGACGCTTTATATATATATATATATATATATATATATATATATATATATATATATACATACATACATATATCCGCGAAAATTTACAATATAACACACACATATATATATATATATATATATAGGGTGAGTTTTAATTACATCGGCAAACTGCAGGGTCTGATTCCTGACTGTATATAGAAGAAAAAAATGTCCTATGAATAAGTGTCCATAAATGCATCGTTGCCACGGTAGATGGCACTGACGAATGGCATTATTCTCTCGTCTCTGTTGCATGGCCTGCTTGATCACCCGACTTAAACCCCCTGGATTTTTACCTCTGGGGGCAACTGAAAAATACTGTGTATGCTGAACCAGTTCCTGATGTGCATACCCTTCAACAGCGTGTCCACGTCGGCTGTGACGCTATTCGGAGAGAGCCGGAATATTCGAAAGAGTGAAGCAATCCATGATACAACGTGTGAACGCGTGCATTGCATCCCATGCAGGCCACGTTAAACATCTGTTGTGACGTGGATGAGATTATGCTATGTACTGTGTGCCGGGACGATTTGTTGTCGTTGCACGCACATCTTTCATTTCCGGTCACATGTTTATAGAACCTTTTTCCTTCATTTCCAGTCCGGAATCAGTCCTTAAAGTTTGTCGGTGTAATTACCGTTCACCCTATATATATATATATATATATATATATATATATATATATATATATATAATTTAAATTATTATAAATTGATATTCTTCTTTGTTTTCATTTCAATTCCGTAACAAATTTAAAATAAAGATGAAGTATGTTTGAGGTTTAAAAATTACAATGATGCCTTCCTATATACAATTGTTTGGTTGCTGTACTTAGGTCATGTCTTGCACCACTTATATTCATTTTGCACATATGCCTATATTTCCTGTGTTTTCTAATGTAACACCTATTCCTCATAGATTTAAATATAGGCCTAAAAGTGTCAAATATTATGTAAGAAATGATATGAATAAAATGGCTGAACAATTAAATAAAATTTGCCCCACAGCCCACCTGGCAATACTATTAGTGCGGTTATTAAATATATGTGTTATGTGATGATGAAGGAGCAATATATGCATCACATAGGGAATTCGCAGGAGTGATGTTTAAATATAATAAGATAATTTCAAGTTGAGACCAACTCAGGGTCAGATCGAGAGATTAAATTAAGCCCATATATTTATATAGGTCTATAATTAACTAGGGTCCAGCTGACTACATCTGATGAACAAAATAGATTAGATGAAAATGGGGAAAGGTGGAATAAAATTGTGGTAGGGGAAAATGGGAGAAACCCCGAAAGAATATGCCGCAGATCCGTTTCCTCCACTACAAAATCTATGTATAATGACCGAGACTAATCAAGATAAAAAAGCTACTCTTACTAAAACACAAATTAATAATATTAAACTATAATAAATATTATAAATAAGATTCTCGAGAAACCAGCGATGAGAGGCGAGTGTCTAATCGCTTGCGCCACGGAGCCGCCTGATACATTAATAATTAAAAAATACAAATTTTCTCGTTATATTTTATTTTAAACGATCTATTCGTCAATTTCATAAATTACATACATTAAAATAAATCGTAAATTCTGTATGTCCCTATTAGTATTATGATTAATTTCAATAGCATCGCGTTAGTAATATGAGTAATGAGCCAATGAACAAATTAAAATTTGGCGGTATAGCTGCATGCAGCGGTCCATTCAACAGACCCCTTAAATTTCCGCTGCAAATGGCAGCCATTTTTGCTAAAGCGCTAGAGCGCTTTATTGGCAGCTGAATGCGCCCAATGAGTGTGCAGTGAGACCGAAAGAAAATTTCAGGTACAGGTAGAATCTCTTTCACCCGACGGCATAAATCATTCCTTATTGGTTTCTTGACCTAAGGGAATTCAACGAAGTGGAAACTAATTTATCTCTGTCTTTCCGTTACATTTTTTTCATGAAATGTGTAGAAATATCTTTCCGTTTCCGTGTTGGACAGATTCCGTTTTATGCAAAATAAATAAACGTAAATTTACTATTATTTCGCCGGGACCAATCAACTTGTACACATTGGACAGATTTCCGCATTATTCGCGTTCCGAATTAAGCAAGTTTTAGTGTATTACCAAACTAACAATAGTACCTTAACAGTTATATCTATATCATCATGATCACCATAATCATCATGATGAACAAATCCGTTTTAGGCCATGTGGCCTGAGACGGTAAACCTAACGAACATGTTCCTGATCTTCCCACCGATGTTTTGGTCTTCCTTGGTCCCTGTGTCTAGTTGGAATATCGTCGGAAGCATTAGTGAAAGCTGCGAAGGTAGTTTTGAAATACGTGACAAAAAATTGTTTCCAGCGTGTCTTTACAGACTGCCAGAAACTGTATATTGCGTCCGAAGGAGAATACTTTGAGAGAGAACATCAACATTTTGAAGGAGGACGAGTAAAGGTACGTTACCAAAAAAAAAAAGTATTCTTTAATCAACAATTCTTTATGCTGATGACACAGTTCTAATTGCACAAAGTGAAGATGATTTACAAATGCTATTACACAAATTTAGAATCATTGCAGCAAAATATAACATGAAAATCTGAACAATTAAAACCAAATCAATGGCAATATCCAAGGACCCACGACGAGTTAAATTAGAAGTAGAAGCGAAAAGTATAGAACAAATCATGAAATTCTAACATTTAGGAGTAGAAATTAATATCAGCAAGAGAATAACAGATGAAATACTCCATCAAGCAAACAATGCAAACAAAATATCGGGATGTTTAAACAATACTGTTTGGAAAAATAAAAATTTAAGAATAGATACAATTGTAAGAATTTACAAATCTGTCATAAGACCGTTCTAACATATGGTTGTGAATGCCGAACAGAAACTCAAAAAACAAAACAAATCAATGAAACAACCGAAATAAAGTTTTAAGGAAAATCGTAGGAAAATCACTGAGAGAGAAAATTCGCAGCTCTGTTATTAGAGAAGAATGTGAAATTGAACCTATAAACCTTTGGATAAATGATAGAAGATTAAATTGGAACGACCACATAGATATAATGGAGAACAGTAGATTAGTGAAGAAAGTACGTGACTGGACACCTCAGCAGAAAAGGCCATTAGGAAGACCACAACTACGATGGAAGGATGTCACCATACCCCGGACCTGTAGTGAATGAACACGCAAGCTGCCAGCTTTCATGCGTAGAGGAAGAAGAAGATGAAAGAAGAACAGTTCTTTATATGTAATTACTTATTATATATATATATATATATATATATATATATATATATATAATATATAAATAAGTCCACCGCTGTGGTCTCGAGGTAGAGTGCTGCCTTGTCACGCAGCGCGCCCGGGTTCGATCCCCGGTCGGGGCAGTTTTTCTGGGTGAGGTTTTATCGGGGTTTTTCCTCGCCTGTAAGACAAATGTCAGGAAAACTTTAAGGCCCAAACGGTCCCCGAAATCATATGGCCGCCATCATCATCCTTCACCGGTGTGGAAAGCAACGGGAAGCTACCACACCTACAATTCCCTAGTAAAGCTGCAAGCATAGCATGAAAATGATATGATTGCAGTGAAGGACCTGCCCTCGGGCAGAATTACTATGGATGGATATATATATAAGTTACAGTTTTCTTAATAATTGATGAATTAATTTTTTTGCGTCATCTGAAAATATTAATTATTTGTAAGAGTAACTACCATAATCTTTATGGCTAAAATAAAACCAAAACATTATATGTAATTTCCAACCTTATATGTGAAATTCTGTCATAACAGAAGTTAATTATAGATAACCTCTCAGTCACCATGCTTAAAGACATTATTTAATATAATCACTAACATTAGCAATGCCACTTTCTTAGTAAAGTTAAGTGTTACACTAAATAGTATATCACTGAATCATTTATAATAATATGAAAAACATTTACCACCAAGATTAATGGTAGTATACAGTGAATAGCAATATCCCATAAGAGAGACTACATGCATTTGAATTAAAAGATATAAGACCACATTTCATTTTACGATAAATTGGGAATTAAAGTGAAAATTATTCATACCTGGTTCAAGAAATGACTCTCAGTATCTCAATGATAGGACATAGTATATAAAAAGTTGGAGATTAAATAATAATGGATCAGCTGTGATTAAAATCCTATGCAGAGTGAAAAATTTTTTGTTAATACATTAACCAACTCTAGCTGTAATTTAATTTTATTCGTGCACATCACACAGAGTATTTGTATCTTCACTGGTCAAATTTAGATAAGAAATCTAGAATATTGTAATATTTGAATTCAAGTTATGGCCGATACTTCACAAAACTCTTTATTCAGAAAAGATTACAAACATAAGATACACAGTTCATCTCTTTGTCCATTACACAAATTTCTTATTGTGTTGCACATTTAAAGAATAGTACAAATGTTCGTTTTATCTGTAGAGAAAATTGGTTCGACAACCACTGTAGCACTTCCAGAAATGACCCCATGAACACAATCATACTATTCTAATTTATTTCATATATCTTGAAAACAAAAATTATAATTAACTTGGCACCAGGTATTAGCGAATGAATCATCTGCGGATACAATTTTCATAATAAAAACATTCACTCGTCAATAACACAATGATTTGCATGAAAAGAGGTTATAATCGTAAATTCTTGATCTTGATAATAATCTTAAAATTATCACTGTTTTTAGTTTTACTTAATATATCACTTATGTTCGTCTAAAACGGTTAGCCACCTCGAATAACTCATATATTAATGTCCAGACATAAATAACACAAAATTTGTACATCAAACATAAATTGTTTATGGACAAAGACGTCATGTTTAAACTGAATGAACCAGCCAATCACAATGGATGCAGCGGTTTTTTCTGTCTGCAGCCTACTTTTACTTCGCTGCAAGTCCGCTAGAGCGCTTTATTGCCCTCTGAATGGTATGCTGCAGATAAAGCGCTAAAGCGCTTTTGCAGCGCTTTGGCTTCTGAATGCCCCCATTATGCGAAATACAGATACCTGTGTTACAAATAATCATTGCACTGTAAAATATTGAATTAGTTTAAGTACCGAGACTGATCTTTCACAGGTAGCATTCTGTATTTACGGAATAAAAATGGCTAAAACGTATGTATCATTGTCATTAAACGAAAAAAGTGAAAGTGATTGAAAATAAATCTCCTAATTTCCGGACCGATGCTCCAAAGTCAAGCTCTAGCTGTTACTAAATCCATAGGGAATAACGATTTGAAGGGATCTTCAGATTGGCTGGACAGTTTTAAAAGACGACACAATGTAGTGTGGGATGAAATTTGCAGGGAATCGAAGGATGTGGACGAAAGTGTAGTTAGTTAGCGGAAACCGAAACTGCATACATCGATTTCAGGATACGCACCTAAGAGACATTTATAACGCTGACGAAAAGGGACTGTTTTTCGCGCATTGCCGTGGAAGTCGCTCACACATACTATAGGCCTACTTCATTTTCAACGTAAGCGGAAATACAATTAATCCACGGTACATAAAAAAGACATTTACCCTATAATCTAAGATTACTAATAAATTTTAGTTTTTTATAATGCGGAATATTGTCTAATGTGGAAAAAAATTGGTACCATGCGATTCCGCTTTGAGTAAGTTTTACTGTATTTTCATTTACTATTCAATGTTATAGATGTGCGATTGTTGTATTATAATGTACCATATGTTTGTACTAGTGAGTGAAAGAGAAGATCATTTGACCTAACTCCACCAAACTAAATAAATGATTAATAAAATAAATGTTTTGCAACCATATATTTGTACTGCTCTCATTGTTCTATTTTTTATTTTTTTGTCAATCTTATCTTTGTATCCACAGACTTGAATGTGGATAATAATGCAAATTATGCTCTATTTGCTTTAGAAATCTATTTTTATCACTTCTATTCCATTGTTACAGTTATTGATTAAGGTCATTCTCCTCAACTCGTTTCCGACACATGACCGGATCGAGGGATGAGATGCGATTAAGCCCCTTAAATTGAAGGTCTGTGAATGACAAAGATGCCGGCCTTCTACGCCTCACGCATAATTACAGGGGCAGATTAAATTAAATAAGACGAAATTAATGAGATGAGTGTGGAGAAATGGTGGAATGAAATTTGTGACAAGGGAAAACGTAAAAAACCCCAAGGAAATCCTGCCCAAACTAAGTTTCGTCCGTCACGAAACCCACACAGAGTGACCGGGACTGGAACTGGGGAACCCAGCGGTGAGAGGAGCAGCAAATTAAATGTATAAAAGCTCTCTATTTCCATGGCATTACGGTCCATGTAAAGCAGGGCCATCTAACTACGGCCCCGGGCCGGATAAGGCCCTCCATTACTTTCTATCCTGCCCTTGTAGGTCTGTAATATTTAAATAAATTAAAATATGCTAGGATAGGCCTGTAATATTAGTCTATAAGTAATGGAGGAAGAATCTGTGAAATATATTATAACGCTATAACAAGAAAAGTAGAAAATCAACACATGCTTATATCAATAAAAATAAAAATAATAATAATAATAATAATAATAATAATAATAATAATAATAATAAAGAAACAGTAAAATTATCGTCGTTTACTCTGTTGATGTCCGAGGCCTTATTGTTTTTAAAGCATTTCATCGATCTACAAAAAAGTGGAAAAATTTACATATTTAGGAACAGTGATAATGTAAATGGAAAAATAGTCTGAAATCAGTAAAATAATAGAGAAAAATTTAAAAGCCTATAATTTAACTAAACAATTAAGGAATAAATATATACCCACCATGAGTAAATTGGCAATATATAAAACTTATTTCAAACCAGTTCTAACATATGCAACTGAGACTTGGAGGTATACAAAGAAGGGCTTGAGCAGAATCCAAGCTACAAAAATTAAATTCTTACGTGGAATGGTACATAAAACAAGGAGAGATAGAATGAATGACAAAATCAGGGAGACATTAAGTGTAGAAATATTAACAGACACAGAAAAAAAAGTAGACTAAAATGGTTTGGGTATTTAAAAAGAAAGTAAAAGGAAAGATTACCGGCAAAGACTGCTAAATCTCAAGACACAAGGAAAGCGACCACGAGGTAGACCACGAGAAAGATGGATTTAACCAAGTGAAGAAAAGTCTAAAAGAGAGAACATACGACTGGGAGGAACCAAAAAGAAACAAAGCATGGGAAGATAGATATGGTTGGAGGCATATTTGGAATCGACGTTTTGAAAGGAGCACACTATAAGAGGATGATGATGATAATGACGAGTAAAATTGTATGGTCATGTGAAAAGAGTAACAGAAGACAGTTCCCAAAGAAGAATACAACATTGGGTGCCACTTGGCAGAAGAAAAAGGGGACGGCCAAAAATAACGTGGATTCATGATATTTTGAGCATGACGTTAGATTAATTGGGTGCAGGAAGATGTGAAATGTGCATTGTAATAATAATAATAATAATACTAATTATAATAATGATAATGATAATGATAATAATAATAATGATAATGATAATGATAATAATAATAATCTACAACAGCTGTAATAGGACATATGGCCCGCGCCACCTTTATGTTCCTTCCAATTTGCCCGCGACACAAATTTTGTCGGCTCTGATGTAGGGTCAGAGCCTGCTGTACTATCAAAACCCATTCTCTTCTATCTTGCATCTTTCTCCGCCATCCTCTTATTCCTAACACCCTCGTGTCCTCCTCTATATTCTCCAATCATTTATTTCTCGGTCTTCCCACACATCTTCTTCCACCTAGTTTCCCTTTGCTTATTTATTGTAATATGAATCCCTCCTTACTTCTTTCTTATGTCCCGTCCATCTGAGTCTTGCACTTTTAATTGTTCCCATAATTTGGGGGCTTCCATACAATTCAGAGAGTTCTCATTAGTTATAATTTTTCTCTCTCCATTTTCATATTTAGGTCCATAAATCCTTTGTAATATAATCTATAATATATTAAACTATATTTGCTTGTATTTGATCTTGTTGTTGTGTATTATTATTCAAGTTATGCTATGTGTTTGTATTATGATTGGGAATCTGATCTCAGATTTACTCCAGGTATGCCCGGTCTTAAACATTTAAAAATCATTTAACGATGTAATGATAATTTTTAAAGTGTAGGAGTTATCAAATTTTTAAACGCGAAATCTATGTAAACAACGTGAAGTAATTTCACGTTTCCGCTGTTACACGTGACTCAAAGCAACATGGGTCGGAAGAGATGGTCGTCATGACGACGAATACGTCTTTACGAGGAACCGAATCACCCACACATCTCCTGCGTCTGCGTCCAAAATATAAGTAAATACATGTCACGTGCTACCCTTCATTCAAAATGTCACAGGGTTTCATTCGGAAATGTCACATCTGCTCATAAAGGAAATTTATAGAAGATTTCAGGAAGGAAGTGGATTTTCAGGGTATTCAGGAGTATGAGTGTGGAAAAGAAATGTTGTCAACAATTTTCATAAAATTGTTAAGGAAATACCTCATCTATAGTTTTTAAGAATCGCTTATTCTTCGTTTCATGATGGATAAGGAAATGGCTTTTTGTTTTTTACTCATCCATGCATGCATATATATTTTTTTCTTGTACCTAGATTTGAACTTCTCTTACAAAACACATGCAAATTTTTAACACGGAGAAAAGATAAAAAGAACAATATATAGAAACATCACCTTTACAATAGTGTTTTTTAATGGGAACATGGGAAATAAGCAAATATACATTTAAGAATACATCTGGATTAATGAAAATAATCTGTGTGCATTATGAAAGAGTGATTTGAAGAATCCTTGAAATATCTAGAACAACTAGGAAATGTATCGCGAAGGGTAAAACCAACTAAGAAGAAGAAGAAGACGGAGAAGTTGAAGAAGAAGAAGACGAAGACGAAGAAGAAGACGAAGAAGAAGAAGACGACGAAGAAGACGAAGAAGAAGAAGACGAAGGAGACGAAGACGAAGAAGAAGAAGAAGAAGAAGAGGAGAAGAAAGAAATATAAATTAAAAAGAAAAGCTTGCAACGGATATATAGTTAAAATTGAAGAAAAATATTGTATAAAAAGGTTCAACTGGAAAAAGAAGAAAAAGTAGAAAAAACTGAAAATAAGGGAGCCTACATCCATCAAATAACATTTTTTTTTTTTGCTATTTCAAGCAGAGTTGTGTCTTATCAATTGATCTAAATTTGTCATAAAACTAAATCAAGATCTATTTCAAGCAGAATTGTGTATTTTCTATTGATCTAAATATGTCATAAAACTAAATGAAAATCTTGCGGAACCTGTATCCTCATGAATAACGACTATGAAAAATTTAACGCTATCTATTAGATCACTTAGGGTGTTTAATAGAAGAAACGTGCTTATCTCGAGATTAAGTACAATAATCATGTTGGATATTGCATTAAAAATAGTGTTAAGGAATGCCACTGCCTTCGTATAGAAACAAAATGTCTTCCTCACAACCTGATGACCATCTAGCTAGCATAGACCTAGAGGGGACACGTGGTCAGCAATGTCAGGTTCCCTCCCCGTTATAGCCGATTTTGTCAATCTGGAGATGCTACTCATTGTAGCTACCTACATTTTTGTCATGCTTACAAGACATTGATCGCATACTGGCGAAATTCTTTGAGATTATTTCTTCCGCAAGTGGGACCCCAAACAGTGCATGCCCCCATATCGTAACTTAAATTATTCTTACGTGTTTTGGATTAGTTGTGGGAATATACAATCCACAAGCCAATTCACATGTATTGGGTAGCCCTGTAAGTTTCACCACTTTGTAAAAAGTAATGACATTCTTGTTATGTCCTTGTTTTATAAACGAAGTAATGGAATGTTTCAATCGTTATTCATTTTCTGTGTAGCCTTTTCTTTGCCTTAGTTTAAGCTCTCCCATTGTAGGTACCTTTACATGCCCCATTCCTCATGGACCTTACAGGGACACGACCTCTCGGGAGAAGATTTTAACTGTCAATCACAAAATTTATTTTTTTGACCACACAAAAACATGGAGGTCTCCCTGAATATGTGATTGATTCATTGCCATAGTCATTTCCGAGACAATACGAACATTTAAGACAAGACACACCATTCGCTCATGCATTCTTACTAAACAAGGTGAATATATGAATTATTGTGGTGGCACATAGTGTTAGAGTACTATTTGGGTTTTAAAGTTTCCTAACATTTGACTTACAAATGAGAAAAAAAAACAAAATAAACTCATTCGTGAACGTGTCCCGACCGGGCCTCTAACCCGGGCCTGCTGCGTCTGAGAGAACGACGTTACTACTAGACCGCAGCAATGGTCTATATGTGATATACGTCTTTTAATTCGTGTTTAATCGCCACTCTGTTGTTTTATTAATTTTATTAGTTTACTAGCTTATAACAGGCGTGCGCTGCTACGCCTAAATAAATTAAATTTAATGTGCTTTCATGTTTAGTTGAATAAGTAAAAGGAAAAATAATTATAAATTTATATTTTTAGATACCCCGTGCTGATTACCCGGCGTTGTCCGGGAATCTACTTATCTCGATCTTCTTGTCATAAATGAGCTAAAAGACAAAATTCGTTATTGCGAGTAATCCGTAAAAGAATACACGTCATGTGCTGCTATGCTTGCACAGAATCTACGTACTTGTCTCGATCTTCTTGGCATCAATGAAAAACAAAAATGGTTATTGTGAGTTATCCGTAAGAGATAAACATATGCTGTCGCGGACATTTTTGTAGAGCTTTTTAATATATTCAATTTTGTGTACATTAATTTTGTGTATTTGTTATGAATTAGGCATCGTAAGCCATTTAATCGTCCAAAGAGCTACTTTATTCACGTTTTCCACAACAAAAGGGCTATTTTTAAGGGTGTAGGAGTTGAGTATCACAACTCTCTTATAGCCTATGTTCATTCCGGGAATCCCCTGAAGATTTTACAAAAAGCCCCATCACATTCGGATCAACGGTATGGCCGCGCATAAAGTACAAACCAACAAACAAACATCTTTATATATTATTAGATTTTAATTTCGAACGTCAAGACAATCCATTGGTATTGGGTAGCCCTGCAACTTTTACCACTTTTTAAAAGGTAATGATTGCTGGTAACGTGTAGGCTCAGTGGAAATAATACAGCTTGTTAAAAAATCCTACGTGACCACGATCGAACCTGGGCCCACGACATTGCAAACTAGACTTGGTCCACTGAAGCTAACGATAAAGGTATTTCACTAAAATAGACTTTCACCGCCGCCCGGTTAGAACTAAAAGGGGACAGCACAGATAATAAATTAATATGTGTGAACCGCCCTTGAATACTCTCCACTGTCAAATGTTTCGCTAAATATATCTTTCAAAGACTGTATATTAATTTATTCTTAGGCTAGTATTGGATTTTTCTGCATTTTCTCCTTTAAAAAAATAGGGGCGTCGTTTTGTCACTCATGAAAATACACAAAGGCAACCGACAGGATCCTTGATATCCTACTTTACACTAATGAACAAATTCTCTTTTCTAATTGTGAAGATAAGTTACAGTATTCTGTATAGTATCAGATTTTTAAACATGGACATTTCTATTTAATAGACAAAAATTGTGGCTTTCTTAGAAATATATTGATTAGAAGAAACATTTGTATTAGAAACTCGACTTTGGAATAAGATAATTTTTTTTCATGTTTGAGCTGTCACATAAACTTATGCCGAAAAAAATATATTAAGTAACTCGCTGGCATTATCGAACCCGGAGGTTGGTGCGCGTTCGAACGTAATCATTCATACATTCATATCTTGAGCTAACCGTTTTCCAATCATCACCTGTACAATTCACCTCTGTCAAATCTTGGTTAATGTTATGCTCTCTCATCATTATTGGCCTATTTACTGGGCGCTTCCCCCCTGGTATTCCTACAAGAAATTCCCATGTGCTCATTCATTTCCCATTCGTGCCACTCCAGCCTAATTGATTCTAAGATATTTAACTAATCTCAATGCATTTAGTTTCCCATAAAGATAGTATAGTTCACTGTTATGTATCCCTCTCTTTTCACTTATATGTTCACCTCTCTTTGGCCCAGAAGTTTTCCACAGAACTTCAATTGCAAATGATCGTACGTAATCTTTTCTCCTCTCTTAAGATAAAATATTATGTTTCGAATCCTATAACTGGATGAATAACCTTTTTATATATTCTTAGTTTAACTTTTATGAGAGAAATTGAGAATACAGTGTGTCTATAATAAATAATGGCACGTATTTCCAGATTTGAGACTATATTTAATTTCATTATGCACCTCATTCCTATTTATAATCATTCTTCCGAAATATTTGAATTCAACCATTTCATAAAAATTATCATTAATTGTTCATTTACATTATATCATCATCATCATCATCAATGGCTCGACAGCCCCATGTGGGCCTTGGCCGCCTTCATAAGCTTTTGCCAGACTTCCCTGTTCTAAGCTTCATTCTTCCAGTTTTTTTATTTTTAAAACCTTCATGTCTGGAATTATACCAACCTCCCATCTTAATTTAGGTCTTCCAACTCTTCTGGCCAATAGAGGTTCCTGATTGTAAATTCTTTTTCAATCCTTTTGCTGTCCATACGAATAATGTGTCCAGCCCAGGCCAATCTAATAATTTTAATTTCAGAATATCCGGCTGATTATAAAGTTTATACAATTCATTATTGTATCTCTTTCTCCATAGATTATTTTCTTTTACGCCACCAAATATGGATCTCAGTATCTTCCTTTCAAATCGCCCTAATAATTTCTCATCAGATTTCAACATGGCCCAAGTTCCTGATGCATATGTTAATGCTGGTCTAAGGAGAACTTTATACATGAGTATTTTTGTCTTTCTAGATATAAACAGAGATCTAAACATTTTCCTGGTCCAAAAAAGCTCCTTTACATTATATAGTTAATTTATACGTGTGGACATACGTTTAGATATATTGATATTTACTTTTAGCCTCATTTTCTTAGTGTTATTTAACATAATGTGAGTTTTAGCTTTTACTATTTCATCGCTATCGCCTAATAATACTACACCATCAGCATATACCGAGAGCTTTTTAGATATGTTAAAAAATCAAAATTTCAGTACCGGCAATGCTCTTATCACTAATCAAGTTTTAACAATAAATGTAGTACATAAACACACCCGGTTAAAATGTTTACAAAAGTGTTGGTTGGATCCATGTCCATGTACATCAGCGGAGTCTGAACTCTCTGGAATAAAAGCCTAAAACGCCTAACAGCTATAGAAATGAAATTCTTAAGATCTCTCGCTACAGCTTTATAGACCATAAAATAAATCGTCAGAACACCAAAGAATGAAACTTCATTCGTATTCATGAACAGGTCACCACCTACAAGAAAAAAAATTGCTTTAACATGTCTTCAGAATGATCGATTTAGATTGCTTCCTCAAATGCTCAGATTTGATCCTTAAGGAAAGTATTTTGGTCCTGCCCATTAAGAGATGGAAGTAGATCGTAATTGGTCGCCTGGATGTTTGTGATTATGACCCATGCGTTAGGCGCCTTTTTATTGGCTGTTTTAATCTTAAATCTCTTGTGCGTATGTAATGTCCTTTGTTTGAAATTGCTTGTGTTTTATTTGTTTACTTGTCAGAGTTTTGCTTGTAAGTTGTAATGCCATTACTGTTTAATAGTGTGTAAATGTCTGTTAATACAATCAAACTGTGAATTCGTGCTATGTCTGTAATTTAATTAGGAAATATTATAGAAAGTTATGAGTCACTATTTCATGAAGAGGTTTGATATTAAGGAATCTCTACCACATTTGGCACTACTACTATTATTATTTAGTGTTATTATTGTTATTGTTGTTGATATTGTCATTATTATTTATATTGATGTTACTCTTGTTCTTGTTTTTATTGGTATTGTTATTAATGTTATTTACTATTGCTAACGTTTATTATTATTATTATTATTATTTATTAGTTAATACACAGCGTGCGCTGCTTCGTCTAAATAAATGATAATGTGTTTTTACGCTTAGTTGAATAAGTAAAAGGAAAAATAATTATAAATTTATATCGTTATTACTTTTAGATACCTCGTGCTGATTACCCGGCGTTGCCCGGGAATCTACGCATCCCGATGTACTTGACATACATGAGTTGAAAGACAAAATTCGTTACTTTTAGTTATCCCTGCGGCTGCTCTGCTTGTCCGGAAATCTTACTTATCCCGATCTTTTTGGCATCAATGAAAGTCAAAAATGGTTATTGTGAGTTATCCATAAAAGATAAACAAATCCTGTCGCAGGCTTTTTTGTAGAGTTCTTTTGAGATATTCAATTCTGTGTACATTAATTTGGTGTATTGGTTATGGTTTAGGCAGCGTAAGTCATTAAACGTACAAAAAGTCACTTTTATTTTACTTTTTCACTACAAAGGGTGATCCTTAAGGGTGAAGGAATTGAGCATTAAAAATCTGTTATAGCCTATGACCTTCCCGGGAAAATTCTGAACATTTTGCAAAAAGCCCCATCACAATCGGCAGTGCACGCTTGTCCGGGAATCTACTTATACCGACCTACTTGGCATCAATGAAAGACAAAAATGGCTATTATGAATTATCCGTAAACGATAAACATACATTGTCGCAGGCTTTTTTTTTGTAGAGTTTTTTTGTAGTATTCAATTCTGTGTAGATTAATTTGTGTATTTGTTAAGCTTTAGGCAGCGTAAGCCATTTAAACTTCAAAACATGATTATTTTTCACGTTTTTCACTAGAAAGGGCGATTTTTAAGGGTGTAGAAGTTGAGTATCACAACTCTCTTATAGCCTATGTTCATCCCGGGGAATCTCCTGAACATTTTGCGAAGAACCCCATCACAATCGGATCAACGATATGGCCGCGCATAAAGTACGAAAAAACAAACATGCATACAGTTTTATATATTAGATACGTAAATTAATGAATATGTAATGTAGTTGTATTGTTATAGTGTTTTTTTTTTATTACTAGACATTAATTCATTGCTACGGACTGTCAAGAGCACGTACGCTTTGCTGCCTGTGCGATACATATTTGTAAATAACATTTTATGTATCTTACTTTTAGTCTAGTGAAGTCCTTCTACTACCTACAACTACTAAATAAAAGGAGGGAATGTAAAATAATGAATAAGGAAGAAATATGAAAATTAGGAATTGTTTTATTTTTTATCAATGCCACCAGGTTGTCATTACGTAATTTCTGAGGTTGGGGCGCCTGAAAGTCGGGGTTACAATGCCTCGATGATGTATTGAAGGTAATGATGATGATTAATGATGCGCCAGGAGAGGTCTTAATCTTAAACTTATTCTAAATGAGACGAGTATGATAGTGATGATGACCAGATGTGTTCGAGGACTGTTTGGGCCGTAAAGTTTCCTGACATTTGACTTACAAGTGAAGAAAAACCCCGAAAAAACGTCCCAGCAAACTTGTCCCGACCGAGGACTGAACTCGGGCCCACTGCGTGACAAGACAGGACGCTACCTCGAGACCACAGCAGGGGACAGGAATTGTTTTGTATTCAGGTGAAATAGCGAGGGGCTAAATAACCAGTATTCGGTAATATTTCTAAGTGAGTGATTAATGAGGTCTCTCTACCACTAATCCTCTAACTACAATGTATGATTGTAAAACTCGCATTTAAGGGGCACGATGACTATGGAACTCACTCGAGCAATGTCCTCGATTCTGCTGCAGCATTGTCCAGTGACCTGGTTCCCGAACACTGCTCTGAATACATTTGTTTATTAAGTGATTAGCAGGGAATCGAGTCCGCCACGATTGTTTTCTATCACTAATATTTACATTTCCTGCTTTTTAAACTTATTCGTTATTTCATCTTGACTTTAAACAAGGCTATTTTGATATTTTGACAGAATTGCAACAAATCTTGATTTACATATTTGCCTCCCAAACACAAATTAATATGTCTTCGTACTTTCTATTTTATGAGTATTCGCAATTTTAAACTTATGTGTTTTTTATTTAATGCCACCAGGTTGTCGTTACGAAATTTCTGATATTCTCTCCTATCATGTCGTACTTGTAATTCACTTCTGAGGATGTTACGAAAGGTGAAGATGGCGGTAATGATGCGCCAGGAGAGACCTTATTCTAAACTTCATCTAATGAGGCAAATATGATATTGATGATAATAATAGCCAGATGGTGTTAGGGGACCGTTTGGGCCCTAAAATTCCTGACATTTTTCTTACAGGTGAGGAAAAACCTAAAGAAAACCTCACCCAGGAAACTTGTCCCGACTGAGGATCGAACTCTGGCCCGCTGCGTGACAAGACAGTACGTTACCTCGAGAATACAGCGGTGGACTTAAACATTTGATTTAATACTTTTGTTTTTAATTCAAACTCTTTTCTGGAAAAAATGTGTACGGTTTATATAGGCCTATATTTGTATATTGGATTTTGATTTATAATTTTCATTATGATATTATTATTATTATTATTATTATTATTATTATTATTATTATTATTATTATTATTATTACCATCATCATAATCATAACGGGAATGCCTTGTCAGTGAAAGCATTCTTCTATTCCCTCAGCTAACCTTTACATTCCTTTTAGGAAAATTAGAGAGAAAGCGGCCGGTGGATAGCCCAAAATAAAGTGTGAGAATATGATTACCATGATTTGTGGTAGATAAATTATGCAGAGAATGTTTGGAAAATACTAGCTCAGAATGGTGATGTGTAGAGAGCTGAAATCCGCGCGGCCATGGACTTGAAGGTTAGACTGTATGAATAGTAGTTATGTTATTAGCTATTGCCATTGATTTAGCCAGTTATTATTCAGCATATTTTTATATGAAACTGTAATTATCCACAATTCTTTAACGTGGCACACGATTATGTAATGATGGATTTTCAATGTTCTTTTCAAAGTAAACCTCGAACAATCCTCTCTAAAAATGTAGTAATAGGACTTTAGTAGTAATAGGACTTTATTAGACTACAAGTAAGATATATTGTATTCTACTGTAAGCCTATGTTTTCCTTTACTGAGATTTAGGCGCTCTCCCCCTACAGGGAAGAATTTGAAACATACTAATTTTAGTTACACCTGTTTTCGTATAGATGTCATTTTGAGTGGTACGTGGTCACCGTTCCGCCTCATACTGACATCTAGGAAACCAAGGTAGTACTAGGACGGGAAAATTCGGTAAATAGTAAGATATATACAATGCTATTTACAAATATGGGTTGCATGGGAAGTAAGCCGTACGTGCTGTTGAGAGTCCGTTACAATAAAGTAATATTTGGTAATAGTATAAAGAAGAAACAAAAGGAAAACAATAATATTACAATTACATAAAGAAAACACAATAATATTACAATTACATAATAATACAATAACATTATACATTAATTATGTAGAATTATTAAGAATTAATGGTATTGCATTTTGATAACATGTATTTATTCATGAATGAGTGTTGTTCTTATTTTCCGCGTTTTGTCCAGGAATTTACCCAAGTTTATCCAATTTTCTGGATTTATCATTCCAATCTTCCACGATTTGAATTTAGAAATCCTTCCGGTAATAACTGACGCCTCCAATATTCTAAATCGTTACATTTTCCTAATATATGTATCTCGTCTTCAAAGCTCCAGCACATTAGACATATTCGCATTTCGTGTTCGTCGCTAATTTTTAGAAATTTCCATGCTCCTAGCCTAAACCAAGCAAGCCCGGATCTCTCTTCAAATCCTAGGTTGAGTATATAAGATTCTTTTCCCCAAACATGTTTTAGGTCTCTTTGTAAAAACAGTGAGCGTTTTCCCGTACATTCGGGGAAAATATCTTGTTGGTTAATATCTAAGTACCTCCTCCTTATTTTTCTCCAAACTTTCTTACGATTTTGAGTCCCTTTTCTCAATCCATCCCAATCTTTTGGATTTCTCTCCTAACTTCGTCTGCCCAGAATTTCACATCTATGTTTCTAATTTGGTGGTCGTAACAAATTGCTCTGAGCATTGTTTGTTCACCTTGGATTACCCGCAACCAATATTTGAGTACACGAATTTTGCAGTTTATGTCGTCCTGGTATGACCCAAATTCATATGACATTCCACAGTCAGAAACGGCCTTATTAAGTCGTGTAATATATTTTAGAAAATGCGTATAAACCTTATTTAGTATTGCTGTTCTTTGAAAACCCTAAAAATGTAAATCTTTACACATATCTGTATTGGTACCCTGAGACTGGCAGGTATACAAAACATGGGCCTAAATCTGTCAAAATTCACATGTGTAGAAGCTCACTCAGGCAATAATGTAAAAGAACACTGGGTGCAGAATATCTGAAAGCTGAAAGCTTGTCTGACTGTTAGTCTCTCAAGCAATCTTCCTTGATATCACCTTTAAACAGAGGACCCACCAATAAGGACAGTACTTTTCCCGTAAACCGTCCTCCACCGACTTTCTTTCCCTTTCTATTTCATTATTACTGTAGTCTTTGTTGAATGCTGCAGCATTGCTGCACACTGATATGGAATAGCTTAAAAGGTAAGAAACAATGTTTTCCATCAGTTCTATAACATTCTCTTCACTTTGTGACCACTCCCCTTGTGACGTTGCAGAAGCTTTCAGACATCTTGTGCTCGATGCACTCACTTATTCAACATGCCATGAAGAGCCATGAAAGCATACACATAATAATCCAAGATTCTGAAGCTACGGACTTAGGGTGATTGGTGCTATAATTCGGCCGTATTTATCACGAGGAAAGTTTCCGTTATCCATTTTATGAAGTCTCAGTGGGCCTCAGAACCAGTTTGGACACGAATAAATAAATATAAATTTTGCCTCACGGATCGTCCAGTTTGTATTAGTCTCATTCTCATCTTACGGTGTTCTCATTAGCCTTTTAACTGAAACAGGCGAAATAAAACTCATTAAACAAACAAACGGTTTGGAATTTTCTTAGAACTATGACGTATCCCTTGTATTGTTTGCCGGAGATCGAACCGGGGCCCATTGCATAAAAGGCAACTGCGTTATCTTAAAAGCACAGCGATGGACTTATTAGAAACCTCGAAATCAGAGGAGAACTTGGTAACCACTAGTCCGCCGAAAAAAATATTTAAATGTTGATTCCTAATTTATTGTATATATATATAACTAACTAACTAACTAACTCACTGGCACTATCGAACCCGAAGGTTCATGGCCGCACGGACATAAGCTCTCCATACATCCCTATCCTGAGCTAATGCTTTCCAATCATTCCCTGTATAATCTACTTCCCTCAAATCATAGTTAATGTTGTTCTCCCACCTCATTCTTGGTCTACCAATTGGACGTTTTCTCTCTGGCTTTCCTACAAGAAGCTTCCATGCACGTCTTTCATTCCCCATACGCGCAAAATGTCCTGCCCATCGCAGTCTACGAGACTTAACTGTTCCCATTATATCTGGCTTCATATAAAGACCATGTAGTTCATTGTTATGTAGTCTTCTCCATTCACCTGTCTGTTCATCTCTCTTTGGTCCAAAAATTTTCCTAAGAACTTTATTCTCAAATACTCGTAATCTCCTTTCCTCCCTTAAAGTAAGAGTCCAGGTTTCGCATCCATATAATATAACTGGTAGAATAATAGTTTTATATATTTTCAGCTTAACGTTTTTTGAAAGGAGTTGGAACATCAAAAGTCTCTGCAATGCATAATAGCATGCATTTCCAGAATTGAGCCTATGTTTAATTTCTTTTTGCATCTCATTCCTATTTGTGATTATTGTTCCTAGGTATTTGAATTCAGCCACTTCCTCAAAATTTCCCTCATTTGTCATTAGCTGTCCATTTCCATTATATACTGAATTTCTACGTGTGACCATATATTTAGTTTTACTGATATTTATTTCCAGTCCTAATTTCTTAGTGTTACTCAATAGTGTGTGCGTGTTGGCCTTTAGTATCTCCTCGCTATCGGCCAGTAGTACTACATCATCAGCATAAAACTAACAGCTTATTAATACCATTCAGTTGTAAGCCTTCCTCATTGTCTAAAGATTTAATGGCATGCTCTAGTACAAAATTAAATAGTAGAGGAGATAGTGCATCTCCTTGCTTCAACCCATTCTGGATTTCAAAAGTGTCTGAAAACTGTTTGCTTACACGCACCCTACTCTTTGAGCCATTTAGACACATTCGTATAAGTCTAACTAACTTTTTAGGAATTCCGAACTCCAGCAGGATACTATATAACTTCTCCCTCTTAATTGAATCATATGCTTTTTTGAAGTCTACATATAGTTGATGTACAGTACCATTATATTCCCATTTCTTCTCTAAAATCTGTCTTAAACTGAAAATCTGATCTGTTGTAGACCTGTTTCTTCTAAATGCACATTGATGATCTCCTAGAATGTCATCAATATAGGGAGTAAGTCTGCTTACTAATATATTTGTTAGAATTTTGTACGAAGTTGAAAGTAATGAGATGCCCCTGTAGTTGTTGCAATCTGTTTTATCTCCTTTCTTATAAATTGGTATGATAATTGATTCCTTCCATTCATCTGGAAGAGCTTCTTTTTCCCAAATCATACTAAGCAACCAGCGTATCTTGTCCATCAATTTTTCTCCCCCTGATTTTATCAGTTCTGCTGGGATCTCATCTGAACCTGATGGCTTTATACATCTTCAATTTTTCAATCGCCATTTCAACCTCTAATGCACTTGGCTCTGCGACTAGCATTTCTGCTGTCTGTAACTTATCCTCCTCAATGTCCTGTTCTGTATGTACATTTAATAGCTGATTAAAGTAACCTTTCCATCTATTTAATATACTCCTAGAATCTGCAATCATATCCCCATTTTCATTCAGAATTATGTTTGTTCTAGCCTGAAACCCTTTCTTCTCTATGCTAATTCCCTGATATAATTCTCTAATGTTCCTATTTTTTGCATTCATTTCAAGATCATTAATCTTCTCTCTCAAATATTCCCTCTTCTTACTCTTTAGTAACTTGGTGGTTTCCCGTCTAACACTACCCAATTGCTCTTAATTTACCTCATTTGGCTCGTGTAACCATTTCATTTTTGCTAGCTTTCTTTTCTTTACAATGTCGACACATTCCTCATCAAACCATTTCTTGTTTTGCCTCTTTTTTAAACAACCAATGCTTTCTGATGCTGACAATTTAATAGTATCTCTTATAGCCTCCCATTCTTTATTTATATCAGTTCTTTCTTCTTCGTTTTGCCACATTGGTCATCTGAAGATTCCAGTACTTCAAATCTATTAGCAATTTTGAATTTGGTATTCTTGTCGCATTTCATCATTTTTCAAGTTTTTAAATTCATATTTTACAGAATCATCTTTAGCGTTTGTTCCTCTCATAAGCGATAGCCGTTGTCTGATTTTCACTCTAACCAGATGATGATCCGAATTGCAGTCTGTCCCTCTAACTGATCTAACATCAATGATGCTACTGTGCCAGCGTTTATCTACTAATACATGATCTATCTGGTTCCAAGTTTCTCCATCTGGGGACGTCCAGGTGTATTTCTGAATATCCTTATGCTGAAATGTTGTGCTCTTAACAATGAGATTCTTCGATGTGGCAAATGTGACTAATCTAACCCCATTGTCGTTACTATCTTCATGAAGACTGAATTTGCCTATTGTTGGTTTGAATATATCTTCCAGCCTCACTTTTGTATTAAAATCTCCTAAGACAATTTTCATATGATATCGTGAGAGGCTATCAAATAAGCATTCTAATTCTTCATAGAACTCATCCTTGATCTTGTCATCTTTATCTTCTGTGGGGGCATGTACATTTACAATTATAAAATCATGTCGTTTACCCTTTAGAATTATGTATGATATCCTATCACTAACAAACTTAATATCTCGGATAGCGGATAGGATCCTCCTTCTGACTAAAAAACCCGTTCCAAATGCAGGTCTTTCTGCACCCCCGTAGTATAATGCAAAGCTTCCTGATTCCTGACTACCTTCTCCTGGCCACCTAACTTCCTGTAAAGCGACTATATCCAAAGGCGATTTATCCAATTCCCGCGTTAATATCTCTAGTGCCCCGCTATTGTATAAAGTATATATATATATATATATATATATATATTGTCCACCGCTGTGGTCTCGAGTTAGCGTGCTGCCTTGTACGCAGCGGGCCTGGGTTCGATTCCCGGTCGGGGCAGTTTTTCTGGGTGAGATTTTTGTCGGGGTTTTTTCTCATCTGTAAGACAAATGTCAAGAAAACATTAAGGCCCAAACGGTCCCCAAAATCATATGGCCAACATCACCATAATCATCCTTATTATTATCATCATCATCATTATTATCCTTCACAGGTGTGGAAATCACCGGGAAGCTACAACACCTACAATTCCCTAGTAAAGCTGGAAAGCATAGCATGAAAATGCTATGATTGCAGTTAAAGACCTACCCTGGCAGAATTACTATGGATGTATATATATATATATATATATATATAATATATATATATATATATATAAAAATCATAGTAGTATATTCACGAATTAAGCCATTTGTTGACCTGTTTCGGCCTCAAGAGAAACACCACCAAAAAATTCTTTTGAATTGACGTCCTGGTCTTCTTCCTGGAGGTTGATAGCTTAACATTTGTTTTAGTATCCTGTGATCTTCCATTCAATGAACATGTTGCATCCATATATATTATCTTTAAAAAACTTACTTGTTTATAGTAGCTACGAGATGGCAGTTCGGCCGATGTCGCGCTGTCTCTCGTGAATTGAGAATACACACACACACACACACACACACACACACACACACTACACACACACCACACACACACACACACAAGAAATATAATGTTTGTCCTAGGATCCTGAGTAACTCAGTCTGTAGAGCACTAACGTTATAGAGATAGAGATCTCGTGTTCAAATCCGGTCAGGCATTTATTTTGCTTTCGTGTCTATATATATATTAATATATATATATATATATATATATATATATCTAAAATTCATGTCCAGGTTGTACATTTCGACATGTTTTCTTGTGTTCTCTCCTGGTATTGGCGTAAATGTAACCCACTTCTAAGATTGGGGCGCCTGGAAGGCTGGGTTACGGCTCCCCCGATGATATGATGGGTGATGATAGTGGTGCGCCATATTATATTCGCCTGCTTAGTATGAATGACGGAGTGAGTTGTGAATTCTCAGCGGTATACTGGCATTGAGCTGATCACTCATCCATGGAAGCCCTCCATGCCCTTGTGTAGTTAAAAATATATATGTGATCCAGAGATAAAAATCCTCTCCCGACAGGTCGTGTCCCTGTAAGGCCTGCGTCATATGGGACATGTGAAAGTACCTGAAAAGTGAGAGGATAAACTAAGGTAATGAGATAGATAGATAGAGAGATAGATAGATAGAGAGATAGATATATAGGTAGAGATAGATAGATAGAGAGAGATAGATAGTGAGAAATAGATTGAGAGAGAGATAGTGAGAAGTAGAGAGAGAAATAGGTAGAGAGAGAAATAGGTAGAGAGAGAAATAGGTAGAGAGAGAAATAGGTAGAGAGAGAAAAAGGTAGAGAGAGAAATAGGTGGAGAGAGAAATAGATAGAGAAAGAAATATATATATATATATATATATATATATAGATAGAGGTATAGATAGATAGAGATAGATAGATAGATAAATATAGATAGATTAGCGATAGATAGATAGATAGATAGGAAGATAGATAGATAGATAGATAGATAGATAGATAGATAGATAGATAGATAGATAGAGATAGATAGATAGATAGATAGATAGATAGATAGATAGATAGATAGATAGATAGATAGATAGTAGATAGATAGATAGATAGATAGATAGATAGATAGTTGATATAGATATTGATATAGATATTGATATAGATTTGAATATAGATATTGATATAGATATTGTTATAGATATTGATATAGATATGATATAGATATTGATATAGATATTGATATAGATATTGATATAGATATTGATATAGATATTGATATAGATAGATAGAAGATAGATAGATAGATAGATAGATAGATAGATAGATAGATAGATAGATAGATAGTAGATAGATAGATAGGATATTAGATAGATAGATAGATAGATAGATAGATAGATAGACTGTTCGCAATTAGGAATTTCATTATAAATTTGAAATGAACATATTATGTCATGTTAATATTGCGCGTAGTGAGTTCTTGCTACTGATTATATAAACATTAGCACGTGATTGTATAAATAAACTGCACACTTCCACAACACGTGAAGGACAAATCTCAACTTAAAATTAGAAATATTTATTAAAATGTTATTGTTTAATTGTGTGTAATGAAGGATAGCGCTTTCCGACAGTTAATTTGGGTCATTGCATGTCGACTGACCTCATAAATTCATTACTAAACAGAGAATCCCTATAATGAGGTCAGCGCTGGCATTCTTATATTCTTCACGTTTGTTTACGGTCTGCACGTTTATGCAATTTACATTGTATGTTGTCTAGCCCTCAGAGGTAGCAGAATATATTATACGTGGTTAAAATGCGAGAACTTATTTTAAAGTCTCATCTATAATTTAATTTCAGAATATTTCCAGGCAGACTTACGAAATATCAGTAATAATAGTAATATTCTAGTAGTAATAGTAGTAATAATAATTTATTTTTATACAGAATTTTAATGTTTACACATCTTTCTGTGCCTAAAGTTTTTTTTTTCTTCTCCACTCGTCTCTCTCCATCCAAATCCATGTCCTCCAGTTCTCTTGCTCTCATTCCAGTTCTTATTTCCTGCATTCACGAGTTTTGAGGTCTTCCTCTCCTCCTCCTTCCAGGTGGACACCATTCCAATGTTTTCCTGGGTAATCTTTCTTCTTACATTTGTCGTACGTGCCAATACCAATTTAATTGCTTATACCGTATATAATCTACTATTGAATAACCAATATTCATTTTTTCTCTTATGGCAGTATTTCTTATTTTGTCTAATTTTGAACACCTTGCTGCTCTCCTCAAGAAATCCATTTCCATCGACATAAGTTTTTATTCAAAGTTTTTGTTGAATTTCCAAACTTCACGCTCCATAATGTTGACAGTACTTCTCACTATTGCATTATATATTTGTAACTATATTTTCCTGGTTATATGTTCTGTTCCTTAAGACTCCATTCATCGTTGCTGTTATTGTTCTACCTTTATTTATTCTGTTCTTAATATCACTTTCTTGTTTATCCTCTTTATCTAATTTTACTCTCAGATACTCAAATTCTTCACATCCTCTAATATACCCCTTTTCATCTTCTAATATCAAATCTTCGGTTTAGGCTCCACATCCCATATAATTTTTTTTTAAATATAATAATAATAATAATAATAATAATAATAATAATAATATATTTTTTGATTTATACATAATACAGTGGTTTTCCGTCACTCTCAAGAAATTGGCCTTCTCCAGTTGTAGCGGTCCTAAACATCCAACCTTTTTTAGGTTTTCCCTTTCTTGATTTTGCCATCTATTTTCCACTTCAAGATCTTCTTAGGGATTCTATCAGATGACATCCTCTTGATACGTCCATACCACTTCAATGATCTCTCTTCAATTGCTCTTACATATTTCTTTCAACGTTCATAACTCCTAATTTCAACGTTTCTATTTTTTATAATCTGGACTTCCATGATGATCTTTTCCAGTAATCCATCTCTATATTTAATATTAAATTTATCACTTCTCACTCACTGCTACCTGGCACACAGGGATCGTGTTAGTATAAGAGAAAAATCTATGTTTAAATCGTGATGCCTAATAGATTAAATCGTGAAAGCACTGGTGTACAGAACCAGAGATATTGCACACATATATATATTTCTCTTCTAATTTAATTAATCCATCTCTGATGCTAATAACTTGTTAGCTTGGCACCTTTCAATTGTCCATGTCTCTGATGCATTAATGATTTCTGCAATAACCTATAAATAGATTTCTTCGTTCTGTAAATGATGTTTTTACTCCATAATACTGAGTTCAGCATAATAATAATAATAATAATAATAATAATAATAATATTTATTTATTTATTTATTTATTTATTTAGCATATATCATAATGTTTCACTTCACCTTCCTGCGCCCAATTAATCTATTGGTATTCTTCTCCACATTTCCTAATCATTCCAATATCCATCGTCCAATCCTTTTCCTTTCATGCTCCTTGAAATACCATCAATCCACTTTATTTTTGGCTGTTCCCCTCCTCCCCCCTCATCATCATCTACTTCTTATTCTGTCAGGTGGCAATCAATCTAGTATTTTTCTTGGGAATCTGTCTTCTGCCATTCTTCTTACTTCACCATACCATTTTATTATTTTTTTTGCTTGAATTTCACAATTAACGTTTTAAGATTCATATTCAATTACATTGTTTCTCATTTTATCTGTCCTAAAAATTCCAGCTCAATGCCTCCATGAATCCACTTTTGCAGAATTTACCTTTTTTTATTTTAATTCCCATATTTCTGTACCTTACGTCATGGAAGCTTCTTGTAGGAAAGCCAGAGGGAAAACGCCCAGTTGGTAGACCAAGAATGAGGTGGGAGAACAACATTAACTATGATTTGAGGGAAGTAGATTATACAGGGAATGATTGGAAAGCATTAGCTCAGAATAGGGATGTATGGAGCGCTTATGTCCGCGCGGCCATGAACCTGCGGGTTCGATAGTGCCAGTGAGTAAGTAAGTAAATAAGTAAGTAAGTAAGTATGTCATTGTACACTTTATTATTGTATTTAAAACATTTGTTTTCGATTTAGATGTTATATTTAGATCCCACAAAACCTATTTAATTTGCGTATTGCAGATTCTACCTTGCTTATCTCCTCATTAATTCTAGGATCTTGACTTCATCTGAATTAATTATTGCCCACAAGAATACATATTCGTCACATATTTTGTTTTTCCATGACCGTCTTCTAAAACCAGATCTTTTGATATATCTCCTATTTAATACGCAAGTTAAATCGCTTTGTCCAAATGTATACTAAATTTTTGCATTCCTCCTTCAGTTTTATAATAATAATAATAATAATAATAATAATAGTAATAATAATAGTAATAATAATAATATTATTATTATTTATATACATACATATTTACAATGTTCACACATCTATCTGTGCCTAAAGTTTTATTTCCTTCTCCACTCGTCTCTGTCCATCCACTCCATGTCCAGTCCTCTTGTTCTCATTCCAGTTCTTTATAATAGGCCATAATAATAATAATAATAATAATAATAATAATAATAATAATACAGATATATATATATAATATATATATATATATATATATATATATATATATATAGATCCGGGTTCGAATCTCGTCCAGGCATTTATTTTTCTTATCATACCATATATATATATATATATATATTTCCGGTTTTAACAATGCTGATACATTTTTCCGGCACCAATGATTTCTCTTCAATTTCGCTTTATTATTTCCTTCTATTAGTCTCTATTATAACACATTTCTTCCTCTATTTCCCAGTCCTTCAAAGTTTCCTTAATCCCTTGGATTCACGTAAGATTTGGACGTCCTTTGCATCTAGTTTCTGATGGTGTCCATTCCATTATTTTCTTCGGTAATCTTTCGTCCTCCATTCGCCTATGTCCGTACCATTTCAGTTGCTTTTCTTGGACTATTTAACTCATGCCCCAAATGGGAGTCAATGACCAATCACGTTTCAATGATTTCTGTTTTACAACCAATCAGAGTCGCGTTTCACGAAATATTATCAGTGTTATAATTACCATATTAAAGAAAGCTCCTCCTTTTTAATATTCTGAACAGGTCTGACCATTATTTTGCAGTGACTGAGCCCATGAAAAATACGGCTACTAGATTGTATATATAGTGCATGAATGTCAACACATGCCGCATGCGGGAGTTAATATAAAAAATTTGTAGCAATTGATTATACCACCAAAAAAAGAAACCACTGTTTGCACTTTCTTAAATGTATTTTTTCCCAGGTAAAACAATCGAGAAAAATATAATTGTCATATTTAAATCATACGACATCAGAAATTAATTAATATACAGTTTGATGTGTTTCATTTTTTCACCACTAGAGAGCATTCTTACAATATTGCGTTCATTTGGCAATAATTAGTATGATCTGGTTGCAGTGATAAACAAAAGAAGCAGATGAAACGTACCTATTGTTTCTCATTTGTTTTCAAACATCGCCGTTTATATTAAATATATAAATATTTTAAAATAACTATAGTTAAATAATGATTTGTGAGTAAACAGCTTAATTTTGTTCGTTAAATAGTCCTAACAAATGCCACTCTTGATTTCCAAATCCTCTAGATAAATTCACTCCTCACTTCGTGAGTCGTGAATTTATCGATAATTTGGAAATCACTCGTGGCATTACTAATGACAATTTAACTCATGCCTCAAATGGGAGTCAATGACCAATCACGTTACAATGTTTTTTTCATTTGCAACCAATCACATTCGTGTTTCGACTAGATTTTACCAACTAAAGTTTATCATAATAAAGAAAGCATCTCCTTTTTAACATTATGAATAGGTCATAGCATTATTTTGCAGTGACTGACTCGCCAAGAAATACGGCTACCAGATTGTAATTATAGTTCATGAATGTCAACACATACCGCATGCGGGAGTTAATATAAAAACATTTGTAGCAATTGATTATACCACCAAAAAAAGACAGCAGTGCTTGCACTTTCTTAAATGCATTTTTTCCCAGAAATAATAATTGTCATATTCACATCATAGGATATCAGAAAAGAATTAATATACGGTTTGACGTGTTTCATTTTTTCTCCAATAGAGTGCATTCTGACAGTATTGCGTTCCTTTGGCAATAAATAATATGATCTGGTTGCAGTGACGAACAAAAGAAGCAAATGAAGCGTACCAGTCGTTTCTCATTACTTCTCAAACATCGCCGTTTACATTAAATATATAAATATTTTAAAATAACTATATTTAAATAATTATTTGCGAGGAAACAGCTTAATTTTATTCGTTAAATAGTCCTAACAAATGCCACTCTTGATTTCCAAATTATCCTGATAAATTCACTCCTCACTTTGTGAGTCGTGAATTTATCGATAATTTGGAAATCACTCGTGGCATTACTTATGATAAATTCTAAAATTGAGTTTTGTACATTCATGTTCTCTTTTATAATTTCATTTCTAATTTTCTCTCTCCTTGTTATCCTAGCAGATCTTCTCCAAAAGTCCATTTCTGCTACCATTAATTTTCTTTTCATCTGATAATTTATAGCCCAAACCTCTGAACCTTTTTTAATCTGTCCGGCTGTAAATCATTGGGTTTTTTAACATTTAATTTTTTTCCAATGAAAATAGTCCGTCGCATCAGCCCCCAACCTGGAGGACCAGGAAATTTTCTGTTTGTGTTTTCTTCCCATAGCCTTTGCAGATCTCTCTTCACCGCAAGGCAGCGTTTCTCTATTTCCCTTAGACATAGGGTTGCCTCTTCCGCCAGATCCGCCGTCTTGAAGGAATCCTTCTGCGCCGAATCTGCCGTTGAGGTCTTCACCATAACCCTAGCTAATGTCCCATACAGGGTACTACCAGTCGGAGCCAACTGAACCCTGGTTTTTTAATGAGGATATTACTCCTCCCCTCCTCCTTTCTCATCCGGGCTTGGGACCGGCCATGGCGGAATTATAATGCAAGTAATAATAATAATAATAGTCTATAATAATAATAATAATAATGCAATAATAATAATAATAGCAATAATAATAATAATAATAATAGCAATAATATTAGCAATAATGCCCAAGACCGTAGGTTTTGGAGATTTGGCACGGGAAGACGGCAGCAGCTGTAAAAACCCGAAGATAGATAGAGATAAATAGCAATAATAATAATAGCAATAATAATAGCAATAATAAATAATAATAATATAATAGCAATAATAATAATAATATCAATAATAATAGCAATAATAATATCAGTAATAATAATAAGGATAAAAATAATACTGATAGCAATAATATTAATAATAATAATAATAATAATAATAATAATAATAGCAATAATCTAATAATAGCAATAATAATAATGATAGCAATAATAATAATGAGTAGCAATAATAATATGAGTAATAATAATAACGATAGCAATAATAATAATAATATCAATAATAATAATTGCAGAAATTATAATAACAATAATATAAAATAATCACAATAATAACGATAATTTTATTGTTAGGAATTTTACAATTAAGTAACTGTCTGAAAGAAGGGCTTATTTTCTTGTTTCATTTATAATTCAATTACTAAATATGTTCATACAGATACTAATTGAAAATATAAGAATAATAGTAGTAACTATAATATAATAACAATCGCCATATTTTAATATTAGGATTATTTTACAATGTTGTAATTCAACACAACCAAACAAAGTCTACATAATTTTTATTTGACCTTCTTTCTTCATTGTTCCACATCCATTGCATCTATATATGGAACCTTTCACTTCCATAATCCTGATTTTCTCCTTGAAATTTCCATTTTGTCTTCCTTCCCAGTTTCTTCGTGTATTTCGTAGCTGTATATAACACACAGTTACGTATGAACTTGTTTATTAATATGTACAGACTCATTTGGATCTTGATATTGTATGTGTTACTGAGTGTAAAATGAATTAAGTGATAACAATTCACTTGTATCTACACGACACCGTAGCTTACAGACGTGTACTTGGTCTTTCATAGGCCTACATTCTGTTACACAGTTCAGTTACCTTTTATTTTTGGCACACAGGCCACACACTCAACTCATACAGACACTTACTGTATATCGTGACATTGGTCGATGAGCCGAAACTAAATTGTGCCGTCTCAGTATACATGTGGATAGCGCGCGCGGCTGCCTGACTGGAAACCCAGATTCGAATCCTGGTTTGTGTCAGAGTGTTATTGGCGATGGACCATACCGGGATTTTCCCATTTCCCGCAATTCATCCCACCAGTAATCTCCATTCTCCCTTCCCTCCCCTTCATGTAATTTCATTTCTCATTCATTAATTTCATGTCACCCGTCACTCATTCCATGTTAGAATCAGGGGTCCCCATCTTGGGGATATGTGGATGGCGACCACAAGGTGCCCAAGCTGAGCAAAACATTGCTTCCACTTACTTGTATCTTTAACCGATCTGGTATTTCTTCCTTTCTTCCACTTACTTATACCAGACTCTTTTAGCTTTACTATCTAACCTCTCTTGGTAACTCTTGTTTTTTTTCGACCCCGACGCTATTAGGGCATCCGAGGGCTATGGAGTCTTTCCTTTCTTCCATTTCTTCTTTCCTTTATTTTCTTTTCTTCTCCAGAAAAGCCTGACCAGAGGCTATAAGATGGCAGCCCCATCACTGGTCTTGCCTTCCTTTGGCCAGCAACCAATCGAAGGGACTATTATTATGCTTTCAAGTCTTATACGAGAATTTTCCGGAAGGATCAAACTTATGATCTCTGGGCCGCCCTATGAAACGCTGGAGGGAAAATTTTATAATACTTGGAAGGAAGAAGAAGAAGAAGAAGAAGAAATATAGTTTGATTGGCAGTCTCATATGTTGAAAATATGTTATTGCGGGTTCTAGTGGGGTCAACCAGGGTGCTGGCTCATGAGTAAGAGCTTGAGTAATTGTAAAAGGGCAGAAGGGTCCAACAGGAGGGTTGTAGTTGAATCTTGAGGCCACGGGCCCAACTAAAAAATGGCGGTATGAGTCATGAGAGAAGAACCTGATATGCCGGACACGGAAGTCGACCTACAACTTATATAACAACATAGAGTAGATTTCATTCCATTCATTACCATAATGCACTGGGATAGCGCAATAGATATAGTTTTCTGTCACATACAGATGTAGGCATAGTTTTAGATATCAATTATTAGGCCTATTAACACTTGACATAATGGACGGGAATTTCTAAACATAACACAATACATACCAGTTATATTATAACATGGACTCTCACTTCAAGTAATGAAAGGAGATTACGAGTATTTGAGAATAAAGTTCTTAGGAAAATTTTTGGACCAAAGAGAGATGAACACACAGGTGAATGGAGAAGACTGCATAACAGTGAATTACATTGTCTTTATAGGAAGCCAGATATAACAAGAAGAGTTAAGTCCCGTAGACTGCGATGGGCAGGACATGTGACACGAATGGGAAATGAAAGGAGTGCATGGAAGCTTCTTGTAGAAAACCAGAGGGAAAACACCCAGTTGGTAGACCAAGAATGAGGTGGGAGAATAACATTAACTATGTTTTGAGGGAAGTAGATTAAACAGGGAATGATTGGAAAGCATTGGCTCAGGATAGGGATGTATGGAGAGCTTATTTCCGCGCGGCCACGAACCTACGGGTTCGATAGTGCCAGTGAGTTAATTAGTTAACACAATACATAAAATCTTAATACAAAGATATACAATAATCTGAAAATTTCCACATGAAATTATGTATTCCAAGTAAAATATAATAAATTATTTTATCTTTACGTTGGTTTTTCCTTTGTTCTTACCCGTGACGGTTGCTTAGCAGATGTTGATGGTGTTGACAAAATGAATAATAACTAAGATTGATATTCCTGGCAAAGTCTTAAGGATTATTATTGTTATTATTTACTAACTATCTCACTGACATTATCGAACCCATAGGTCCATGGCAGCGCGAACATAAGCTCTCCATACATACCTATTCTGAGCCAATATTTTCCAATCATTCCCTGTATAATCTACTTCCTCTAATCGTGGTTAATGACATTCTCCCACCTCATTATTGGCCTGCCTATTGAACGCTTTCATTCCGATTTTCCTAAAAGGAGATTCCTTGCCCCTCTTTCATTCCCAATTCGTGCCACATATCCTGCCCATCGCAGTGTATTAGACTTAACTGTTCTATTACATCTGATTTTCCAAAATATCATATATCTAACTGTTGCACAGTTTTCTCCATTCACCTGTCCCTCACTCTTAAAATTCCTAACCACTTCAGTTTCAAATACTGGTAACATTTTCTTCTCTCTTAAAGGAAGAGACCATGTTTCGTATCCATATAGTGTAACAGAAAGAATAATCATATAATATTCCTTTAGTTCAACATATTATTAGAGAAGTGGGGATGACAATAGTCTCTGTAATATAAAATAGCATCAGTTTGCAGAGTTAAGCCTATGTTTAATATTTTTCTGCACCTCGTTCCTGTTTGTAATTGAGGCGGTTAGAAGGAAAGGGTGTAAGTAGTATTTTAGCAAAAACGAGTTTGGTGCATAATTACATTCTTGAAGCATAATTTTATTTCGTAGCAAAGGGATATAAGTGTATGCATTAGGAGTACATAAATAATGATTGTCATAATTGTCAATTATCTATGATTTCCTTATACAACCTGTTTTTCTCAATATTGCAAAACACCCCTTGGCTCCAAACCACATCAATTATTGTATTTGAATTATACCACTATTTTAAAATTGTGATACATTTTTAATTGTCCATTTCCTTCTAATAAAGTATTTCTACTTTTAAGTGTATGTTTAGTTCTATTGGTATTTACTTCCAACACTATTATTATTGTTGTTATTATTATTATTATTATTATTATTATTAATTATTCCACCTGGAAGAAGAAAGAAAAAAGATCACGAAACTCATGGATGGTAGAAATAAGAACCGGAATGAGAAAAAGTGGATTGGAGGACATTGAATGGATGGAAAGGGCCGAGTTGAGAAGGAAAATAAAACTATAGGCACAGAAAAATATGTAAAGATTTAAAATATAATATGTATAAATAATAATAATAATAAATAATAATATCATTACATACAAAATTACGACACTATAACACTGTAATTAAACCAGAGTGACTCTATGAAGCACAAACATTAATTTTGAACAGAAAAAAAAGATATCGAAAATATAGTGAAAAAAAGAATGCAAAATTATAAGAAAAGTTTTAGGTCCACAAGTCATAGATGAAGCATTTAGACTCAGAAGTAAAAAGGAAATAAAAATATATACAGACATTAATAGTGATATTAGAAAACGAAGGTTAAAATTTTATGGCCATGTTAAACGAATGAACTCAAATAGGCTTACAAAACAGACAATGGAATTCTACGAAAACAAAACAGAAGTAAAGCTCCAGTGGATACTACGAAGTGGATTGATGAAGTCAAAAAGGATTTAAAATTGGCAGGAATTACTAAACAAGATATCCCAAACAGAGATATATATATAGAATTAAGGTGAATAAGTTCCAAGTTGACCAAGAGGATAAACCGAAGAAAAAAACTGGAACAACTTGGACAGATGAGAGAAAACAAACTCATAGCAATAGAATAAAAGGAATTTGGGCTCAAAGGAAACGCCTCTAAGTACTTTGCGTAGTCCTACATGGGCTTTACCGTAATAAAAAAAATTATTATTATGATATATAATTATTATAATAATATATATTATTATTATTATTATAATTATCGTAATAATAATAATGATTATTATTATCGTAATAATAGTAATAATTATTATTATTTTATCATAATAACAATAAATTATTATTATTATAATTATCATAATAACAATAATATTTATTATTATGATATTATAATAATAATAATTATAATATATAATATAATATTATAATATAATAATTATAATAATAATAATAATAATAATTATTATTATAATTATTATAATAACAATAATAAATATTATAATAACAATAATAATAATAATAATAATTATTATTATATTATATTATTATTCTTTTATTATTATTATTATTATCTGTAACAGGACTGTCTGAGAAGACCGGAAATTTGACGTGATTATTAGAACACAGTTGGAAATTCCATGAATGTAATAACGTAAGTGTGAAGTTATTGTAGAGATAACGTCAAGGTAATTTTAAAATGTATTACGTGTAGAATCCGGGAAGCTAGCGGGACATGTGTAATGCTGTTAGGTAACAAAGTTAAAAATCACGTGAACTGCTGTTACGACACGTGCTTATATTTGAAGGGATTTGAATATTTACAATATTAACCTTACGAATAATTCTAGTAGAATCGGCCTTTTAACAGTCCGTTCTCTATACATTTTAGGAGAAAAATCGTTACATGGTTATATCATTATCTTAGAATTTAGAACATAATCATGTAAAGCAAGAGATAGGTAGTTCAGTAGGCAATAATTTATTTAACCGCGCTCTTTAACAACTTGGTCTTTAGCGTCGCAATTCAAGTATTGGTGTTATATGATCGTCAGATTTTTCACTGAGTCCTTTTATGCCAAATCTGAAGTTAGTTAGCAGGCAGTATGTCTACTAGATGGGACCCACAACTTATTCTTTTCCCTAAAGAAACCATGTTTCATTAAACTCTAGACCGTCGTTTGACGCAATGTTCAGGATGGAGTCCCTCAGGGCAATGCTCTTATTTTCTCAATCTGCATCCTTAATTTATAAATCGCACTAAAGCATTTCCGATACTATCTCTATGCTGACGATCTCAAAATTTACTTACATTCACCTCCTTATTTTTTTATAACAGCTTGTCGAAAATTAATGATCTCACGTCCATCTCTAACTGGTCTTCAAGTCTCGGTATAAATCTGAATCCCAGAAAATCAATAGTCATCCTAATTGGAAAACGAAGACTGTTCATGGCTCTTGATACATATACACTTCCAAACATTACTGTAAATCATTTAATTATCCCTTATTCTTCTTCGGTGATCGATATTGCACTATCTCTAGACCTAAATTTAACTTTGCAAACATAAGTGAAATACTTATGTCAAAATACTCTCTATTTTACATTCTCCCAAGACGTTTAAAGAATTCTTGCCTTCTTTATTCATTAAAGCATAACCGTTTGTGGCAGTACCATGTTGTTGTCACAATTCGTAGTATTGTGACGTTATATAGCCTAGGAATTGTTGTAGAAATTTCATCACCGTGGGTATCATGTTTCAATATCTGTCGTTATGATTATATTTCCGTGCACTTCAATAATCTCTCTTTTTGGCGAGAGACTAAATTGCACTCTCTTTCACTTCTTTTCATTCTTGCACTCCTAGTTACCTGGCGTCCAGATTTGAGAAATTATTTTTTACCACAATTTTAATATGAGGTCACAATATAAGTCTCCTATGACATCGTTTTTTATTCTAATTCTTTCACAGTAGCTACAACCTCTCTTGAAATTTTCTCTCTCAAGGTATCAGGTGTTGCCGCACAATTAACATCTTTAAGTCAAGCTTATACAATTACTTGCTGTTGATTTTTTTCCCCACAGTGAAATTAATTCCGTGCCATTAGTAGTTTTATTTTCATTTTTCTATCTTGTATATTAGTATTACATTTTATTCGTTAAGCCTAGAGTAAATAAACATACAACGCATATAATAATTGTATTGTAGGTATAATATATAATCATCTTCACAATCCAGGGATTAAGCCTGTTGGCTCGTTCCGGTTCCATGAAAGCTAGGATTATTAAAATTGTTCAGAACATCTTCTGTGTGGGCGTCCAACATTTCTCCTTCCGTGCGGTTTATAATTTAGCAATAATTTTGGAAATATTTCTTCTGGCATTCTATCAATGGGCCTATAATATGTAATATGTAATCATTTATGTGTTTTGAAACTTAGCTCTAAGATTAATTGTTGAAATGTTATATAACATGGTTGAATGGTGGACAAGGCCTTAACTCTGCCAGGTAAACTAAAGAAAATTATTATTGTTACTGTTAATTATATTATTAATTATACTATTATTTTTAAAAACTCTTCAAATCACCGGTTCCAGATGTGTTTGAACTCGCTAACCTCGGAATCAGAGGGGACCATGATAGACACTAGTGCATTGGGAACGGCTACAAAGCTAGAGATCTGCGGTTTCAACCTCGGTTCCGGTAAGTTTTCTTTTAATATATGCCAATATATTTTTTTAAATAACAATTTTTTTTTCAGAACACATTTTTGTACACAGTATTGATATCCAATTGAGCAAGTGCTCGTGATCGGATCCAATTCGGTTACAGAGTAATATATATATATATATATATATATATATATATATATATATATTATAAAGTTATAATTAATGAAAGAAGGATAACGGAAATATAAATTCAGGAGCAAGTTTCAAAATATAAAATGCTCTCTAACACATAAAAGTTAATGCAGTTGATAATATAGTAACAAATACTGCCAAACTGAGAAATAAATTGAAAGTATTTGTATGCATAATATAAACCAAAATATTACTCATCAATTTTAAATATTTAAATAATCAATTTAATTGTTTTTAAATCTACCTGTGTATAGTTTGCTTAGCTCATGTTTGGATCAGATTACTTTATTACATATATAAATGTTTTCCTAAATATCTACTGTACTGCGTTTAGATCTAAGAGCTGTGTAGAATTTACATGTAACAAGTAAGTAGTATTCTGTCTAGTGCTGTAAAAATTTGGATTATTGCCTTTAAATTCGTTACTATTTTTGTGGAAATAAGTAAGCAATATATGCTTAATGATGATCCTGAAGAAGATTTCTGGGCTGTAGGCCGTGGTCTCGAGGCTTGAATTTACCCGACGTTTCGCCAGAGACTGCGTCTGGCATCCTCAAGGGTCTCTGGCGAAACGTCGGGGAACTTCAAGCCTCGAGATCACGGTCTACAGCCCGGAAATCTTCTTCAAGATCATCATAGCAATTCCGGCCGTGAAAGACTAAGTCAATAAAATATATGCTTAAATTTTTTCAACATTTGGCATGCAGAATTCATGGTAAATTAATTTTGTAGGCTAATCTAAAGGTTTGTGCAAGCAAATTTTTATGATTCGTTTTTGCAGTAACATTAGGGGACGAGGAATGGAATTTTTAACTCCACCCGAACCTAATATTCCATACTGGATTATGGATTGAACTAGAGCTAGTCAGAAGTTAACAATACGCAATATGTGGAAACTAGCAAATATTATTTAACAACGGTACATTTGAGAACAGCTTTACGAAATCTATTGCACAGAAAGGAAATACGTTAATCGTACCTTAAATGTTGATCTATTATAAATCCCAAGTATTTAACTTGATGTTGATATTCTCAAGGAAGTAGGGCTACATGCGCAATTTGCGTTATTTTTTTTTAATTGGGAATATTCCACAATACAGTGTTTCTCCTTCAACCCAAAGTGATTTGTCGCCAGAGGTTCCTGTCTAGAGCATCTTCTTCCCTCAGATCTCTAGCTTCCATACTTCTCCTCACTCCATCCATCCAACGTTCTCTAGGTCTGCCTCTTCCACTTCTTCCATTTGCTTTCCAATTAAGGATCTTCTTTGATATTCTCTCTTCTTCCATTCTTATGAGGTATCCATACCATTTCAAACGTTTTTCTTCTATTTTTTTAATATGTTTTTTTTCAACTTGCATAATTTCCCTTATTGTGCTGTTTCTGAACTGATCCCTTCTTGAAATTCTTGTCGATTGCTTCCAAAAATCCATTTCTACTGCTAGCAGTTTGTTGGCTTGTTTCCTACTTACTGTCCATGTTTCGGACCCAAAATGCTTCGTAACAGAACTTGAAATATAGTTTTCTTCGTTCTGTATATTGTATTTCTATTCCAAAGTACTGACTTCATCATAGCAATGATTCTTCTTCCATCAGTTATTCTTCTTTCAATTTCTGTATTCTAAAATAGGTCCTAAATATTTAAAAATTTTGACATTACGTATTCTTCCCGAATTTTCATTTTAGCTCATCTGTTGTATCCAATGAAATATATTCTGTTGTATTATAATTTATCTGTAATCCCCATTTGTTTGTAAACAATTTGCGTTAATACAATTACATAATTTTATATTGAATAAAGATGTCGAGAATAAAATATCTATTTTAATAGGTACCTCTTCAGCATATTATCATGGAGGTCTACGGTGGTCATGACACAAAGATTTACGATTTTTATCTAACGTCGGGAGAAAGAATTAGGATCGATAGTCCTAAGCATCGGATAATGTCCTTGTCTAGAACAGAGCGCGCCCAGGATCGATCCCCGGTCCAAATTTTTTTATGAGTAAGCTCTTTTTTGAATTTTTCTCACCTGTAAAATAAATATCAGGAAATGTTGTGATCCAAAGAGTTTCCAAGAAAGATTCTGTCATCGTGATCACCTGCGTCATATTTGATTAATTTAGTATGAATTTGAGTCAAAGTTGTGGCTTATTTAAATTGTCGCTTTGTTTTAGAGATTGCTCCGGTATTGAGCTGATAACTCATCCAGGGAGTCCTTGTATGGTAAAAAAATATGTATGTGATTCAGAGAAAAATAAGAGGCGTGGTGCAAGTTAAATACGTAAAAGGAAAATATCAAAGGAGAGAAAATGTGCATAGGTAGATAAATAGAGTACGGAATTAAATCTGATCAGTGGGGTACAATGCATTTTACATCACCAGTACATATCTACTACAGGATAAGAATTTTAAAAGACACAATACTGAATTGATTTGAATTTTATCTTATCTTTAGTTAATGCGGCAATGTTTGTGTGAGCGCACCGATGCACTGAGAGTACGTAACCCTTATCCCTGAGTTATATAGTATCCTGCTGGAGTTCGAAATTTCTAAAAGGCTAGTTAATCTTATTCGAATGCGTTTAAATGGCACAAAGAGTAAGGTGGGTGTACGCAAACATTTTTCAGTTACTTTTGAAATTCACAATGGGTTTAAGCAAGGAGGTGCACTATCTCCTCTATAATTAAATTTTGTACTACAGCATGCCATCAAATTCTTAGAGGATGAACAAGACCTAGAACTTAATGGTACTAATAAGCTGTTAGTTTATGCTGATGATGTATTATTACTAGACGATAGCGAGGAGATAGCCTACTAAGGACTAGCAGGCACATTCTATTGAGTAACGCTTTAATATTGGAGCTGGAAATAATCATCAATAAAATTGTATGCTGACACAAAGAATTACATCAAAGGCCTATAATGGAAATTAACAGTTAGTGACAAATGAGGGCAATTCTGGAGAAGTGGCTGAATTCAAATAGCTAGGGACAATAATTACAAACAACAATGAGGCGAACAAAGAAACTAAACATAGGCCTGTGCTATAGCCTATTATGGAAATACATGCCATTAAGCATTGTAGGGACTCTTGTCCGAATTTATCTAAAAATAACATTAAACGAAAATATATAACACTGTTATTTTCCAAGTTATATTATATGGATACGAAATATGGACTCTTATTTTAAGGAAGAAGAACATGACACTAGTACTTGAGAATAAAGTTCTTATGAAAATGTTTGTTCTCAAGAGAAATGAATGGATAAGGGAATAGCGGAGACTGAATAACAGTGGGCTACGTGATATTTACGGGAAACCAAATACAGCAAGAAGAGCTAAGTCTCGTAGACTGTCATGGACTGGACGTATGGGATGTATGGAGAGTTTATGTCCGCACATCTATGAACCAATGGATTCGATAGTGCCAGTGAGTTAGTTACCATTATCTTTATTATTATTATTATTATTATTATTATTATTATTATTATTATTATTATCATTATTATCATTACTATTATCACTGTTATTATTATTATTATTATTACTGTCATTAATAACATTATCATTATTATAGTCCACCGCTGTGGTCTCGAGGTAGCGTGCTACCTTGCCACGCAGCGGGCCCGGGTTCGATCCCCGGTCGGGACAAGCTTCCTGGGTGAGGTTTTTCCGGGGTTTTTCCTCACCTGTAAGACAAATGTCAGGAAGCTTAGGACCGAACGGTCCCCGAAAATTATCCGGCCATCATCATCATCATCATCATCATCCCTATCATTATCATCACCATCCTTCACAGGTGTGGAAAGCAACGGGAAGCTACCACACCTATAATTCCCTAGTAAAGCTGCAAAGCATAGCATGGCAATGCTATGATTGCAGTGGAAGACCTGCCCTCGGGCAGAATTACTATGGATGGATCACTGTTATTACTGGATGTCTCGTGAGGATAACCTGATATGAAAAGTAGAATAATCCGGTTTAGGGTATGGACCTACTTATACCCTACTGCACTCTCTTTTGTTTAACAATGAAACCAACTTAGTCACGGAGATAAGAAAATGAAAACTTCTAGTATTTGAAATAAAGCACTAAGAATTATTTTTGGAGCAATAAAAATTAAAGATGGCACATGGACTCTTACTTTAAGGGAGGAAAGGAGATTACGAGTATTTGAGAATAAAGTTCTTAGGAAAATTTTTGGAGCAAAGAGAGACGAACAGACAGGTGAATGGAGAATACTACATAACAATGAACTACATGGTCTTTATAGGAAGCCAGATATAATAAGAACAGTTAAGTCCCGTAGACTGCGATGGGCAGGACATGTTGCGCGTATGGGGAATGAATGACGTGCATGGAAACTTCTTGTAGGAAAGCCAGGAGGAAAACGCCCAGTTGGTAGACCAAGAATGAGGTGGGACAACAACACAACTATGATTTGAGGGAAGTAGATTATACAGGGAGTGATTGGAAAGCATTAGCTCAGGATAGGGATGTATGCAGAGCTTATGTCCGCGCGGTCATGAACCTACGGGTTCGTTAGTGCCAGTGAGTAAGTAGGTAAGTACATGAATGAAAGATATTGAGACCTCTCAAAAATAATAATAAAAATAATTGTACTAAAGCACAAATCTAAATTAGTTTGGGTATATAAGTAGTATAAATGATGATAGTGTGATTGAAAAGTTTTGTAAATGGATACCGTTAATTATTAAATTAGTAGGACGACACAAAAACAGATTGGAAAGTTATATCATCAATGACATCAAATCGTTGAAGATAAAAAATATATATTTAAATATATCCAGTACAGAAAGGATTTTTTAAAAGGCTAAAGGATTCGAAAGTTGAAGTTGAAGTAACTAATTTAGTCTGTCTTGTTTCTTCGGAGATATTGTGACACATTAATTTTTATTTTATTTATTACGTATAATAATAATAATAATATTATTAATAATAATAATAATAATAATAATAATAATAATAACAATAATAATAATAATCAATCCATCCATCCATCCATCCATCCATCGTAATTCTGCCCGAGGGCAGGTCTTTCACTGCAATCATAGCATTTCAATGCTATGCTTGCAGCTTTACTAGGGAATTGTAGGTGTGGTAGCTTCCCGTTGCTTTCCACACCGGTGAAGGATGATGATGAATATAATAATGATGATGATGATGGCTATATGATTTCTGGGACCGTTTGGGCCTTAAAATTTCCTGACATTTGTCACACAGGTGAGGGAAAACCTCGATGAAAACCTCACCCAGAAAAACTGCCCCGACCGGGAATCAAACCCGGGCCCGCTGCGTGACAAGTCAGCACGCTACCTCGAGACCACAGCGGTGGACTAATAATAATAATAATAATAATAATAATAATAATAATAATAATATACTCAACTCGTGTCCTATTCAGGATCGGGTCGAGGGATGAAATGAAGCTCCTATATTTTAGACGCTTTTGAACCAAAAAGGTGCCGGTCGACCATGTCTGACACACCGTCACAGGGGCGGATGAACTAAATGGAAGGTATGAGTGTGGAGAAATGGTGAAATTAAATTTGTGGCAGGGGAAAACAGGAGAAACCGCGAGAAAAACCTGCCAAAGTTCCGTTTAGTCCACTACGAACCCACATGGAGTGACCGAGACTCGAACTCGAGACCCCAGCCGTAAGAGGCGAGCGTATAACCGCTTGCGACACGGAGTCGCCTAATTTCGTAGAATATTTGAAATAATTAATAGAAATGTAGATGTTGTACTAATCATAGATTACCTTAGAAGGTGTAATATGACATGTCTCTCGGAGTTCTTGTGCTAATGGTCACGTTGAATTGGCGTTTGTCTGGTTTCTGACGTAATTTGTGATGCCAAGCTCTTACAATTACTGTAATCCGAAGCGTCATTCCTTCTCTGGTTCACGATCTAGGTTTCACTAACAGGTGACGTTAAATTTCTGCAGTTCGTGCTTAAATGTTGAGTACTAAAACACGTGTTTGGTCTACAGGTGACATTGCCATTTTCAAATGTTGAACTTTCAGGCCTGTTACACAACACGTTTAGTGATATTCAGGGTGAATGTTAACATTTTTTTCACATAGGGGCACGCCGTAGCGTAGTGGTTAAGACACTGCGTTACAAGCCGGAAGGTCGAGGATTCGAGTCCCGGTGGGGTCAGGAATTTTAAACTGACCCAAACTTTCTGGCGGCACTATGGCCCTGGGGTCGACTCAACCTCTAACGGAAATGAGTACCAGACGTATGTTCTGGGGTAAAGTCGGCCGTCAAGCAGGGCTGACAACCCGGCTGACATCAAGTGCCGATTGTCCAGAAAAGTGGGAGCCTTAACCTCCTACTACCCCAAAGGCCTCCTGAGGCCTGTAGTGGTATACCTTTACTAGGAAAGGAATGCATTCGACAAGTTACTGTAATCCTCAAATAAAACTTTTTCCATAATTAAAAAGTTATTAATATGTAAAGAACTCTACGGCTGTATGACTAAAAGGTGGCTCTGGCCTAATATCCACATCTCTCACTTACAGATGCTGATGTTCGTCCAGCGAGTGTAGGGGTGCAAATGTTCTCGTAATGTCGAGTCCCCCAGCCTGTAGCTGTTTTTCTCAACCCAGAGCTACTACTTATTGTAGATACCAAAATTCCTCACGATGCTGGATGTTCACCGATCCTATCTGGCAAAAATTCTATGATAACATTTCTCTCCTATTTCTTTATGCACACGTCCGATTGCTCTCAGCCAATGCGTGAAATCTAAGACCACTCGGCTAAGGACACTTAATAAAAAGGTGATTGAAAAGTCGTGACTCGTGAGAAATATTTTTCCTTCTTTTGAAAATGTTCTTATTCATTTCATTCATTCATAGTGTTCTGCTCAAGAGCAGGTCTTTCACTGCAAACTCAGCATTCTCCACTCTTTCCTTAACTCAGCTTTCTTTTTTGTATCTGCATACAAACCATTTATTTTAATATTGTCTATCATCTGATGTCTTTTTCTGCCTCTGACTTTCTTTCCGTTGACTATTCCTTCTAGGGCATCCTTCAGCAGGCAGTTTCTTCTTAGCCAGTGGCCAATCCAATTTCTTTTCCTCTTTTTTATGAGTTCCAGCATTGTTCTTCTTTCATCCACTCTGTCTAGCACATCTTTATTTCTTACTTTGTCTGTCCATTTTATACGTTCCATTCTTCTCCATATCAACATCTCAAAAGCTTCCAGTCGCTTTTCCTCATCCCGTCGTAATGTCCAAGTCTCTGCACCATACAATGCTACGCTCTACACAAAGCACTTCACTAGCCTCTTCCTTAATTCTTTTGCCATAGGTCCGCAGAAAATGCTTCTAATAGAGACCATTATTTATAGAATGTACGTAGTATTTTATTCAAGAAAGGCAATTTTTATAGAATTAAGAAGTGGAATTAAATACGAAAGTTGATTCAAAAGTCATGAATAATATTTCTCCATTTTTAAAATGCTCGAAGATAGGGTATTTATTACCGGTATGTTTTTTATATCTAGTATGTTATTAATTGAAGACAATTTTATAGAATAGAAAAAAATAACTTAGTTCGAAGGTAATTAAAAGTAATGAGAAATATTTCTCCTGTTCATTAATGCTGAATTATTGTAAGTTGGAATATATTATATAATGGAAATGGATAGTTAATAACAAATAAGGGAAATTATGAATAAGTGGTTAAATTCAAATACCCAGGAGCAGTAATTACACAGAGGAATAAGTTGCAGAAAGAAATTAAACTCGTCTCAGGGAACGCATGCTATTATGCACTACAGGGACTCTTGTCATCACGGTTTCTTTTAAAAATTATCTTATATAATAATATATAACATGATTATTATTCCAGTTATATAGTTGCGAAACACAATGTTACTTTAAGGGAGGAGAAAAGATTACGAGTGTTTGAGAATAAAGTTCTTAGGAAAAATTTTAGATAAAAAAAAGGAACAGACAGGTGAATGGAGGAGACTACATAAAGTATGCAACATGATCATAATGGGAAACCAGATGTAGTAAGAACAGTTGAGTCTTGTAGACAGCGATGCGCAGGAAATGTGAGAAGAATGGAGTATGGAAGGGGGGTTTGAAAATTTCCTTATAGGAAAACCAGAGGAAAAGCGCCAAAATGAGATGGGAGAAATGCATTGACTATGACAGGGAATGAATGGAATACATTAGCTCAGGGTAGGGAAGTATGGAAACCTGATGTCTGCGTGGCCATGAACCTCCGAATTCGATAATGCCAGTGAGTTAGTTATATACTGTAGTAGGTTGGAAGCTATAATTAAATTTATATTTAAGCTAATAAAAACTGGCGAAACATGGACTCTCACCTTAACGAAGGAGAAAGTATTACGAATATTTGAGAATGAAGTTCTTAGGACAGTTCTAGGACCAAATAGATATGAACAGATAGGCGAATGGAGAAGATTGCATACCAGTGAGCTACATTATCTTTACAGGAAACAAGATATAATAACGACAGTTAAGTCTCATAGACTGCGAATGACAGGACATGTGGCACGAATGGGAATGAAAGATTGGCATGAGAGCTTCTTGTAGGACAATCAGAGGGAAAACGCCCAGTTGGTAAACCTAGACCGATTTGAAGGAAGTAGATTGTACAGGGGATGATTGGAAAACATAACCTCAGGAGTATGGATGTGTGGAGATTTTATGCTAGCGCGGCCATGAATCTACAGGTCCAATAGTACCAATGAGTTAGTTAATTGAAATCTGGGCGTGAAAGGACTGAGAATTTTTTCCCTCAGACGTCTATAATTTGCCAAGTTCTTTAGGGTGCCGAAAATCTAAGACGCACGCCTTTATTTTCCTTCCGAAGAAACCCATTCTTAAAAATTTTACATCCTGAAAAAAGTATTTTGAACCTAGGAGACTTCGAATCCGCGGACCTCTGAATTTGAAGGGAGTGATGAAACTACAAGTCTCTTGGATATATAACTACATTATTACATCATAAAAATAATGTAGTGGTGTAGAATGTAGTGTAATTATTAAATTTGATCCATGTTAATGTTTGCCCATTTCTGGCCCCAAGTTCTCTGGCACGTTATCTGCGAGTTTCGAAATGTTTTTCAGTGCTGTGTGGAAATCATATCTATCTTTAAACTCTGACTTTAAGAATCATTATATGTAGGTATTTTACCTTTGTTATAGGATAATGTTATACAGTTACGTAATGTGGATTAATAGATGATTAAAAGTTCTTTGCACGCTTATCGCACATGATAAATATTGTGTTTCTGAAGGCAAATACCAAGACTGCGTGTCTTATGGCATTGATTACGTTTGCTTTTATCATTAACTTGAAATTTAATTAAACGGTAAAAAAAATTATCATTTAATTCCTTTAACTTAGTTTCGACGTCTCACCTTATACCGTATTTTACGGATTATAAGACGCACTTTTTTCTTCGAAAAATTGCCTCCATAATCCAGGTGCGTCTTGTACTCGAAATTGATATAAAAATGTCCAGTGTTTGATTTAAAATTCCCGTCAGTCTTAAAAATGGCCGTATATTCGATGCCGCGGGAAACCTATCTCTATCTGGCAACACTGGATTCAACTGACAGCAGCAGTGCACCGATGCGACGAACATGAGTTGCTGGGATTCACAAGCTTGCTAAAATTGTCTTTCTCCGGCCCGGCCATCACAAACTCAGAACACTGTCTAGCCTATGATGCGTCATTTAAGTCTACGATGTCAGTGAACTTGAACAAATGGATGATGGAAGAAACCCAACATGAACACACATCGAAGGGAGCTTTAAAATGACATACAATGTAACAAGTGTGTCAGTGGATAAAACAGTCGTGGTCTAGAGTGAGAGTAGACATTATTGTTAAAGTTCAGATTACGATTTTCAGGAATTTTAAAGATCAAACGGTTTTATAAACCAAGATTTTTTTTTAGTCTGGCTTTGCAATCTAATAATACAAATGGTAAAAATATTATTTAAAAAATGCTTAAAAATTACGTGCATCTTATAGTCCGTAGCGTCTTACAGTCCGTAAAATACGGTAGGTATTACTCGACCGCGTTAACTTTTTAGCCGGTGAGGGGAAGCTATGGCGCTAGTGTTGAAGATAGGGAAAGTGTCTCCTTCCACCGTTGGTACAAGCGAATGACTGGGCAAGTGGTATAATCAGTGGCGAAATACAGTAGTAGACTTACTTTAAATAAGAGATGAAGTTAATGAAAGATCGTCGGAGTTTTTATGCCTACGGGTTTCTGGATAATGTGAGGTACAGAGAAATGTAATCAGCACTGATTTCCAGCTACTGTCTGTCAGACTCAAATGTTTATATGCTGTGAATATAGGATCTAACTTTCGCACTTGACACTGTCACTAACAAGTCACTATACACGACTAACAGAAAGTTAACACTGTCACTGCTATATATGACAAGGGTCTACTACCTTCAGCCCCTACTCGCCCTTGCCACATTCTTATAGTTCGCAGTTTTTCCGCATTGAAAGTTAACGTTGTCGAGTAATACCACAAGTCACCCGGGCATTACAGTTGCACGGGAGAAGGGATTTTAAACTATGAATCACACACACACTTTTATGACCACACAAGAACATGGAGGACCTCCCTGAATAAGTGAACAGCTCATTGTCAGAGTTTCCTCCGTGACAACACAACATTAAGACGAAACAAACCATTCACATACAAATTCGTACCAAACATAGCGAATGTGATAATGATTATGATGATAAAATAGTGTTCCGGGATTATTTGGGCTTTAAAGTTTCCTGACATTTGTTTTACAGGAGAGGAAAAATCCCGAAAAAAACCTTCACCTAGAAAAATTGTTCCGACAGGGAATTGAACCCGGGCCCGCTGCGTAGGAAGCAGCGACGATATCTCGAGACCACAGTGTTGGAATAATAATAATAATAATAATAATAATAATAACAATAATAATAATAATAATAATAATAACAAAAATAATAACGATAATAATAACAACGATAATAATAACAATAATAATAACAACAATAATATAAATAATAATAATAATAATCTCGGTCTCTTTACCTTAATTTAATATCTCTTTTTATTTTTACAATTCCAGCGCCCCACAACAACAGGTCTTACGGTGACACAAGTCGATATATGATTCATAACTCTGGATCAAACACATACTTTTTTGACCATTCAAAGATATGGAGGGCCTTCCTGGATGAGTGATCAGATTAATGCCAGGCAACTAATAATAATAATAATAATAATAATAATAATAATAATAATAATAATAATAATAATAATATAATAATAATAATAATAATAATAATAATAGTAGTAGCTCATTTCTTTTTCTTTCTTATTCTTAGTATAACCTATCCCTAATAAGTATTTTACTGCCCAATGCCACCCGGGCTTTACAGTAACATGGCCTGTCAGGACACGAGAGGACGTTTAAACTTTGTTTCACACACATATTTTTCTTAAACCCCACAAGGACATAGAGGGCCTCCCGGATTATTGATCACTAAGTTCTGGGGCCACAGTACGATCCTTTAAGACAAGACACACCATTCACTCACACACTCGAACAAAAACAAAGCTATTATCATATGTTGATTATGATAGTCAGGGAATGTGGGTTTTAAGATTTCCCAACATTTATTAAGCGAGGACAAACACCGAGGAAACGTCGCCCAAGAAACTTTTCTTGACTGGAGATCGAAATCGGGTCTGCATAGTACAAGGCAACAAGGCCACAGCGGATAAAATAATAATAATAATAATAATAATAATAATAATAATAATAATAATAATAATAATATATCTATGACCCTACAGGGCTAAATGACTATTTGCCTACCGGCTGTCTGCTGTCCTCACATCCACACGTGTCAGTGACAGAGGTTGACGATCATAGAGCCAGTACAGGAGTGACATATGGTCAGCATGTCTGGTCCTCCAGCCGTTATAGCTGGTTTTTTTCAACCTGGCCAGCAACTTCATTATAACTATGCAAATTCCTCACGATACTCGAGTTGCACCAATCTCATACTGCCGAAATTCCATGAGAAAATTTCTTTCCCCAAGGGGATTCAAACAGCGAATTTTTCGCAGCTCTGAACCAAGACATCATACATTAAATCACAGGGCTACGGTTCAGGACTAATAATAATAATGATGGCGGCGGCGACGACGACGACGACGATAGTATTATTATTAATAATAATAATATTAATATAATAATAATACAAAAATAATTGTATTAATAAAGATAATAATATTAATATAAATAATTATATTAATAATAATAGTTTAATAATAATAATAATAGTAATTAATAATATTGATATTAATAATAATGATATTAATAATAATAATAATAATAATATTAATATTAATAATAATATTAATAAAAATAATAATAATATCAATATTAATAATAATAATAATAATAATAATATTAATAATAACAATAGTATTAATAGTAAGAATAGTATTAATAATAACAATAGTAATAATGATATTAATAATAACAATAGTAATAATAATAACTTAATAAACAGATAGAATAAATGTTGAAAATGATCTCTGTTACTATTCAAACAATTAAATATCACTCTGCAGTAAGTACAGTCACATTCTACTACTCTCATATGCGTTGTAGTATTATGTAGGCGTAGTCATCCAGTACATCATGAATGATACAATTGTTGATAGACCAAACGAAGTAAACCAATCAGATTGTCATGTATGGCAGATATGGCGAAAATGTGGTCTGTAGATGGCAAACGAGCAACCCTACACTACCCATTCCCTCATCTGTTTACAAAATGAATGACAACACAAAGTGGCAGTCAGTGACACACTACCATGGCTAACCTTACAGCTGGATATGCCCTAACCATTTCGTTACTAATGGGAAATTGATTATATCTGCATTAAAAAAGTTTGCTGTGTTCTATACTGTTCCACAAACTTGAGACATTTTAATATCAGACGATATTTCAATTCTTCAGATGCTGATGAGCATGGAAAAGCTAAACTTTCCGACATGATTAGAAAAGGACGTGTTAGCAATAATAATGTTAATGTGCTTTACATTGCGTGAATCAAATTTAATTAGTAATCGTAAATAGATGTTCAAATACATTCTAATTTATCAAATAACTTATGGCTTTTAGAAAATTAAAACAATAAAAGAGAAAGCTTTTAGAAACTTTGTCGATTTATGCTTGAAAGAGACGATTGACCGGGAGCTCCTGATTTCCACTGGTAGTGAATTCCAGTAACGGGGGAGTGAGATAATGAAATAAGATTACACTGAGCAACAGAAAATAAACTTTTTTTTGTTTTAAAAAATGTGATTCCGATAGTATTTTTTCTCCTGAATTCAAATATGATATCGGGTTTTCTACATCACGCAAGGTTTCCGAGAGACAGGCATTTACAATTTCAAACACTTTAATATTTTCGACTTTCGTAACTACACGATATTCGAACATTCGGACTCACCTAGAAAGTAAGAAATTATGATTTTCTGCTATATTCGCCTCTGGAGCATCCCTCTTGATGGTCCAACAATAATCGGCCAGCATATTAGGATTCCATTTGCTTTGATATCTCTTTTCCATAGCTGAAATCTCCTGAGTTAGCTAATTTGGTTTTATTTTACAATGGACAAATGGACGAAAAAACGTTTATTAAAAAATTATTATTTAAATCCATTAATTGAAATTATTATAAAAAGAACTGTGGGTGATGGAGAAATTCCGAATACATATTTGAAAATACGATAAAAAACAGCATTAAGTACAACTATTGGACTCACGAGACAAAAATCATGTTGACCAGTGTTATTGAGATGTTCGATTATTACGGTATACTTAATATTCCATTGACCTGCGATCTAGTGTTAATATTATGACTGAAGGATAAAATAAATATCTGAGGTTAGTGATGGTTTGATGTCACTGATTTTGTCAAGGTGATTCAAATCTCAAGAATAAGATGGCTGGGTAATTTTTTTCAGAAAAAAAAATCAGATCCATCCCTTAAAGTAATTTTAAAACTGAATTGATGGAAACGGAAAATTGGAATAACTCGCATTAGATGGATGGGTAATGTGGATATCGTTGGTAATGAGACTCAATGAATGGAGAAAGAGGGCAGAAGATAGAAGAGAATTGATATGCATTGTTGAGGCGGTCAATGCCTGTAAAGGGCTACAGCACCTATGACGTTTTCCCTCTGGTTTTCCATCAAGATGCTTCCATGCACGTCTCTCATTCCCCATTCGTGCCACATGCCCTGCCGATCGCAGTCTACGAGATTTAACTGTTCTCAATATATCGTTTACTACAAAGACCATGCAGCTCACCTAAGAAGCCCCCTCCATTCGCCTGTCAGTCTGTTCATCTCTCCTTGGTCCCAACACGCTCCAAAGTACCCCATTCTCAAATAATAATAATAATTCCCCCCTTAAAGCTAGAGTCCATGTTTCGCATCCACACAACATAACCGGGAGAACAACAACTCTACATATTCAACTGAACGTTTTCCGAGAGAAATAATTAGATGGTAACGTAGAGAATACATTTATGATATTGGAAAGAAACCAGACATGATGATGACGATGAAAACTTTGATTTAGACCTCTGCTAATATGCTTTTAGAAAACTGGTCCTTGAATAAATAAGGTATAAACAGACTGAATTTTTTAAAAGAAAGATCCTCAGAGCAATGTAAGGACCAATCAAGGTAATAATGAATGGAGTGTCCGATAAAATAGTGAATTATATGAACGGTTCGGTAAGCCGAATATATTTGTTTATATAAAAACAGTTACAGTGGGGTGGAGACTTAATAATAATGGAAGTTGTAAGATTAGATAGAGGAGCTCTTCTGTCAAACCCAGATATTATTACATCCAAAGCGAGGGCAAGAACCAGGTGGGAAAACAATGTGAAAGATGCCAAAACTGTTTTAGCACGTTATTGGACAGTTAAGGCTAAAAATAAAGAGGGATGGAGTAGAATTCTTATTTTACCAGGAGCCTTAAAGTATTGTTCAATCAGTGATGATGATGGTTGTTAAAGATTCGAGAGTAATACTGATAGATGTGATTTGGACATAGTACTGGAAGCATGATCACTGACGTCCGCAGATGGACTTGGAGGATCGCCAAGTGTTAGTGCGCGGTTTCTCGAGAAGATGTGTTCGGTGAATGACCACCTGTGGCGGGGACGTCAATGTACTAAATATCATTGGCTTGGTTGTTTACAATATAATAGAATTTATAAGCTTGCTTAGTGCTAAGATAATATGCAAACTCACTCTCAGAGATAGAGAAAGAGAAAGAGAGAGAGAGAGAGAGAGAGAGTGAGAGAAAGAAGGAAAGAAAGAAATGTTACGCCATGCTACTCTTTCAAAATGTTTACATAGACCTTGTATTTAGATTAAATTCTCTTCCTAATATACAAAGTAAAATTCTCACAATGAAGTTGTATGTCCTAATGTTTTTTGCTCGATTGATCTAATTTCTGCTTCTTTTGCCGTGAGACTATTTGTTCACGTAGACATTTTGTCAGGATATTTTGCTTATTCTAGGATTCTTTAAGGTTTCACAAATCTCTACTATAGGGAAAAAAATATTTATCTCCCTTTTCATAGATTTTTTTCCCAGATTTTCCTCCAGAGAAAATGTTATTTGATTTTACGCGGACTGAAATCTGCAAACCTATGTTTTGAATTTTTTGTAGAATAAAATCTGGTGGTGCGTAGGGATGGCCACTTATCACTTTCTCTTCTTACTTTTGGTTGGGATTATGTGAAAACTTGCGTTTTCATCCACCATGTGTCACACCTTGATAACGATATGCCTTTGATTACGCATTCTCTATAAATAACAATTTACACGCAGTTAAATTTTAGTTCTAATAATAACAAGAACAATAGTAACAATAATAATAATAATAATAATAATAATAATAATAATAATAATAATAATACACTTACTCGCTGGCACTATCGAACCCGTAGGTTCAAGGCCGCGCGGACATAAGCTCTCCATACATCCCTATCCTGAGCTAATGCTTTCCAATCATTCCCTGTATAATCTACTTTCCTCAAATCATAGTTAATGTTATTCTCCCACCTCATTCTTGGTCTACTAACTGGGCGTTTTCCCTCTGGCTTTCCTACAAGAAGCTTCCATTCAAGTCTTTCATTCCCCATACGTGCAACATGTCCTGAATAACAATAATAATAATATAATAATAATAATATAATAATAATAATAATAATAATAATATTAATAATAATGATAATAATAATAATAATAATGATGATGATGATAATAATAATAATAATAATAATAATGATAATAATGATAATAATAATAATAATAATCATAATAATAATAATAATAATAATCATCCGATATCATGTCTGCTTCCGCCGTCATCCGGAAACCAAACGCCATTCCTTCCTGTCCATCCATTGATCTTCCTCCAATCCTCTGATATCAATGGCCGCTTGTACCCCTTCTATCCAAGTTTTCTTCGGTCTTCTTCTCTTCCTCCTTTGCAAGTGGTGTGATTGTGTGCGCGCGCATGTGTCCCTATTAAGACATTTTACTTGCCCCATGCTACCCGGGCCTTATAGGGACACGATCTGTCGGGTGATAATTTGTAACTTTGAATTACACTACACGCATACATTTTTGTGTATACAAGGACATAGAGGGCCTCCCTGGATTAACTCGATGCCAAGGCAATCTATGAGACAACACGAGAAGACACAGTATTCACTCATTCTAAACAAGGCGAATTTGCTAGGGATGATTAGGTTGACCATATGTTGTTCTGGTACGATTTGTGTCTTAAAGTTTCCTAACAGTTTTCTTACAGGTGAGAGAAAGTCCCGAAAAATTTCACCCAGGAAATTTTGTCCAGCTAGGAGAAGCAGGTCCACTGTTTACGAGCCAACTACGTTACCCCGAACCACAGCAGTGGACTTGTGTTTGTTATATGAATATAATTTTAACTATATGGATTAATATACACTCAGCACGCAATAATTACAATTAATATTCCTTCAAAAGCAAGTTGTACTTTCGTTTCCCTTCCTGTCGATTTATATGGGAAATATTTAGTAGTAGCTTATGACTGTGCTTTGTTATCGTAAATGTTTTGGAATAATTGTATCACATTGCATTATTCTTTATTATTATTATTATTATTATTATTATTATTATTATTATTATTATTATTATTATCATTATTATTATCATTATCATCATTAGTATTATCATTATCATTATTATTATTTTTATTACTATTATTATTATTATTATTATTATTATTATTATTATTATTATTATTATTACTGTCAAACGGTCGATACAACCTACATGTTGCTATCAAACAAATGACGATCAATTTATTTTCAGCCGCGACACTGTGATATTCAAATAGAACGCAGTCAATACGTATGAAATCTTTCATTACGGAACAACAATAGTCGATTCTACTAAGAGACTAAAAAAAAGTATAATAATCATGAGACATTATACTCATATTTAATACAATTTCCACATACTATTTCAACATTTCCAATGTAGTTTGTGGTTTAATATGGACTATAACTGCGTATTTACTGAGTAGACACATTATCAAGTCCAAACAGACATGGCGCCATTAATAACTAATGGGGAAAACAAATTAATTTGGAACGATTAAAAAGTAGACATCTCAAAAATTGACAGTTAGGATTGGTTGAAATTTAGTTTTTCTTTGAGTTTTGAGAATGATAAATACCAAGATTAAAAAAAGTTATATGAATGAAGAAAACATATAATCGTTGTTTGGTTTAACTCGATAATGTAACATAGATGGATTTAATTTTTTTGTCTTTGATAGATTTCATGTCGTGCTTAATCGCCGTTCCAGGACATGAGTTCCTGCACCTGGGAATTTTGTCAAAAATATTATTAATAATAATAATAATAATAATAATAATAATAATAATAATAATAATAATAATAATAATAATAATAATAATGCTTTATTTATTCTGGCAGACTTAAGGCCATAAGGCCTTTTCTTCCACTTAACCAGCACAAATACAAATAAATATTTGAGAAATATAGATACACATAATAATAATTATAAAGAGTTAAAAATATTTTTAATGTTTCAATGTAAATTTCATGTACAAACAACATTTTATACAATAATAATAAGAATCCGTCAATAGTAATTCTGCCCGAGGGCAGGTCTTTCACTGCAAGCATAGCATTTTCATGGTATGCTTTGCAGCTTTACTAGGGAATTGTAGGTGTGTAGCTTCCCGTTGCTTTCCACACCGGTGAAGATGATGTTGCTAATGATAGGGGATGATGGCCATATGATTTCTGGTACCGTTTGGGTCTTAAAGTATTCCTGACATTTGTGAGGAAAAACCCCGATAAAAACCTCACCCAGAAAAACTGTCTCGACCGGGGATCGAAGCCGGCCCGCTGCGTGACAAGGCAGCTCGCTACCACGAGACCACAGCGGTGGTAATAGTATTTGCGATGATAATATAATAATAATAATACTTCCTATAATAATAATAATAATAATAATAATAAATAATAATACTTCCTATAATAATAATAATAATACTTGCGATAACAATAATAATAATAAATATGAAAATCAAATAAAAACTACGTTTTTTTTTATTTAATTAATAAATATGGATTTTCATCAAGTAAACACCAACTCAACTGATTATATAATAATAATACTTGCGATAACAATAATAATAATACTTGAGATAATAATAATATAATAATTATAATAATAAAATAATATAACAGTAGTATAAAAAAGATCAACTATACGAGAAAACCACCATTTAACATATGTCTATGTACCTTAAAGCTGGATAATGATGAATTCGAGTAGATAGAGCAAACATAAATTTAGATTTCTTTTAAAAGGTGCCGAGTGTCATGAAACATTTACGCAATGAGGGACTCTATAACTGAAGGGTAAGGAAAGAAACTAGGTAAGTTAGTTTTTCATGAAACATGGAAACCTGACTTTAAAATATACAATGTACATACTTGTTTACTTTTATGCCAAATTTGAAGGGAAATAAATCCATGTCTATACTTTTCTTTTACTCCTTCAACACTTCTAAAAATAGCCATTTCCATGGAGAATCTAATGGTACCTCAATCTCAATTTCCTTAATAAACTGACTTGCCCGGTTATTTCCCTATAGCTGTAACCCCTCAGTTTATATTGTTGATCCTATTATTGTCACTTAGTCTAGGGGATTGATATGAACAGGCCAAGTAGCTCAAAAGGGTAAAAGTATAAATTGTTTTAAAAAATGCTGGAACATTTAGGAATAAAATCACTAGGAAGTAGGAATTTGTGGGAAAATAATATTTGGATGTATCTTAGGAAACTGGATATCGGAGATATTAATTGGATTCAATTTGGATGACGATGGGGACCAGTTTAGACCTTAGTGAATGAGGATTTTAACTTTCGGATTACATAACCCATATAAATTACATAATTTTGATATCCCAGAGTTTTTTGAAAAACATGTTTTTTATCTTCTCTTCCAAAGGAAAACACGCATCTAAAATTTTCGCATGAGGAAATTCAAACGGCATTGGACAGGAATGAACCCGCGATCTAAGAGTCTAGAGGCGAATATGCTACCCTAACTCCACTAAGACCTCACTTCTCAGTTTTTTCCAAAATTTGTACCATTTTATCATTAATGGATGTGTGTAAGATATTAGTTAAAGATAACAGACCACTAACATCGTTACAATTTAATTTAATATTAGTTTAAAATTGGCAGTAATGTTTAGTTACATAGAGTAATAATAACTCTACCTCTTTGGTCTAGGGATAACGTCTTTGTCTTGGACACAGCGGGCTCGGGTTAGACCTTCGGTCATGACAAGTTCCTTTCTTGAAGTTTTTCCAAGGTTTTTCATCAACTCTTAGAAGCTTCAGCCATAACATATCTTGCTTAATATACTGCAACATAGGACACCAAATCACTCCATGTCATATACTATCTTCACTTCTCGTAACTGGAATTCCCTACCACAAGAAATAAGGGGCTGCCCGACATTGGTACATTTTAAAACAAAACTAAATTTATATTTGCTCTAACCTCGATTTCATCATTACCTAGAGTAATGTACATATATTAATTGGCGTTTCTCGTATAATTTAACATATTATTATTATTATTATTATTATTATTATATTATTAATTATTTTTATTATTATTATTATTATTATTATTATTATTAATCATCATCATCATCGTATAAAATGTTGTTTGTACATGAAATTTACATTGCAACATTTAATATGTTTAACTCTTTATGCACGCCGTAGCGTAGTGGTTAAGGCACTGCGCTACAAGCCGGAAGGTCGAGCGTTCGAGTCCCGTTGGGGTCAGGATTTTTAAACTGACCCAAACATTCTGGCGGCACCGTGGCTCTGGGGTCGACTCAGCCTCTAACGGAAATGAGTACCAGACGCTTGTTCTGGGGGTAAAGGCGGCCGTAACGCAGGACTGACAACCCGGCTGACATCAAATGCCGATTGTCCAGAAAAAGTGGAAGCCCTAACCTCCCACTACCCCAAGGGCCTCTTGAGGCCTATCGTGGGATCACTTTACTTTTACTGTAATTGGTATAGTGTATATGTGTATGTTATTGTCAAAAATATTTTTATTTGTGCCGGTTGAGTGGAAGAGAAGGCCTTATGGCCTTAACTCTGCCAGAATAAATAAAACTTATTTATATATTATATTATTACTATAATTATATTATTATTATTATTAATATTGCTATTGTTATTGTATGAATACTAATTATTATTATTATTATTATTATTATTATTATTATTATTATTATTATTATTAAAATATTGGATATTATTATTGTATTAATCTATTATATTATTATTATTATTATTATTATTATTTATCTTAATACTATTATTAATAATAAGATTATTTTTTTTAATATCAATTATATAATACTATTACTAATATTATATTATTATCAATTATATTAATACTATTACTAATATATTATATTATTACTCAATTATTTATACTATTATTATTATTATTATATCATTATTATTATAAGAAGCCATTTAAAACACCGTTTACGTTACTATGTCAAAGTTTAAAAATACTAAAATATCTACTGAGATCTGTCGTCCTGAACTAATTACAATTTCGATTTCAGTTAAAATACTTGCAAGCCTTTTAGAACATGATTCTTCATGGTGGAACATTTAAAAAAATGCTACAGTGTATATTAATAAAAATTGTAGTTATTTGAGGTCTACTGAGATGTCAGGTGCATATTTTAATATTTTTAACCTATTATCAACTGTTAGAAAATGTTGGGAAACTTTAAGGCCAAGTAGTCCCGAATACAATTTGGCCGTCGTAATCACCTTATCACGTTTGCATTGTTTAGTATGAATGTTAAAAATTAATGGGGTGTCCCTTGTCTTGAATATTCCCGTTAGCTCTAAACTGATAACTCATTCGAGGAGGCGCTCCTTGTGTGGCCAATGTAGTACGTATGTGATCAAGACATTAAAATCCTCACGTAACAGACCGTGTCCCTGAAAGGCACGGAAAGCGTGGCGCATGTAAAAGTCCATACAAAAGAGAGGTTAGACTAAGGAAAATATAGAAAGAAAGTTTTGTAATTATTATTATAATACCATTTTATTTATTTATTATAAACATACTTATCTAGTATTACAAGTTCATTGTTTCGAAAATAAAACTGACTATTTAACTCATGCCCCAAATGGGAGTCAATGACCAATCACGTTTCAATGATTCTGTTTTACCAACCATCAGAGTCGTGTTTCACGAAATATTTATCAGTGTTATAATTACATATATTAAACAAAGCTCCTCGTTTTATATTCTGAACAGGTCTGACCGTTATTTTGCAGTGACTGAGCTATAAGAAATACGGCTACCAGAATTGTATATATAGTGCATACATGTCAACATTTGTAAGCAATTTATTATACCACCAAAAAAAGAAACCACTGTTTGGACTTTCTTAAATGTATTTTTTTCCCAGGTATAATCCAGAAAATATAATTGTAATATTTACATCAAACGACATCAGAAATGAATTAATATACAGATTGATGTTTCATTTTCTCCACTAGAGAGCATTCTTACAATATGCGTTCCTTGGGCAATAAATAGTATGATCTGGTTGCAGGTGATAAACAAAAGAAGCAGAGAAGCGTACCTATCGTTCTCATTTGTTTTCAAACATCGCCGTTTGCATTAAATATATAAATATTTTGAAATAACTACAGTTAAATAATGATTTTGAGTAAACAAGCTTAATTTTATTCGTTAAATAGTCCCCTAACAATCCACTCTTGATTTCCAATTCTCTAGATAAATTGGAAATCACTCGTGGCATTACTTATGATAAGTTTTTGTCGTATTATGCAAGAGTGATATCTAATGACAGTGAATTATTTTATCAGTACACGGCACCATTTATAACAAAATTACAGTATTCATAACTGAAATTTATTCAATTATACCTCCTTTCTTTCTTATTCTTAGTTTAACCTCTCCCTTCTAGGTATATTAAGGTGTCCTAGGCCACCTTACAGTGGCACGACCTGTCGGGAGAGGATGTTTAAATATTGGATCACATACATGACCCAAACCTTCTGGCGGCACTATGGCCCTGGGGTCGACTCAGCCGCTAACGGAAATGAGTACCTGACACTTGTTCTGGAGGCAAAGGCGGCCGTCATATAGGGCTGACAACCCGGCTGACACCAAGTGCTGATTGTCTAGACAAGGTGGGAGCCTTAACCTCCTACTACCGCAAGGGCCTCCTAAGGCCTGTAGTGGGATTGCTTTACTTTTACACACTTTTTTGATCACACGAGGGCATAGAGAGCCTCCCCGGTTGAATGATCAGCCAGGGCTACCTCCAAGACTATACGAACAATTAAGATATGACACAACAATAATTCACACGTTTATACTAAAATCTAGTCCACCGCTGTGGTCTCGAGGTAGCGTACTGCATTGTCAGCGCGGGCCCGGGTTCTATCCCGTGGGGGGGGAACCCAAAAGGTTTGGTTTTTTTCTGGGTGAGGTTTTTAACGGGGTTTTTCCTCACCTGTTAGACAGATGTCAGGAAAACTTTAAGGCCCAAACGGTCCCGAAGTCATATGGCCATCGCAATCGTCATCACTCATATTCATCTTATCATCATAATCATCCTTCAACCGTGTGGAAAGCAACGGGAAGCTACCATACCTAAAATTCCCCAGCAAAGCTGCAAAGCATAGCATGAAAATGCTATGATTGCAGTGAAAGACCTGCCTTCGGGCAGAATTACTATGGATGGATACTAAAATCTACTCCATAGGGCGATAGACCTAGATGGCCTTTCGTCCACCAGCTGACTGCTGGGCTCGCACCCGTATCTTAATAACAAGGGTGGAGTATCAACCAGTATACAAACCAGTATAGAGGTGACATGTGGTCATCATGACGAGTTCCCCACCCGTTATAGTTGGTTGCCTCAGCATGGAGCCGCCACTTATTGTAGTTTTACAAATTCCTCACAATACTGAGTTCGCACTGGTCCCATACTGGCCGAAATCCCATGAGAAAATTTCTCCCTTCGTGGGGAATCCAGCCAGCGCAAGTCCCACAGCTCTGTACAAAGGCATGATGCCTTATACTGCTCGACTACGGCTCTGTACACATCCATACTGAATAGAGCGAATACGATATTGATGATTCTGATGGACAGATATGATGTTCGGGGACCATTTAGGCCTTAAATTTATGTGATATTTGTCTAACAGCTGAGAAAAAAACGAGAAAATTTCGCCTAAGAAACTTGTCCCAACCGGGGATCAAACCCGACCCGCTGCATACGAGACAAAAACGTTACCCCGAGACCACAACGGTTTACTAATAATATTACACTTACATGATCATATTTGATATTTTTATTACATATATTCCATTAAAAATCGAAGCGATTGTTTCTCACATGCCCTTGATATCATCATCATCGTCTTAATAAGTTTAGGTTCTTCCTCTGAACCTGTTCCTAAATTCAAGATTCTGTTGATAGGCTCACCGTTGTTTTGGTCTTCCTCTGCTACGGAATCTTTAGGTCGGTACAATTATATTTTTATGGTAATCGTTTTGGGTTCGTCGCTGCAAATGATCTGCCAAATATTCTAATAAGCCTAAATGTTCTCTATAATGTTGGTGATTCTTAATGTTAACCTTATATCTATGTTTTTCTTAAACCTAACAGTTGTGTAAAAACCTCGTTTGTGATGCTTGTAATCTGTATTTACACGTCGAGTATAAACTCCAGTTTTTACTGCTGTATTTTTAAACTACTTTTCCTGTTATATTATGTAACCGTATTCTTGTATTTATTAACTTTTTTAAATGACGTTTAATAACTCCATTAATTTTGTTATATTTTTTTTATTTTTTTGTCTACGTCACTATTTATATAAATAACGATATAAATGTAATGTGGACGGGGTATTTCTAGTATAACAACTGCGAAAAAAGATGCCGAAAGGTTTGGAAACATTCTTGGTCTACCAACTGGACGTTTTCTCTCTGGTTTTCCTACAAGAAGCCTCCATGCACGTCTTTCATTCCCATACGTGCCACATGTCCTGCCCATCGCACTGCACATTATATATTTTTATTTTTGTAATCGATCTCTCAACAGATTGTTGGGTTTTGATCATTCCTTTCTCTAATATAATATTTATTATATTAATCTTAATTTCTATTGAGTTTGTATAAATATTTATTTATGAATAGATTTATACTATATTAAACTAACTAATCCTCTGGCACTATCGAACCCGGAGGTTCATGGCCGCGCGGACATAATCTTTCCATACATCCCAATCCTGATCTAATGTTTTCCAATCATTCCCTGTATAACCTACTTCCCTCAAATCATAGTTAATGTTATTCTCCCACCTCATTCTTGGTCTACCAACTGGGCGTTTTCACTATGTTATGTTTAATTTCTATGTATATAATATTTTTTCACTGCTTCAGCGGAAGAGTAGGCTTTATGGCTTTAACTTTACTGAATTAGATACATTGTTATTATTATTAGATCCTTATTATTATTATTATTATTATTATTATTATTATTATTATTATATTATTAACATTATTATTGTCCACCGCTATGGTCTCGAGGTAGCGTGCTGCCTTGTCACGCAGCGGGCCCGGGTTCGATCCCCGGTCGGGGCAGTTTTTCTGGGTGAGGTTTTTATCGGGGTTTTTCCTCACCTGTAAGACAAATGTCAGGAAAACTTTAAGGGCCCAAACGGTCCCCGAAATCATATGGCCATCATCCTTATCATATATCATCCTACCATTAACATTATCATCATCATCCCTTCACTGGTGTGGAAAAGCAACGAGGAAGCTACCACACCTACACAATTCCCCTAGGTAAAGCTGCAAGAATAGCATGAAAATGCTATGATTGCAGTGAAGGGACCTGCCCTTCGGGCAGAATTTACTATGGATGGATGGAAACATTATTATTATTATTATCTTAGTATATAGGATTAAATTATTATAATTAATTATTATTATTATTATTATTTAGTAATGATAGAATTGTGAAATATGCAAATGGGCAAATGTTCTTTCCTAGTCCACAGTTCAATTCTTCACACCACATTACACACAATCCGGTTTTCTTACATAGTAAATAAATTTTGTAAAAAGTCTTGTGAGAAAAAGTCGGAAAAAACTTAAATGAACGTAACTAATTGGTGCCCTGTGGACAAAAAATCTGTGACAGTTTTTTCGGATGATAGCTAGTCACGAATGTGTTGCTGCTCATTTACATCGAATCTCCATTTTCATAGTAATATCTTTACCATAAAAGTGGTTTTCTTATTAACAAAGAACATAAAGTTTGTTATGTGGAATGTACTTTGACTATTTATTCTTCTTCGAGGCTAGTAATGGCGGTAGATGATGGCTGATTACATTTGAGAATATTTCTGGGGATATGTTTTCTAAAGTCTGAGAGTGTTTTAAATTGTCACACAAGTTTCTGATGCGAGACCGACATATTTTAACTTCCCCTTCGAAGGAGAACCCGTCCTTGAATTTTTCTCACTCAACTAGAAATATCCAATAGACTTTGGTCCGATCAATCCGTGAATGTAGGATCTAGTAACCCCTTAAACGCCAAGGCTGTTAGAAAATGAAACGTATGTGAAATTAAAAGATAGTTGTGGTAAATTTTAACAATATTGTATAATGAAACAAGACCATGAAAAAAGTATAAAAATAAATAATAGTTTTAAAAAACTAAAAAAACCACGCTTTATTAGAAAACCGAACTAAAAAATTGAAAAATAATTTTAATTTCCAACATGCTTGGGATAAATAATTTTACCATCAAAAGCGTGGGGTGCTGTTTACCAATTAATATATTTGATAATAAACAGATATTGGAAAAAGTAAAGTCTCTAAGAATAAATGTAAAATCATAAAAAGCACCCCACGCTTTTGATGGTAAAATTATTTATCCCAAGCATGTTGGAAAATAAAATTATTTTTCAATTTTTTATTTTTATTTTTTAGTTTTAATATTTTACAGAATAAGATAAAAATGTAAATATCTTTAAATTCGATAGGTTACTATTGTAGTATGAGCTAAAAGTAATACTCTTCTAAAAAAAACCTCCCAGTCGGATTTGAACCAGCGACCTATGGATTACTGAAATTATATACCATTAGAGTTCACCGCTCTACCATCTGAACTGTTACAAGATTGACTAAAAAGTCGACAAGTCCGCAACCTATTATACCAGTTTTCATTTTTTTCATTTTCTGGTGATTCTGGCCAGGATTTTAGAAAAAAATTAAATTATTGTATTGTCACGGATCCTTTACAAGTAGACAAAGTTTCAAGTCGATCCAATGTTTCTAAGTGGGTGAAAATCGTGTTCAAAGATTTCGTTACATAGATACAAAGACACATTTTTTTTGATTTTCTGATGATTCTGGCCAGGATTTTAGAAAATAAATATGAATTTATTGTATTGTCACGGACCCTTTACACGAATACAAAGTTTCAAGTCGATCCAATGTTTCTAAATGGGTGAAAATCGTGTTCAAAAATTCCGTTACATAGCCATAAAAACACTTTTTTTTTTATTTTCTGATGATTCTGGCCAGGATTTTAGAAAACAAAATATGAAATTATTTGTATTGTCACGGGTCTTTCTTTACAAGTATACAAAGCTTTCAAGTCGATCCAATGATTTTAAGTGGGCGAAAATCGCGTTTAAAAGATTCAGTTACATAGATAGAGATACAGGTCAAGCTAATATGAAGCGTGTAATAAAGGCAAAATAGTATTTATTAATATAAATAATAGTTTTAAAAACTAAAAGAACACGCTTTATTAGAAAACTAAAAAATGAAAAATAATTTTTAATTTCCAATACGCTTGGGATAAAATAAAAGTGGTCAACAAAAAAATCATCTCCAACACATATAGAATAAAATTAGAGTTATCAACAAAAAGAAAATGATTTAACCATCAAAAGTGGGGTGCTCTATATCAATTAATATATTTGATAATAAACAGATATTGGTAAACAAGTAAGCTCTCTAAGAAGAAAATGTAAAAATCATAAAAAGCACCCCACGCTTTTGATGGTAAAATTATTTTGTTTTTGTTGATAACTCTAATTTTATACTATATGTGTTGGAGATGATTTTTTTGTTGACCACTTTATTTTATCCCAAGCGTATTGGAAATTAAAATTATTTTTCATTTTTTAGTTTTCTAATAAAGCGTGTTCTTTTAGTTTTTTAAAACTATTATTTATTTTTATTTTTTAGTTTTATATTTTACAAAATAAGATAAAAATGTAATTATCTTTAAATTCGATACTATTGTAGTATGAGCTAAAACTAATACTCTTCTATAAAAAACCCTCCGAGCCGGATTTGAACCAGCGACGTATGGATTACTGAAATTATATACCACTAAGAGTTCACTGCTCTACCAACTGAGCTCTTACAACGATTGACTAAAAACTCGACAAGTCCGCAACCTATTATACCAGTTTTCATTTTTTTGATTTTCGAATGATTCTGGCCAGGATTTTTTTAACAAAATATGAAATTATTGTATTGTCACGGGTCCTCTACACGTATACTAAGTTTCAAGTCGATCCAATGTTTCTAAGTGGGTGAAAATCGCGTTGAAAGATTCAGTTACATTTATACAAAAACACTTTTTTTTTATTTTCTGATGATTATGGCCAGGATTTTAGAAAATAAATATGAAATTATTGTATTGTCACGGGTCCTCTACACGTATACAAAGTTTTAAGTCAATCCAATGTTTCTAAGTGGGTGAAAATCGCGTTGAAAAATTCCGTTACATTGATACAAAAACATTTTTTTTATTTTCTGATGATTATGGCCAGGATTTTATAAAATAAATATGAAATTATTGTATTGTCACGGGTCCTCTACAAGTATACAAAGTTTCAAGTCGATCCGATGATTTTAAGTGGGTGAAAATCGCGTTGAAAGATTCCGTTACATAGATAGATAGATAGATAAATAGATACAGGTCAAGCTAATATAAAGCGTGTAAAAATCAACCTATGGTTTCGATATTGCCAGTGAGTTAATTTTAGTAACAATATTATGATCATTATTAATATTAATTATATGAATTTTATTTATTTGTATACAGATTTTCAATGTTGACACATCTTTCTGTGCCTAAAGTTTTATTTTCCTCCTCCACTCGTCCCTATCCATTAACTCCATGGGCTCCATTCCCCTTATTCTCATTCCAGTTCTTATTTCTTGCATCCACGAGTTTCGAGGTCTTCCTTTCTTTCTTCTTCCAGGTGGACACCACTTTCTTTCTTCTTCCAGGTGGACACCATTCCAATGAAATTCTGAGTAACCATTCTTCTTTCATTCAATTTGAAGAGAAAATATATGCCTAAATCGGGATTTGAACCCAAAATCCCTGATTCTGTTCACCAGTGCTTTAACGATTTAAGCTATTAGGCATCTCGATTTAAACATAGATTTTCTCTTATACTAATATGATTCCCGCGCGCTAGGTAGCAGTGAACCTCGTTCCACTAATGCCATCTAGCGGCCTCTTAAACACGAAGACTTTTAAATGGAAATCAACACATTACATTTATTGCAAGTAAAGCTAATATTCGATATTTATTACTAAATTTATCACTTCTCACTGAATGACAAATTCTTGTATCCGTCATACATGCCGATACCAATTTAATTGCTTACATATTATATAATCTAATATAGATTATTTAATATTCATTTTTTTCTCAAAAGGCTATTTTTTTCAATATAAATAATAATAATAATATAATAATAATAATAATAATAATAATAATATAATAATAATAACAGTAATAATAATATAATAGTAATTATTATAATATTAATATTAATAATATCAATAGTAATTATGATAATATTAATATTAACAATAATGCCAATAATAATAACACTAACACTAATAACAATAACAATACTACTGCAACTTCCACTGCTAATAATATTGATGATTAAATTTTCAGAATATATTGAAATCGTTATAACATACTAATGCACATGGGTGTTTCTCACGTATTGTTAGTTTTAGCGAAAACTACGGTTGGGAAAAGTTGTAACATCATATCCCCTATGCAACTATAATAAATGTCAGTATAAAAATAATAATGCACGAATAAACGTCTAACTTTTTTTTTCAGAGAAAACACACATTTGTAATGAAAAGCTGTAACGCATTTTGATTTTATTTCTTTTCCCCAAAGAATTCATACATTAAATCTGGTATTTCAACTATATATCAGTATGTAGAGCCCAGTTGTACTAGTAATAGGAAAATACGTAGTTTATACTAAAACAATATTATTCAATATTTTCAAATCCAATGTTGATTGTGTGTTTGGTGGGTATGTTTTCTACATCTGCCAAGCGATAGGCCTAATAATGACGCCAGGAATTGAGGTACCACATCTGAAAATTGTACAACACATTTGTGTAAGATGGGACAGACATCTTTTAAGGAACCTCCTCAACTTGTGTCCGACACAGGGTCGGCTCGAGGGATGAGATGCGTTGAAGTCCCTTACATTGAAGGTCTGTGAATCACAAGGATGTCGGCTGACCAAGCCCGACTCACCAACACAGGGCAGATGAAATGAAATAAAGCGAAACTAAATAAATGATATGAGTGTGAAGAAATGGTGGAATGAAATTTGTGCCAGGGAAAAACGAGAGAAACTCCGAGAAAACCTGTCCAGACTCAGTTTCATCCACCACAAAACGCACATGGAGTAACAGACACGATCTCGAGACCACATCCGTGAGAAGCGAGCGTCTAACCGCTAACGCCACGGAGCTACCTGGCGTCTTTTAATTTTCTCATTAAAGAAAGACGTCTCATTGAATTTTCTTCACTCGGAAAATTTTATATACATTTGTTCCATACTAGATAAGTTTTGAGACACAGCAGTATGGCGATAGGAATGCAATAAACTAATATATCATTTGAAAGCCCAACCTTCGAACGTCAAAACCATACCAGGTAGAAACGATTTATTTCAATTGTGAAATCAAAATGGTGAAATCAAACGTGTCCTATGGAGCTTGAGAGGGAGTATTTTCTTACTATGATTTTACACGATTTTAAGTGCGGTTTAAATGAGTCATAAACACATAAGCAACTCACACAAGCATTTGAATACCTTGCTCCTTCACGTGCAACAGTTTTTCCACTGATTTCCTGAATATATGAGGGAGAGAACATCCCTTAAAGATCAAGGGATAAGTGGGAAGCCAGTAACAATATTGACAGAAGGAAACGTCTCTATAGTGGAGACTCTGATTAAGGAAGATCCACGACTGACCTGTAAGGATATCGAGGGAGCCCTAGGGATTATTTCGCCAAGTGCACCATCCTGCACCAATACTTACGAGTGAGGAAAATTTCTTCTCGATGGGTGCCACACCACTTGTCAGAAGGGCATAAACACACAAGGGTGGAATTGTGCAAAGAAATGCTGGAGAGATTAAAAAATGGGAAATCCCGCCGGGTGTCAGACATATTGACAGGTGACGATACTTGGATCTACCAGTATGTCCGTGAAACAAAGCACCAATCATTGGTGTGGGTCTTCCCAGATGAGCAGCCTCCGACCAAAGTCAAAAGGCCTAGGAGTGTGGGGATGGAAATGGTGACTACTTTCTTCTCAACAAGTGGTAGTCTGGCTACAGTTGTGCTAGAGGACCAGAGGACAGTTACTACTAAATGGTATACAGAAGTCTGTGTCCCCAAAGTCTTCTCAAAGATCCAGGAGAAGCGGACAAAGACTGGACTATGGGGAATTCTGCTCCACCATGACAATGCCTCTTTGCATACAGCCAGTGCAACAATTAGGTTTCTGGAAATGACGCCGGTGAAACTAGTATTTCATTCAGCCAGCAGTCCATGCCTAGCCCCGTGCGACTATTTTCTGTTCCCCAACATGAAGAACTGCATGCGCGTTCACCAATTTCCTAGCCCAGAAGATGCTGTTGGAAGAGCTTAGTGTAATGTCTAAGATCAAGTAGCGTGGCTGTTTCCAGAAGTGGTTCCTGAGGATGAAACGGTGTATAAAATGTGCTGAAGAGTACTTTGGAAATATATTATAGATATGGAAACTCTATCATGTCTCATTGCTGCATATCTCGAAACTTATCCAGTGACCCTCTCTTGACAAAATACGCGTTACACAATTCTTTAAGTATCTTTTAGTAAGAGTAATAGTTGTCTTTATTTGCGAATTTCAAGGGACTGAAACTATTGAGGTTTTAGGTCTATTCATGAAAATATTTAAAAAATCCAAATCCTCATCGATCCCACATACTAGGTACCGAAATTGGTCATGACTCTTAATGCGCGCTACCGGGAGTCATTCTCACCTTGTTTTTTTTTTTTTTTTAACACAACAGACGTTTACGTAAAACTTTCACAATAACTTTTCATTTGATTCACATTGACTTTCAGTGACACTTTACATACAACTTCCTGCAATAATTAATCTTCTTTTACAGTTTATTTGCCGCACAGTTATATTAGTCTATAATGGTTTCAGATGCCACAGTTTTTTTTTTGATCACAGTTCACCGTATCGGTGTCAAAACACAACTTACTTCCAACCCTGGCAAAAGTTTATATAGCCTATGTCGGGGAATGAAATTTCATGGCGGCCAGTCTAGATTCTTCTGGTATAGAAATTTCTGGCGCCGAACTTTCCTGTCATGAAGGCTAGATGCGTAGAGAACCTTCTACGTGGACGTCCATATGCATATCGAAATTTCTGCGCGCGACATTCAACTCGCGTGTCAACGATTCACGAATCTATTTCCACCAATGCGAGACCATTTCTCTCGCCGTTACCCGCGAAATTCAAACCCTTCTATTACAGTGCGTCACAATATGAATTTAAAATCAATAAGGTTGAATCCGTTAAACCGCAAAATCGACTATTTGGAGAGAAAATTTATAAAATTACTCTAGCAGCTGCACTTTTCCATTTTTCACAACGTAATTTGGCATATGCTGTTGAAATAAAACCGGAAACGTATTTTCTGAAAATAAGCGAAATCCCAGTGGGAGCTTATCCGAAAGTCGGAATTTAAAATTCGCTCTAGCTGTCATATTTTTTCCCCCCGCAATGAGACTTTTATATAATACTAGCGAATATCCGGCGTGCACTGCTACGCCTAAATAAATGAAAATTAATGTGCTTTTATGTTTAGTTGAATAAGTAACGGGCAACATAATTATATATTTATATTTTAGGTACCCGTGCTGATTACCCGGCTTTGCCCGGGAATCTACTTATCTCGACATATTTTACATAAATCAGCTGAAATACAAAAATTAATGTGTTTTATGTTTAGTTAAATAAGTGGAAGGAAAAATTTATATCGTAATTATTTTTAGATGCCCCGTGCTGTTTACCTGGCGTTGTCCGGGAATCTACTCATTCCGATCTTCTTGGCATAAATGAGCTGATAGACAAAAATTAATTTCCTTCTTATGAGTGGTTGAATAAGTAAAATGAAAAACAATTATAAATGTATATCGTAATTATTTTAAGGTTCCCCGTGCTGATTACCCGGTGTTGCCCGGGAATCAACTTATCTCGATCTTCTTGGCATAAATGAGCTAAAAGACAAAATTCGTTATTGTAAGTTATCCGTAAAAGAATACCCGCCATGTGCTGCTGTGCTTGCACAGGAATCTACTTACTTGTCTCGATCTTCTTGGTATTAATGAAAGACAAAAATGTTTATCGTGATTTATCCGTAAGAGATAAAGATATGCTGCCGCGGACTTTTTTGTAGAGCTTTTTGAGATATTCAATTCTGTGTACATTAATTTTGTGTATTTGTTATGATTTAGGCAGCGTAAGCCATTTAAGCGTCCAAAGAGCTACTTTTTTTCACTTTTTCCACTACAAAGGGCGATTTTTAAGGGTATAGGAGTTGAGTATCACAACTCTCTTATAGCCTACGTTCATCCCGGGAATCTCCTGAACATTTTGCAAAAAACCCCATCATAATCAGATCAACGGTATGGCCGCGCATAAAGTACGAACAAACAAACAAACAAACAAACATTCATTTTGATATATTATATTTGAATACGAAACGTATTGTAGAGTTCGTTAAACAGCAAAGTCGGACCATTAAAGAGTCGGGGTAAACTTAAAGCTGAAATTTTAGTTGGAACGTTTTTAAAGCTCTGCCGGGTGCAATTATTTTTCTCACAATGGAACATGAAACATACGATTTAATTATTAAAGTAAATATATTTAGTCCACTACTGTTGCCTCCGAGTAACGCCGTTGCCTGGTATGCAGCTGTCCCGTGATCGATCCCCAGTCGGGATATTTTTACAGGATGTGGTTTTGTAAGACAAATGTCGGGAGACTTTAAGGCTCAAATGGTCCCAGAACACAATCTAACCATTACAATTATCCATATCATATTCACCTCATTTAGCATAAATGTGTGAGTGAATGGTGTGTCTTGTCGTAAATGTTCGTATTGTCTCCGAGGTGGCCCTGACATTGATTACTCATCCAAGGAGACCCTCTATGTCCTTGAGTATTCAAGGTACGCTACAGCCGCCGTATGTCCGGCTCAGAAGTTTAATTTATACGAGTGGTAAAGGGAGAAACTCGCCCTATACTGCCAATAAGGAGATAGTTGAGTGGGAGTAGATGTCTGCCACAACCAATCATTGCTCTCGACGCAGCTATAGCGCGCTAGTAAGATTTGAAATTGCTGAGATGTTGTCAGCTGTATGTCTGCTAACCGCATACATAAAGCGGCCCCTCCCACTGAATATCCATATCGGCAACGTCAAGGTCAAGGAATCAGTGGCTGGGGTATAGTATCTGCGTGATCCAGAGTTCAAAATCCTACCCGACAGATCGAGTCTCCGTAAATCCCAGGTGGCTTCGAATTTGTTAAAGTACCTAATAAGGGAGAGGTTAGACAAAGGAAAATAGAGAGAGAGAGAGAGGAGAGAGAGAGAGAGAGAAATATATATTCCGTAAAATATAACAATCGGACCATTATAACCAGAATATAAATGATGACGAGGAAGTAGAAGCAGAAGAAACCTTGGCTTGATTGTAAAAGAAGTCAGAGTTCCTACACAAAAGTGCCTATTCCGTACCGGCAGGCCTATGGAATATTATGATGCAGAATCAATACAAATAATGTAATAATTTTCTTAATAAATTAATTATAAATTGAATAACAATTTTATTCAATCCAAGCATAGAAGTTCCTGACTGTTTTGTAGAGTCATTGTTTGACAAGGACAAACAAAATAAATTCGAGGGATTATGCATAGATATTCCTGTCCTGAAAAACTCGTAAAACGCCAAAGAGAAAATGCAGCGTTGAGGCGTGGGCACCTACAACACACCATTGTTTCGCTAATAGTTCTAAGTAGGAAGCAGGTCTTGTTCCAAGAAATAAATATTAAAAGAAATTTTGGCCAAGCTTTGTTCAAGTTGTATATTACAGAAAATTTTGCGGAATATCGTTAAACAACTATAGACAATTCTAGAATGCCGGCTATACTATTGACAATGATGTAATTAACTTTCAAGAATGCGATATTATTATACAGTAATAAACAAAATAAATAATAGTTAAAAAACTAAAACAACACGCTTTATTAGAAAACCGAACTACAAAATGAAAAAAATAATTTTAATTCCTAACACGCTTGGGATAAAATTAAAGTGATCAAGGAAAAAATCATCTCCAACACATCTAGAATAAAACTTGAGTTATCTACAAAAAAAGTAATTCTACCATCAAAGGCATGAGGTGCTCTATATCAATTAACATATTTGATAATAAACAGATATTGGTAAAAGTAAAGTCTCTAAGAAGAAAATGTAAAAACATAAAAAGCACCCGACGCTTTTCTTGGTAAAATTATTTTTTTTTGTAGATAACTCTAGTTTTATTCTAGATGTGTTGGAGATGATTTTTTTGTTGACCACTTTAATTTTATCCCAAGTGTGTTGGAAATTAAAATTATTTTTCATTTTTTAGTTCGGTTTTCTAATAAAGCGTGTTGTTTTAGGTATTTTAAACTATTATTTATTTTTTGTTTGTTTTCTAATAAAGCGTGTTTTAGTTTTTTAAACTATTATTTATTTTTTTAATTTTTAGTTTAATTGTCATAAACCGGAATCCCATTAAAATTTAATTGCTTACGATATTTTTAGTGTCTAGGCACGAATATAATTATATATTTTTAAAATTATTATTATATAACATTATTATATCATCTTCTAAAAAAATCCTCCGGGCCGGATTTGAACCAGCGACCTAGGATTACTGAAATTATATATCACTACAGTCCACCACTCTACCAACTGAGCTACCAGAAGATATAATATTAATTTCTTACAACGATGGAATAAATAGTCAGTAAGTCCGCAACCTATTATATATTATATATTATTAATGAAATTATTGTATTGTCATTGGTCCTTTACAGGTATACAAAGTTTCAAGTCGATTCAATGTTTTTAAGTTGGTGAAAATCGTGTTGAAAGATTCCGTTACCTAGATAGATACAGGTCAAGCTAATACAAGTGTGTAAAAGTATACAGTTCTGTTTAGATATTTACGAGCTCATATATTTTAAAATTACCTGCTAACTAAACTAACTAACTCACTGACACACTCGAACCCGTACGTTCAAGACCGCGCGGACACAAACTCTCCATACATCCCTATTCTGAACTGATGTTTTCCAATCATTCACTGTATAATCTACTTCCTTCAAATCATAGTTAATATTTTTCTCCCACCTCATTCTTGGTCTACCAAATGTGCGTTTTCTCTCTGGTTTTCTTACAAGAAACTTCCATGCACGTCCTTCATTCCCCATTCGTGCCACATGTCCTGCCCATCGCAGTCTACGAGACTTAACTATTAACTCGGATAGCGGACAGGATCCTCCTTCGGACTCAAACCCCGTTCCAAATTCAGGTCATTCTGCACCCCCGTAGTATAATGCAAAGCTTCCTGATTCCTGACTATCTAACTTCCTGTAAAACGACTATACCCAAGGGTGATTTATCTAATTCCCGCATTAATACATCTAGCGCCCCGCTATTGTATAAAGTCCTAACATTCCATGTTCCTAATGACATGTTCCTGTGTTTGGGACTTAGGCATGGATACCCTGAAGTAGTCCCCTCCCGGAGAACCGAATGGGGGATTATTTTACTTCCGGAAAATTTTTCCCCAGTGGTACCCATGTCCGCATTTCTTGACGGTTGTATTTTTACGGTAAAAGATCGCCACTCTTTCGACCAAGGTACTTTTTACGGCTTATCACCTTCGACCAGTCCGGCATGGGTAACCCTATCGGCAGCAATGCTACCGCCGGCATAGCCCTCGGGATCATTTAAGGACGCAAGCCACTCCACCACGACAAGGTAAATATACCATGGAGGGTTTAACATTACGTGCTGCTTGTAGTGACGGTGACTTGGCACCGTCCAAGGCTCTGCATACAGATACACAATGGTGCATCTTGGCAGTTAATTCCTTCGTGGCTATCGTTATAGGATTGTGGTTCATTTAATCCTAGCCAATCATGATAAGATGGTTTTTTTAGTCTATGTATCTGGATGATAAATTGTGGATATATCCACATAGTATATTGATATCAAGTCGCACTATTTAGTACAACTCGCTATGACATTCTATGCGAACACCTCGCACAATCTATTTATTTGGTTCTCATTATCTTTAACCTATATTACACAGGTTAAAGATTCTGTGCAAGAAGAGGAATCTCTCCATAGGAGTGGGTAATTCAGCCAATAATGGCTGAAGACCCTGGAGGTATTCATCAACTTGCTGCCCTAGTTGTAATGTTGGCAATTGCTGGCCCTGACCTTGAACATTGCTGTTCACCGTTTTGTTTTGGGAAGAGATGCCTTTCTTTAAAGATTGAGAGAAGGGTACATTGGGTTGGGCTTTCACCGAAGTGAAAGTCCTTGGTTGAGGTATATTTGGCTTGGGTTGGATTGCCCTATTATAATTCTCCAGCGCCGCCTGGAAAACAGGGCAGCCGCGATAGGAAACATTACGTGCACGATTACAAAATAATTAAAGTAGGTTCTGTGCAATTTTCAAGTATGGATCAATCGTAGTACATATAATCGAGATTATTTATATAATTTGGGTAGGAAATGTATGGGATTTTCCAGAAACGTATATCATTGTACATACATGTAGGCCTATTCGTGTAAGTGTGTAGTATTTTATTTATCCACGCTCTTTTACAATAAAGTCACTGTCTGTCTATACCCGTACATCTCCACTTCGGGGAAGCATGCTCCCTTGCGAGAGTTACTTAAAAGAGGATACACTGAGATGTTGTCAGAAATCGAGAATGGGAGCAATTTTCTATTACAACTTTTCTAACTTTTTGTGACCTTTAGTCCTTTTGCCCCTTTGTGCCCATAATTACCCTTTCCCCCTTTTTGTATCCTTTTCATCTTTTTAAAATGATTTTATGTAGCAATTCTGTCATTTAATTTACTTTAATTTGTCCAGTATACAGAATATTAAGAAATTCTCATTACAAATTTCTACTTTGCTTCTACACATTTATATATCGAGGCATAGACATGTATACTTGACAAAGAAAGTCATTTTCTTTTCTTCCCTTATCTTAGAATAACTTCTCCATATACAGGTAATTTTACATGTCACACTCCACCCGGGCCTTACAGGAACACGATCAGTTGATCAAACACATACTATTTATTTTCCCACACAAGGTTATGGAGATCGTCTCTGAATGAGTGATCAGTTCAATGCCACGGCGTTCTCCGAAACAACACGAACATTTATGACAAGACACACCATTCATACTAAAAAAGTGAATATGATAGGATTATTATGATGATCAGATGTCGACGGGGACTGTTTAGGCATTAAAGTTTCCTGATATTTGTCTTATAGATGAGGAAAGATCCCGAAAAAACCTAATACAGTAAACTTGTCCCAACTGGGATCGAACCCGGATCCACTGCATCTGTGATAACGACTTTAACACTAAACAACAGCTGTGGACTAAAAAAACTACTTTGGTTTATAAATACTAGTAATTATTTTTGTACACTTTTAATTTTTAATAAAATACAGTTAGGGCTATAAAAGAAAGAACACACGTTTGTCTCTTTTGGGGTAGTTTAGCACCTTTTCGCCTTCCCTTTTATCATGTAAATTGCACATAAAATCTTAAGCCTAGTTATTACTTTTAAGTATAAATATTTTATAATTGTTTATTTCAGGAAAACAGTTATAAAAAGCAACCCATAAATTATGAAAATTGACTCTGAATTGTAATTTAAATATATCAACCCACAAAACGAAGTCAATGGAATTTATTGCAACTGAACATAAAGAATAAACAAATTGTAACTGGATCATAAATATAATCGAACAAGTGACAGATTTCAATTGTTTGAGATATACATTATGATACTTACAAAATACATATATGAAAGGAAAGTGTGGGAAATTTCATCAGATTTACGGCACAATGAGAAGAAATCTAATAATAATAATAATAGATAGATAATCGGTTGATTAATGTCTCTGACATCGTCCGATAACTAATAGCCAATTTTGTCGGTCCATCCAATCTCCTGCTTGTAGATGTTTCTCCTTCATATATATTCCCTGACACCAGGAGGTTTTAGGTCTTCCTCTGCTTCGTCTTCCCTCAGGTTTCCATTCCAAAACAGATTTTGGATTTTTAATTACCGTCATCGTCGTCATCGTCATCATCTGTATCATCATCGTCATCATCATCAGTATCATTATTATTATTATTATTATTATTATTATTATTATTATTATTATTATTATTATTATTATTATATAATAATCCATCCATGTTAATTCTGCCCGAAGGCAGGTCCTTCACTGCAATCATAGCATTCTCATGCTATGCTTACATCTTTACTAGGGAATTGTGTAGGTGTGGTAGCTTCCCGTAGCTTTCCACACATGTGAAGGATGATGATGATGAAGATAATGATAAGGATGTTGATGATGATGATGGCCATATGATTTCGGGGGCCGTTTGGGCCTTAAAGTTTTCCTGACATTTGTCTTACAAGTGAGGTAAAACCCCGATAAAAACCTCACCCAGAAATACTGCCCCGACCGGGGATCGAACCCGGGCCAGCTGCGTGACAAGGCAGCACGCTACCTTGAGACCACAGCGGTGGACATATAATAATAATATTATTAATATATAATAATAATAATAATAATAATAATAATAATAATGGTACTGATTATGATGATGACGATGATGATACTGATGATGACGATGACGACGATGACGGTAATTAAAAATAATAAAACAAGGCCATAAAGTAAACCCAATTAACATTTTATAAAACAATAGCAGTTCCTACATTCATATATGGGTTCGAGGTATGGCCGTTAACAAAATCTGTTAAAGCAATAAATAAATAAATAAATAAATAAATAAATAAACTTAAGAGATGCGTTTGTTGAAGTCTGTAACTGGATACTATTTACGGAATCATACAAGAAATGAAAATATACGCAATTAAACTACAATATGCTATGTAACCTAAATAAATATAATGAGAGAAATAAAATTAATTGCTATCAACACGTTTAAAAATCTGCATTTCTAAAAAAAATTCTGTACGACTGACCTGAGGGTAAAAGAAATATAGGGGGACCAAGAAGGTGCTGAAAAGACGACCTACTATTTGTTACAATGCAATGGGGAGCGGAACGGGGTAATAGACCTAAGCTCTGACTCTGCTGCTGCTGCTGATGATGATGATTGTATTATGACTGATACGTCAATGGAATTTCATTATTATTTTTAATAGTCTAGATATTTATGTTAATTGTACTTCAATGTTCGGATTTCATATTATTTTATTGTCTGACACCAATTGGTAGATTATTTAAAAAACTATTACGCCTATACCCTGACTGAAAAATAAGTATTTTTCTTCTACTCATGAAATTAGGCCTTTTGACCTGTTTTCACATAAAGCGGTATTTAATGAATCTTCCTATCTAGTTAATGGGCGTCCAACACTTCAATGTCCTATTGGTTTGTACTTTAATAACAGCTGAGGGATTCTATCTATAGGCATCCTTTTAACATGTTCATACTAATTGTTTCTCATATTGTCAACTCTATTTGTTAAATTTAAAATATTTAAGTATTTTCTAATATTTTCATTTCTTTTACTGTCCAAATTGTCATATCTGCTACTGAACCAAAGAACTTCATGTCTGCAGTTTTTATTTTTCTTCTGTCTGTACGGTTGAGTCCAATTTTCACTTGCATATGTTAAGACAGGCACTGCCATAATTTAGTAAAATTTTAATTGTGTAATCCTCAAAGTTTTATTTTTCAGTGTCCGTTTTATAGTGTCACACATTCTATAAAATTTATTTAATTTAATATTAATATCTTCCTTCTGGCCCTCCATGGTATCTTTACCTTGTCGTGGTGGAGTGGCTTGCGTGCTTAAATGATCCTGAGAGCTATGCCGGCGGTAGCATTGCTGCCGATAGGGTTATCCATGCCGGAATGGTCGAAGGTGATAAGCCAGACTAAAAAAGTACCTTGGTCGAAAGAGTGACGATCTTTCACCGTAAAAATACAACCGTCAAGAAATGCGGAAATGGGTTCAACTGGGGTAAAATTTTCCGGAGGTCAAATAGTCCCCCATTCGGATCTCCGGGCGAGGACTACTTCAGGGAACCCATGCCAAAGGCTCAAACACAGGGACATGTTCCTAGGAACATGGAATGTTAGGACTTTATACAATAGCGGGGCGCTAGAGATATTAACGCGGGAATTAAATAAATCGCCCTTGGATATAGTCGCTTTACAGGAAGTTAGGTGGCCAGGAGAAGGTAGTCAGGAATCAGGAAGCTTTGCATTATACTACGGGGGTGCAGAAAGACCTGCATTTGGAACCGGTTTTTTAGTCAGAAGAAGGATCCTATCCGCTATTCGAGATATTAAGTTTGTTAGTGATAGAATATCATACATAATTCTAACGGGTAAACAACATGATTTTATAATTGTAAATGTACATGCCCCCACAGAAGATAAAGATGACAAGATCAAGGATGAGTTCTATGAAGAATTAGAATGCTTATTTGATAGCCTTTCACGATATCACATGAAAATTTTCTTAGGAGATTTTAATGCAAAAGTGGGGCGGGAAGATATATTCAAAACAACTATAGGCATATTCAGTCTTCATGAAGATAGTAGCGAGAACGGGGTTAGATTGGTTACATTTGCTACATCAAAGAATCTCATTGTTAAGAGCACAAAATTTTCAGCAATAGGATATTCATAAATACACCTGGACGTCCCCAGATGGAGAAACTCGGAACCAGATAGATCATGTATTAGTGGATAAACGCTGGCACAATAGCATCATCGATGTTAGATCAGTTAGAGGGACAGACTGCAATTCGGATCATCATCTGGTCAGAGTGAAAATCAGACAACGGCTATCGCTTATGAGAGGAACAAACGCTAAAAATGATTCTGTAAAATTTGATTTAAAAAACTTGAAAAATGATGAAATGCGGCAAGAATACCAAATCAAATTACTAATAGATTTGAAGTACTGGAATCTTCAGATGACAGTGTGGCAAACGAAGAAGAAACTGATATAAATAAAGAATGGGAGGCTATAAGAGATACTATTAAATTGTCAGCATCAGAAAGCATTGGTTGTTTAAAAAAGAGGCAAAGCAAGAAATGGTTTGATGAGGAATGTGCCAACATTGTAAAGAAAAGAAAGCTAGCAAAAATGAAATGGTTACACGAGCCAAATGAGGTAAATTTAGAGCAATTGGGTAGTATTAGAAGGGAAACCACCAAGTTACTAAAGAGTAAAAAGAGGGAATATTTGAGAGAGAAGATTAATGATCTTGAAATGAATGCAAAAAACAGGAACATTAGAGAATTATATCAGGGAATTAGGATAGAGTAGAAAGGGTTTCAGGCTAGAACAAACATAATTCGGAATGAAAATGGGGATATGATTGCAGATTCCAGGAGTATATTAAATAGATGGAAAAGTTACTTTGATCAGCTATTAAATGTACATACAGAACAGGACATTGGGGAGGATAATTTACAGACAGCAGAAATGCTAGTCGCAGAACCAAGTGCATTAGAGGTTGAAATGGCGATTGAAAAATTGAAGATGTATAAAGCATAAGGTTCAGATGAGATCCCAGCAGAACTGATAAAATCAGGGGGAGAAAAATTGATGGACAAGATACCTAGGAACAATAATCACAAATAGGAATGAGATGCACAAAGAAATTAAACATAGGCTCAATTCTGAAATTGCGTGCTACTATGCATTGCAGAGACTCTTGATGTCCCAACTCCTTTCAAAAAACGTAAAACTGAAAATATATAAAACTATTATTCTACCAGTTATATTATATGGGTGAGAAACATGGACTCTTACTTTAAGGGAGGAAAGGAGATTACAAGTATTTGAGAATAAAGTACTTAGGAAAATTTTTGGACCAAAGAGAGATGAACAGACAGGTGAATGGATAAGACTACATAACAATGAACTACTTGGTCTTTATGGGAAGCCAGATATAATAAGAACAGTTAAGTCTCGTAGACTGAGATGGGCAGGATATGTTGCACGTATGGGGAATGAAAGATGTGCATGGAAGCTTCTTGTAGGAAAACCAGAGGGAAAACGTCCAGTTGGTAGACCAAGAATGAGGTGGAGAATAACATTAACTATGATTTGAGGGAAGTAGATTAACAGTAGGAATGATTGGAAAGCATTAGCTCAGGATAGGGATGTATGGAGAGCTTATGTCCGCGCGGCCATGAACCTACGGGTTCGATAGTGCCAGTGAGTAAGTAAGTATCTTCCTTCTGGTAGTATGATACATTGCATCCTAAATAATTGAAATTGTTCACCTGTTGTATTGTACAATTATTAATGCTAATTTTATATCTCATAACAGTAGGTCTGATAATCCGAATAACTTATTTCCAATAATAAACAACAATTCCCTGTAATTATCAAATAATGTATAATATCCATTGTAGGTAATTGAATACAAACATCTCTTTGTAAATAACTCTAATTATAGTGTATCATTAATAAAATAGGTTTTCAGTAGGTGGTAAAAAAATCAGTATGTTCTTGGAAACCTGTATTCCATTGTTCAAAACATAGTTAGAATACTTGAAGAAAAAAACGTAAATGATGGGAGAGATAGTTAATTATTTAAACATACATCTATTATTAAAGGAAAATCTACAATTTTAGTAAAGTACAAATTAAGATGTGCGAATTAATTAACCAATATTATTTTCACCAAATCTGCATTATGAATAATACCGGTATGCAAACTTAAGTATTGTTTATTTCTTGAGGTTTAATGTCCACAATACGTTGTGAGGATTTAGTTGTCATGGTTTTTACTATCCTCTTCTCACCTTGAGTGCTATCCTTGTCTAACAAATTCCACAATAACATTTATGGTTAATCGTATTTTTTATAAATTCTTGGAAATCTAGAGTTCATATAAAAAAGTATTGGTTATTATTTGTCTGGCTGCCTATACCCGTACATCTCCATGTGGAGCAAGGGTGGTCGCTGGCGGGAGTTATTTAACCAATTTAAATTAATTACGCTTATTTCCCTACATATGTCAATGAATCAAACCAGTTAGCTCATCGCCTCAAAGAGATATCTAGTAGACAACTATAGTAATACTTGGACAGGAAAGGCCAATTAAATTTTCATGAGTGGCTCCAATTTAGGTTTGAAGTTCTTTTGTCCGTCGCCGTGGCGTAGTCGGTAGAGTCCCTACCTTCCACTCCGGTGACCCGGGTTCGATTCCCGGCGGGGTAGGGGATTTTAAATCTCCACCTTGGGTCTGGGTGTGTGTCCTGTCTTGTGTTTGTATGTGTGAATAAGATAAAAAGGTTAACAAAGTTAAACAGAAAGGAACAACAGTGTAAACGAAAGAAAACGACAAAGAAGGAAATTAAAAAAAGTCTTAAAATCCATTCCTTACCATCCTAAAAAAAATCCATTGACCGGTTGTGGGTTTTATCCCGAGACGCTCGGGATCAGAAGAAAGATATTTAACCCCTAGACCACAAAAGCCGATAACTATTTGTGTATTTTTAGGAAATGTTTTGTTCTTTCAGTGTACAGTATATTTGCATGCGTCAATCCAGTTTTATTTTATTTCTTTGCCTGTAACTCTTGAGTATAGTAATTTGACATTAGTCTCCAGTTCGAATGATTGCCGCTTAATCCTTGGCCGTGTAGAAATGCAGATTTTACTTCTTGCCAAACTCCTCCCTCGTTTTTGGCAAACGCTAAACTTTGTTTATATGAGAAATGCCAAAAACTCCAACGTGTTTGGAGCCCACGTTAAATTACAGTATTATTTGTAACTCATAACGGTACTGTGTGTCTAGAAAATAGGCGCAATACACTTTCCAATTGAATAAGATAAAACATATAAATAAAATATTGAATTATATCATAACTTACATTTCATAAGGATTTTGTCATTTCTGATAAAATTGTTTACCATGCTCATCTTTGGCACAAATTTATATCAATGAAGTAATATGTTGCTGGAACAAAACATATAAATTTGGAATAAGAATATCAGAAAATAGAAAATTAAACACCCTATTGTTTGCAGATGACCAAATAATAATAGCAAATTCCGAAGATAATCTACAGAAAGGTCTGTATGAACTTAACAAAATTACAGAAGAATATGGATTAAAGATATCTACAGAAAAAACAAAAATTATGGCATTTCAAGGTGTAGATCCTGTCAGAAGTAAAATTGTACTGGACAATACAATTTTGGAGCAGGTGAATAATTTTACATATCTAGGATGCAATATCTCATATGAAGAAGAAAAGGATGTAAATGCAAAAATAGCTAAATTTTTAAGAATTTTAGAGTTAATAAATTCTATCTTCAAGCCACAGTTAGTCCAAAAGCATTCAAGACTGAAAGTGTATAAAACACTTTAGTCTCCAGTTCGAATGATTGCCGCTTAATCCTTGGCCGTGTAGAAATGCAGATTTTACTTCTTGCCAAACTCCTCCCTCGTTTTTGGCAAACGCTAAACTTTGTTTATATGAGAAATGCCAAAAACTCCAACGTGTTTGGAGCCCACGTTAAATTACAGTATTATTTGTAACTCATAACGGTACTGTGTGTCTAGAAAATAGGCGCAATACACTTTCCAATTGAATAAGATAAACATATAAATAAAATATTGAATTATATCATAACTTACATTTCATAAGGATTTTGTCATTTCTGATAAAATTGTTTACCATGCTCATTTTGGCACAAATTTATATCAATGAAGTAATATGTTGCTGGAACAAAACATATAAATTTGGAATAAGAATATCAGAAAATAGAAAATTAAACACCCTATTGTTTGCAGATGACCAAATAATAATAGCAAATTCCGAAGATAATCTACAGAAAGGTCTGTATGAACTTAACAAAATTACAGAAGAATATGGATTAAAGATATCTACAGAAAAAACAAAAATTATGGCATTTCAAGGTGTAGATCCTGTCAGAAGTAAAATTGTACTGGACAATAAAATTTTGGAGCAGGTGAATAATTTTACATATCTAGGATGCAATATCTCATATGAAGAAGAAAAAGATCTAAATGCAAAATAGCTAAATTTTTAAGAATTTTAGAGTTAATAAATTCTATCTTCAAGCCACAGTTAGTCCAAAAGCATTCAAGACTGAAAGTGTATAAAACACTGGCTCTTCCAACTCTTTTGTATGGTAGCGAAGTATGGACGTTGAAACAGAAGGATATACAGAGACTTAGATCTGCTGAAATGAGATATCTTCGGAGGACTGCAGGATACACACTACTAGATCACAAAAAAAATGAAGACATCTTAGAAGAATTACACATGGAATCTTTAGAAAACAAAATTTCTGATTATAAGTCAAGATGGATACAACATGTTCATCGAATGGAAGATCACAGAATACCAAACTAATGTTAAGATATCAACCTGCAGGAAGAAGAAGACCAGGACGTCCACTCAAAAGACTTCTGGATGGTGTTTCTCTTGAGGCCGAAACAGGTCAACAAATTACCTAAATTCGTGAATGTACTATGATGATGATGATGATCTTTGGCACTCGATGCTCGAGGATTCAATGGATTTTTAAGGGGTTAAAATTCTTATTATGGCTTCCTTCGGAAAGGAAATAAAACCATATGTCCTTTGTGGTAGCTTTACGGCACGTAAAGGACTCGAATTCTGAAATAAGTTACATCTGAGCAAAATTTGTCCAACTTGTTAATTATTATATATATCTTATATACCCCATAGATTCGATGCCGAGTTGACTAATTCTTCCCACATGTATATATCTTCAGTATCCAGTTACTAATGGTCTTTTTCCTCGACGGTTTTCCAAATAAATTAGTTTAAATGATTCCTACTGTTACCATTCGAGCTACATGACCTGTTTATCTCAATCTCCTAGAATTAATAATTTTTTTAATATAAGGACGTCCACTTCAGTAATCTGGGAGTAATGTGGTTGAGGCAGCGGGTCCAGGTTCGATCCCGGCCGGGACATGTGTCCTGTGTGGGTCTTTTCTCGGATTTTTTCCTTACCTATGAGAAAAATATCAGGAATCGTTTAGGCCCAAAATGTTCTCGAACATGAACTACCACGATCATCCATATCTTATTCACCTTGTTTAGTATATATGAATGAATGTATGACTGATTGATTGGATGGTGTATTGCCTTTACCCTTAAATTGGCAAAACACAAATTTCTTCTGTTAGTTATTTGAATTTGGCGGACCGCAGTGAAAACGGAACCTTTTGTAACTGTTATTATTAGGTATATTTTATAAATATACTCATATTTAAGTGGGTTCTTTTTGTTCGTTTTCTTCTGATTTATAAAAAATATTAAATTAATTGAACCAACTGATGTATCCGAACGATACATTAAGAATTTAAGGGTTAAATGTTCGTATTGTCCAGAGGTGTCCATTGGATTGAGGAGAATGCTGACGCATGCTCTTGTGTGGTCAAGAAAGGTATGAGTGTGTTCCAGGGTTAAAAGCTATCTCCCTTCAGATCATTTTTATGTAAGTCTCGTGTGCCGTAGTGCATGTAAGAGTAGGCCTACCTACGAAAGGAGAGGTTAAACTAAGGTAGAGTGGGAGAGATATGGATGACGATGAAAATTACTGGACACCTCATTTTTAAACTTTCTCTGTTCTTGATTATCGTTCCTTACGGGATCCATTATTTGTTTTAAAATCTTATTTTCGAATAATTTTGGGTAGTTCTCTTCCCTTAATATGGTGGTCCATATTTCATATCCGCAGTGAAGGCCCATTAAATATATCATTTTATGTTTAGATTTTTAACACAATCCAAGAACACAGGAGAGTAAAAATAATTAATTGCTACAATTCCGCATATAATTCCATCATTTTTAGCTTTTTATCATTTAACAACTATCCTGGATATTCAAATGCTTTCAATTTTCTATATAACTGTTGTATACAGTTACAAATCGATGGTACAATTGGTCTAAAAGTCCTTGGGCGTACCAGCCGTCTGCTGGTCTCTTAGTTATATGCCTCAATTACAGAGGTGGAGTGACATATGTAGGGGTGCAACAGTAGTTGTGACACATGATGAGCATGTAGTGTCCCCCAGCCATGTGAGCTGATGTTCTGAACTTGGAGTCGCTACTTATTGCAGATACTGCAATTTCTCACGTTTCTTGGTGGGAACTGGTCACATATTGGCCGAAACTCCATTAGAGAATTTATTACCCTCTGCGAGTTCTGTAGCTCTGCGCCAAGGAGTGACGGCTTTGATAGTTCAGATACCGCGCAGGACATTGCCATAATTTACCCTATCATAACCTACTAATTTTAATCACGTCTTTTTACACGTTTTATATTAGCTTGACCTGTATCTATTTACGTAACGGAATTTTTCAACACGATTTTCACCAACTTAAAAACATTGAATCGACTTGAAACTTTGTATAATTGTAAAGGACCTATGACAATGCAATAATTTCATAAATAATATATAATATATCCATCCATAGTAATTCTGCCCGAAGGCAGGTCCTTCGCTACAATCATAGCATTTTCATGCTTCGTTTGCAGCTTTACTAAGGAATTGTAGGTGTGGTAGCTTCCCGTTGCTTACCACACCGGTGAAGGATGATGCTAGTGGTAAGGATGGTGATGGTCATATGATTTCGGGGACCTTTTGGGCCTTAAAGTTTTCTTGACATTTAACTTACAGGTGAGGAAAACCCCCGATAAAAACCTCACCCAGAAAACTGCCCCGACCGGGGATCGAACCCGGGCCCGCTGCCTGAAAAGGTTGCAATATAATATATAATAGGTTGCGGACTTATCGAATTTTTATTTTAATCCATCGTTGTAAGAAATTAATATTATATCCTCTGGTAGCTCAGTTGGTAGAGGGGTGGACTGTAGTGGTATATAACTTCAGTAATCCATAGGTCGCTGGTTCAAATCCGGCCCTGAGGATTTTTTTAGAAGAGTATTACTTTTAGCTCATATTACAATATTATCGAATTTAAAGATATTTACATTTTTATCTTATTCTGTAAAATATTAATGACAATTTTGTAAGCGTACCACATTGTAATTTATCCAAAAAATATGAGAAGGATACGATTAACTGTAACTATTTATCCATATTAAAATAATCAAAGATATTTTAATAATGTTAGATAATAATAATTTTAAAAATATATAATTATATTCGTGCCTAGACACTAAAAATATCATAAACAATTACATTTTCATGGGATTCCGGTTTATGACAATCAATTGAACTAAAAATAAAAAAATAATATTTTAAAAAACTAAAACAGTACGCTTCATTAGAAGACCAAACTAATAAATAAAAAATAAATAATAAGTAATTGTTTAAAAAAAACTAAAACAACACGCTTTGTTAGAAAACCGAACTAAAAAATGAAAAATAATTCTAATTTCCAACACGCTTGGGACAAAATTAAAGTGGACAACAAAAAAATCATCTCCAACACATCTAGATTAAAACTAGAGTTACCTACAAAAAAAAAATAATTTTATCATCAAAAGCGTGGGGGTGCTTTTCATGGTTTTTACGTTTTATTCTTAGAGACTTCACTTTTACCAATATCTTTTATCTAATATATTAATTGATAAAGAGCATCCAACGCTTTTGATGGTAAAATAATTTTTTTTTGTAGATAACACAAGTTTTATTCTAGATGTGTTGGAGATGATTTTTTTGTTGACCACTTTAATTTTATCCCAAGCGTGTTGTATATTAAATTTGTTTTTCATTTTTTAGTTCGGTTTTCTAATAAAAGGTGTTGTTTTGGTTTTTTTTAACTATTATTTATTATAAATCGGTTTCAACTGCAATTCATGTCAATAGGAGGTCCTCAATGAGGAAGTTCCGTGAATAGGATTATACATGACATGTTTATTTTAACGAAATTTCTCCCATCGATTGAATTATTATGGAAGATATAAAAAATTACTTAATTTATTTATTTCGACGAGTCACTAACATTCATGTCCTCTGCTATATTCTCGTGGAAAAGTCGAGAACGGTTACGATGAACCCCTTTGGGACAATTTTCCTGATTGATATTGGGGGGGATTTCCTTACCTGTTTCGAAAATTTCGGTAAACCTTACGACTCAAATTGTCCCCGAATATCATGTGGTTTCATATTTCCTTATGTGTGTCATATATGTATATATTACGTGGATATTGGTATATCTGATATTAATATACTCGCAAATCACTTAACCAATCTTCATTAAAACTTGTGCATACATGTTTTCAGGTAAGAGAGTATTTAGTCGCTATCTATTATGTTTTAAAACCGTTAGATGTAGGAATTCACCTGAAACAAAACTTTGAAAATCGCTCTGTTGGTCACAATTTTCGATGTTTCAGAAAGAAACTCAGCAAATTCTCCTAAAATGAATCGAGGCAAGTATTATCCAGAAATCAACGGAATCCGACTACTAGAAGTGGGGGTTTACTTGAAATCCGAAATTAAAAATTGACTGTAGCAACTGTCATGTTTGTTTCGTCGGAGTGTATACCATTATAATTTAATTAACTTTTAATATTTAATTTATTAGGCGTATCGGCGCACACATGGTAATTACCATAGCTAGTTTGGTATGAATGTGTGTGTGAGTGATGTGTCTAGTTTTAAATGTTGGCGTTGCCTCGGTGGTGGCTTTAAAATTGAGATGTTTACTTGACTGTGGAAGCCCTCTATTGTCCCTATGTGGCCAGGAAGTTATGTGTGTGATGCAGAGCTTTTTTTTTTTTTAAATTTGAACAAGTTTTTACAACCTGCGTTTTACCCTGTGGGTATATCGCAGGATATTTAGTTTACACTTTATATGGTTTAACAATTAATGGATTACAATTAATATGGATTATTTCAGTGTCTGGAATATTTCATTTATGTATTTGATTGTTTGTGGCATTTTAATAACTTTTCTTAGCACTATATTTGGGTCCTTGATGTGCGCTGGTCTGTTCTTTTCTTGTAGCTTGCAGTGAAGTAAAAGATGCATCGCTGTTTGGTCGTCTTCTGAGCATGGGCACTTCGGTGAGGCTGCTTTTCCAATTCTGTGTAGGTATTGTTGGAATCTTCCATGGTTTGTGAGGAATTGTGTAAGTACGGATGCAGAGCTTAAAAATTCTCTTCCGACTAGTGGTGTCCATCTAAGACCTGTCAGGTGTGATATACAGTTTATGACAATCAATTAAACTTATAATAAAAGATAATAGTTAAAAAAACTAAAACAAACGACAAAAAGAGTGGGCTGACTCTTGATCTTGAAAATTTCAAGTTCTAACGCGCGATTCACACGAGTAAACTGATTTCACTCTAGAGTTACAAATAATGCGTTTCCCTTCTTCCTTTGAAGAGTATTCTTTCTAAACACAACAAGGCAGCGACAGCTTAGCTCAGTGCTTAGTGGCTTGATTCGTATGCAGGAATTTATTTGTTGAAATTCTCTCAATAACAATTGGCATAAATCTGTGATTAGCTCCACAGAGATTCGATTCCCGTTGAGGTTAATGTTTTTAATTGTTAAAATGCTTTCTATTTTATCCTGTATGTCTATTCTTAAAGAATAAAACGTACTAACTATTTGGAAGTATTACTATTTTTATTATTAATATTATTTATTTATTTATAAACAAGTTTACAGTGTAATAAAGCATTTTCCTATGCCCAAAGCTTTTTAAATTTTTATCTTCTTTCTCCATTCTTCTCTATCTTCTCAATCCAATTCTTCCAGACATAGCTCCGTCATACCTCTTCTTATCCATCCATTTAAATATAGGTCGACCTGTCTTTCCTTTTCAGGTGGAATCCATTCCAAAACTTGTCTGGGTAATCTTTTCTCAGGCATCCTAGTAGGCATATATTTTTATTATAAAACCTATATACCTATTTTATTTTTGTATTTTTCTACTCCGTCTTCCTCAATTTTTTTATTATTCCATACATATTATTTTTGTGAAACTTTTCAAAAAAATTATTTCATCTTCACGACATTTGTTGTATTTGTTTATTTGTATATTGTGTATAATGGGTTTTGTTTGCTAGGTAAAATTCCAGTTAATAAATTTGTATTTCTTGTCTCCTTGATGATTTCTGTATCTTCTAAAATATTAATTTTCTGTCCGTTGCTCTCTTTATGTATTATTGTCATTGTTACCTCAATACTGCCAAATTGATAGTCGGTTTTTGTTGTACGCTCAACGAAATTTGATTTTCCTTCAATTTTAAATATAAAATAAAAAATGAATTTAGTTTCATTTGTTGTGTGATGATTGTATTTCTGATTTTTCCCCCCAGTTTAGAATGTCTAGTTGAGCGTCTGAAACTTTCTGTAGACATAAGCTATAAACTCAAATTTTTATTCAACTGCCAAGTTTCTGCACCGTATGTTAGTGTGCTTCAAATTGTGGATTTATAAATTTCTAATTTGGTATATATTCCTATGTTCTTATCCCACAAAACTCCGTTTTACATTGTTATTACCGATCTGTCTTTTTGAATTCTATATTTTGTCATTTTCTCGGGTACATTTTGAGTTAATTGATCCCCAGGTAATTACATTCTTCACATCATTTGATACATATTATTATTATTATTATTATTATTATTTTATTATAGATGATGGATAATAATAATAATAATAATAATAATAATAATTATTATTATTATTATTATTATTATTATTTTTTATTATTGTCCATCATTTATGGGCTATTATTATGTTGGACCTGACATATATAAACTGAATATTTTAATTGAAAGATGAAACTTTTCCTCGCTAATACGTAATAAATAAATAAACTCATAAATATATGAAGCTATATTACATTTTATTGCATCAATTTATAGCATTATTATTAAAACGTGGTACTGCACGCACAAATTTATACCGGTAGTTAAATAGTGTTACAGAGCTTACGAAGGCAGGAATATCACTTAAGATAGTGTAAAGTGGACGTAGATTACGTGGCATGAATTAATTGTTATAGGATGTATTTTGCGAAAATACAAATGTATAAAAAAAATTGTCGGATGACTCGAACCCTGGCTTTCACATACATTTCATCTTGTTGTAAGTAGTTTAACGATCTACACTATTCGAACGGCGGATACTAGTTGCCTTGTTTACTCGTACACTATGAACGAGAGTTGAACTTTATTTAAAATGTCGCAATTTGAGTAATATTGCATTTGTCGAACACTCCTAAATATCTAGAAATATGTCTCCTTCACTGTTCTTTAACCATTTAAGGCGAGTAAAACCAAATACAGCGTATTTAAAACATTTGACAATGCGTTACCTCGTGAACCACACCTATGGCTTTTCGAGCATGCGCAGTAGGCCATAACAAGAACTCTGCTTTTTGAAGCGGTTCATTCTTTTTGTCGCTTATTGTACATACGAAGCCGATTTAAACTATGGGAGAGAGGGACAGAGAGAGAGAGACAGGGAGCGAAGAGAGAGAGGGAGAGAGTAGAGAGAGAGATAGAGAGAGAGAGAGAGAGAGAGAGAGAGAGAGAGAAGTAAAGAAGGAGAGAAAAATAAAGCATGATATTGTTACTAAAATATTTACATTACAAAAAAGTAAAATTTTATTATTAACCAACTTTAAAACTATAACATTCAACAATATAAATTTCTTATAAAATTATAAATAAGCTCATCCCTATTTATACTAAACTGAACATAAAAATCGACGTCATCAAATGACAATTTACAAGCTGAAGATGGAGCATATGCTCCGAAAGTACTCAACGTCCTACATCCAAAGTTCAGGAAGACTGAGACCTCGGGTATTCTATTTATATATTGCAATTTTACATAGTAACCTGAACGGCGTTTGGTCATGAATTTTAAAAGTATCAATCAAGTGAAATGTTAATTAGTCTTTTACGTCCCTTTGTCTTGATATTAATCGGTTTTTATGTTGTCACACCATTAATGCGTGTTTTGTTCTTTGTTTAAGGATATGATTCCAATTTTTACACGCTTTATATTAGCTTGACCTGTATCTGTCCATCTATGTAACGGAATATAACGATTTTCACCCACTTAAAAACATTGGATCGACTTGAAACTTTATATACTTGTAAAGGACCCATGACAATACAATAATTTCATTATATTCTAAAATCCTGGCCAGAATCATCAGAAAATAAGAAAACTCAAAACCGGTACAATAGGTTGTGGATTTACAGACTTTTTGGTACAGCGGTGGACTGTACTGGTATATAATTTCAATAATCCATAGGTAGCTGGTTCAAATCCGGCCCGGAGGATTTTTTTTAGAAGAGTATTAAGCAATTACGTTTTCATGGGATTCCGGTTTATGACAATCAATTAAACTAAAAATAAAAATAAATAAAGAATAATTTAAAAAACTAAAACAACACGCTTTATTAGAAAACCAAACTAAAAAATAAAAAATAAATAATAGTTTAAAACAACTAAAACAACACGCTTTATTAGAAAACCGAACTAAAAAATGAAAAATAATTTTAATTTCCAACACGGTTGGGATAAAATTAAAGTGGTCAACAAAAAAATCATCTCCAACACATCTAGAATAAAACTAGAGTTATCTACAAAAAAAATAATTTTACCATAAAAAACGTGGGGTGCTTTTTATGGTTTTTATGTTTTCTTCTTAGAGAATTTACTTTTACCAATATATGTTTATTATCAAATATGTTAATTGATACAGAGAACCCCACGATTTTGATGGTATAATAATTTTTTTGTACATAACTCTAGTTTTATTCTAGATGAGTTGGATATAATTTTTTTGTTGACCACTTTAATTTTATCCCAAGCGTGTTGGAAATTAAAATTATTTTTCATTTTTTAGTTCGGTTTTCTAATAAAGCGAGTTGTTTTAGTTTTTTTAAAATATTATTTATTATATTGCAGTTTTGCATAGTAAGGTCAACAGCGTTTGGTCATGAATTATAAAAGTATCAATCAAGTGAAATGTTAATTAGTCATTTACATCCCTTTGTCTTGATATTAATCAGTTTTTATGTTGTCACACCATTAATGCGTGTTTTGTTCTTTTTTTAAGGATATGATTCCTTTTTTATATCGCGATTTAGACATTAATCACTTAACCTCCAGACTATGTGTTCTCTTATCACTTCCAAAGTATTATTTGATAATAATTATTAAAAATGTAATGATATGATGTCATTTTTAAATTTTCGTTATCTTACATTCCATTAGTGACTTGGTTCAATTATTTATTATCTGACCTTCGTAATTTATTATGTAATGCAGGCTAACTGAGATTATTCTGAAAGGAGAATGGCAAATTTATTTAAAAAATACATCTGTGTATTCCTTGAAGTTTACATCACTTTTTTGTTGAGTTCTTTGTTCATTAAATTTTCTCTTACATAAGACGTAGTTGCAAATATAATTTATATAACTAAAGGTTTAAAAAATGCTAGATAAAATCCAAATATTTACGTGAAAATTATTTTGTGTAAGCATGATTATTAGAATTACTGTCACTTATCAGCTGTGTAGCTACTAATATGATGTTAGCAACGAATAAAAAAGCTTCAATTTTGAACATTTATATAGTAAGTCTTATTTTTAATACAAAGTCACAAGCAATTAAAATATTCTTTCTCTCTATTAGCCATTCCACATTCCTCATAAGGATTTTGAATTTTAAAAATTAATATCCTGAATTGCAAATACGCAATTAATAATGACTTTGCAGAACTCTGGAACAGATGTTCTGAGATAAGGAACTATGCTGCTTAATTTCAAAAGAGAATGAAAGGCGCTTCCCAATAATTTTAACATAATTCATGTCCCATTTTAACCGTGTGTAGATTGTCAATTTGTAAATAAAATTATCTACTTCCATGACGGAAATTTCGTTCTAGAGCAACACGCACACGCACACACGCACACACGCACACGCACGCGCACACGCGCACACACGCTCACGCGCACACGCGCACAATCGCTCACGCGCACACGCACACACACACACACACACACACACATATATATATATATATATATATATATCTCCATCCATAGTAATTCTGCCCGAAGGCAGGTCCTTCACTGCAGTCATAGCATTTTCATGCTATGCCTGCAGCTTTACTAGGGTATTGTAGGTATGGTAGCTTCCCGTTGTTTCTACACCGGTGAAGGATGATGATGATGGCCATATGATTTCGGGGACCGTTTGGGCCTTAAAGTTTTAGGACATTTGTCTACAGGTGAGGAAAAACCCCGATAAAAACCTCACTCAGAAAAACTGCCACGACCGGGGATCGAACCCGGGCCCGCTGTGTGACAAGGCAGCACGCTACCTCGAGACCACAGCAGTGGACATATATATTAAAATATTGACTAAACAAAGGACAAATTGAGATTATTCTTTTAAAAATATATATATTAATTAACCCTGCCATACATGGTACATAATTAAAGTAAACTTTTAAAATGGGGATGTGGTCAGGGATTAGCTAATACTAACAAAACATAAAATAAAATAAAAATAATGTAAAATAAAATTATATGTAACATATGACATGAACATAAAAATAAACCCCTGAACTAGGATTTGACCCGACACCTACAACTTTGTACGTTAGTTCGCTAGCATAAACATTTATTTTTCTGCCTTATATTATCTATAGTCCACCGCTGTGGTCTCGAGGTAACGTGCTGTCTTTTCACGCAGCGGGCCCGGGTTCGATTCCCGGTCGGAACAGGCTCCTGGCTGAGGTTTTATTTTCGGGGTTTTTCCTCAACTGTAAGACAAATGTCAGGAAGCTTAGGGACCAACGGTCCCCGAAAATCATCCGGTTATCATCATCATCAACCTTCACCGTTGTGGAAGGCAACGGGAAGCTACCACAACTATAATTCCCTAGTAAAGCTGCAAAGCATAGCATGAAAATGCTATGATTGCAGTGAAAGACCTGCCTTCGGGCAGAATTACTATGGATGGATGGATGGATGGATGGATATTATCTATCAAGAGAGACAACGGGACATTTGGCCTTCATTGCTAAATATCTATAAAATCTAAATAATTAATTACGTTTTTTTTGTCTAGAATGACAGTATTTTCATAAAGGTCATGCAGGAACTGGAATATGTAAGCGAATTCCTCAGTTGGTCGAATTTATGGTCCGAATTTGCTTTTTTACGGAAATGTACATATATGTATTAATCAAATAATATGTATCCAGTTACGTTGCAAGAAAACAAACAAGGTAGCCGTTAGAGCTATTTTTGAATTACGTCATTCTGGTAAACCCCCGCACCTAATGGTGAGATTTCGCTCGTTTTTAGAGAACAACTTTCTCATTTTATTTCAATCCCATATACCCAGTTCCATTGCGAAAAACTAAGAATTGCGGCCAATAGAGCAATTTTAAATTTACGCTTGCGATGAACCTCCACTTCTAACGCTAGGATTTAGTTCGTTAAAGAACACGACCTTACTTTTATTAATGTATTGCTATATGTCAAATTTGGTTCCATAAAATAAAAACAGAAAGTTGTGGCCGCTAGAGCGTTAACAGATGTGTATGACTTATAATATTATAGAGTATAAATTTTTCTCGTGATCATTTTCGGTGTCTACTAACAAGGGAAGTGTAAACCATTGCATGCCGAAAACTGCTTTGAAATTTCTTCCAGAGAAGTGTTGTGATGTAGGCCTACCAAGGTAGTGTCTATACAATTATCTGCCTTTTTAATGCAAGGCACAACAATCTAGCTCCAAATCTCTCATTTAAACTACAGATAAGAAATACAACTCCTGAATTGGTAGATTGGATAACCCTCGCTAATTGTAGTCCGCGCCGCGTCCCGCCTCACTCCACTCCGTACTGACTCGAGCTGGGGAGTATATCTCCTCCGTACAGTGGGTTGCCATTGCTTGATTTTGGCTTCGACTTTGGTGCCTTGCAGTTAAAAGCGGCAGATTTTTTCAACACGGCTTTGATATATGACAACGCTTCTCTGGGAGAAATTTCAAGCTAGGTTTCGGCGTGCAATGGTTGACAGTTCCCTTGTTAGTAGGATCGATGTAGATTTGTAATTTATTTTTTCAAAAATCATTTCATGATAACAAGCTCAAACCTTCCATTCTTATTAATTAATTTATTTATTTAGCCTGGTGGAGTTATGGCCATGTGGCCTTCTCTTCCATTCACCAGGTCAAACATATACAGTAAAACTTGTTGAATCCGGATCGTGAATAATGCGGAAATCTGTCCAATGTGAACAAATTTATTGGTCCCGGCAAAATAATAGTAATTTTACATGTATTTATTTTGCATAAAACGGAATCTGTTCAACACGGAAACGGAAAGATATTTCTACACAATTCGTGAAAAAAATATATAAAGCGGAAAGGTATGTATGTATGTTTATGTTTTTTCGCGCGTTACCGTCGAAGTCGCTCATACACTTTTCAACGGCAGCGAACTACTATAATTGTAGGTATTAATTATTAATCCAAGGTACATAACAAGACATATACGGTACTCTATAATCTAAGATTATTAATAATTTTTTATAATGCGGAATTTTGTCCAAAGAGAAAAAAAATGGTCCCTTGCAATTCTGCTTTGAGCAAGTTTTACTGTATTTACATAATAAAATATCAATCATAATATTAATTCTAATATAAAATACTAAATGAAGATTTGATCAAAAAGACAATATCTATTATATTAGATCTGTAATACAACCAGTTAATAATAGTTAAGATTAAGACTAAAAATAATATTAAAATATATTCAAGCAAGATAAATTAAATTGTTGGTAGACCGTCTCTGTCTAATGTATATAAAAAAACAAAGAAAAGTAATGAAACGAAGAAAACTAATTTTACGGTTATACAATATTCAAACAAATGAAGATATTTGTTAATTTTATTATTATTTTCATAAATAATTAAATTTATTAATTGGTAAAACAATACTATCAATGAGGTGTAAATATAGTTTGTTATTAAGTAATTATTTATTTTCGGAACTCGCTAAAAGTATGTCTGTGAATTTACAATATATGAATATATACACTACATCCATATAAATATTTTATTATATTTCTTTAAACAAACCCAGAGAAAATTGTACATAATTTGGGTTAATGCAATATTACCTGGATACGACTTTCCTACTTCCCCTAAGTTACTGTGGTTCTTTTTAAATTTATTTTCTTGCGTTTATATAAAATGAGACTGTTCGTTTTTTTCTCCCTTTATATTAAAAACGTATCTTTCCTGCTTATGCAACAGGAAAATTCTCAACTTAAACATTCTTGAAATTAACAATTTCCGGTTGACAATTATTTAGCTTTAGCGTTTCTTTCAAACTGTCATATCGACGTTGTTGAGATATTAGACTACTAACAAACTTAATGGCAATATTGAATTCCGAGGTTCATAGCAGCGTGGACATAAGCTCTCCATATTCTCACCCTGAGTTAATATTTTCCAGCCATTCTCTGTATAGTTCACATGCCTCAAATCTTGGTTAATGTTATTCTCCCACCTCATTCTTGTCCTATTACTGAGAGTTTTTTTTCTGGTTTTACATAAGTTTCCATGCCCCTCTTCAATTTTCATTCGTGCCAAATGTCCAGCCGTTCGGAGCCTACGAGATTTAATTACTCTTAATACAGTAAGTTTTCCCATAAAAATAATGTAGTTTACTCTTATGTAGTATTCGTCTGTCTGATCTTCTCTCGTTTGTCCAAACATTTTCCTACGCACTTTATTCTTGAATATTCGTAATATTTTTTTTTCTCTCTCTCTTAAAGTAAGGGACCATGTTTCACATACATCATTATGTACAGTAAAAATCTTTATTCGCGGGTTAAAAAATTGCGACACAATTCCTGTATTCACAGCCAAAAAATTATTAATTCAAGGATTCAGTCGGTATATTAGAAGGATTAATGCAGTATTTTTTATTGCAGGCAAATGCAAATGCGGCTTTTACAAATAGTGATTCATACTAAATGGACACACAAATATCTAAACAAAACAAACACTATTGTCACTAACCCTAAAGTTCATTGTTAAAACTGTTGTCGTATTTCACGTGTCGATATGTAGGACTGTACTTTGATAAATGCCTCCATCGCCACGATCGGTATATTATTGTATCGACTTGTCATTCGTCGCAATAATTTTGATTGAATAATACGTGTCTCTTGTACATTGTTCCCAGTTTATAATGCCGAGTAAAAGGAAAGAAAAATTAGTGCCGAAGATAAAAAAATAGTGTTGCCGCTTAGAGTAAAAATATAAATGCTTGACCGTTTATACGCGTTGGCGAGTCGTTTGCGTCTATATCACGCTGTTCCAATGTTAAAGAATAAAGAAATCCGATGACAAAATAAGAAATTCTATCGCAGAATTCACAGCTGAATATCAATATTAATTGAAAGACCTTTCAATAGCGGCAAAACAAGGAAAAATTACTAAGTTCTTTAAGTTCTTGCCTAAACCTGAGTTATAATTAATAGAAATTGTTCAAAATCTCTCATTAATTGACTTTATTTTGATAATTTTTATTTTATTCTGTAACCTTGGAACGTATCCCCTATATACCCATACAAATTACCATTCCATATTCGGGGCATATTTGCGGAACATGTCTTCCGCGAATAAGGAGCTTTTACTGTATAAAAATGCAGCCTGCATAGGTTTGTGTTAACAAAACTCGAAAAGTAGTTACGTCGATCTTCATGAAAATTTGTACATACATATAGGTTTTCAGGTACAGAGATTGTTCAGTCACTATCTATTATGTTCTAAAACTATTATGAATAGGAGTTCATCTGAAACGAAAATTTATTTCGCTCCAGCGGCCGCAATTTTCGTTGTTTTACAACGAACCTCAGCAAATCGTATTAAAATAAACCTAGGTAGGTATTTATAATGTTGTGTGATTCCGGGTTCTGTGGCCGTGGTCCATAGTTGGTGTTGATACCACTCTAGGTAGGTATTGTCAAAAAATCAGCGAAATCCGACAGCTGGAAGTGGGGGTTTACCTGAAATTCGAAATTAAACATTGCTTTAGCAACAACCATGTTTGTTTCGTCGCAGTTTATGCCACATAATTTATTTAACTATTATCATTCCATTTATTTAGACGCAGCAGAACACGCCGGGTATTAGCTAGTATAATATAAAATGGAATAATCACTGTTAACAGATTTTTAGTTAAATTTTAAGAGAGAGATGGAGTGACAAGTGTCCCTGCAGTGAATGATAAGCACTAGTTCCCCGGAAAGAACATTGCATTTTTAGGATTTAGTTTTTGGATACATGAAACAATATGTTCCCAACTTTTTTGTTTAAATAACACAGATGTTAGAAGAGTCCAACCGGACAGCTTTGAAACAGGGGAACCATTTTTATTGGAAATGACCGTTTAAACTCCACAAATTCTTGAGTGATTAATAATAATATAAGGATAATTTTATTAAAGTAATTTGTTTAAAACGATAAAAAGAGTCTTGCGATTTATGGAAGTGCAATTTTGTCATTAACAATATTTTTAAAAGAATCGCCATTATTTATTGAAAGTCCACCTTGCTGAGAAAGTTGAGAAGTTCTCTATCGTCAACAGGTTCTTTTTATAAGAGGTAATTTTCCAGGAATTATTTAGGGGAGAAAAGATGACTTCGGTATTTGGAGACAATCTGTTATAATATTCTATATTAGTTGAAAGGTCCCGCGCCGTAGGCGAGTGGTTGAAACTGGAAGCCTTGGCGCAGAGTTACGGGACTTGCGATGGTTTGAGTCTCCATGGGGGAAGAAATGTTCTCATGGCATTTCGGCCAGTATGGGACTGGTGCCCACCCAGCGTCGTGAGGCATTTGGGTAGCTACAATAAGTAGCGATTCCAGATTGAGAAGACCAGCTATAACGGCTGGGAGGCTCGACATGCTGACCACGTCACCCCTATGCTAGATGGATGATCATATAACTCTGCGATTGACACATGTGGATGTGAGGCCAGCAGCCGGATGGTAGGCTAAGGGCCATCTAGACCTATCGCGCCGGGAAAAAGAATAGTTATAAGTTAGTAAATTAATAATCCTACCGTCCACAAATCTTCCTAAAACCACTTTGCACTGGCATTCGATGGTCCTGGTGGACTGATCATTACCATTCTCGCCTCTGGTCCAAGTTCGAGAGTTCAAACCCGACCGGAGTAGGTGGATTATTAAGGACGTAAATATCTTGAGTATGGTTTCCTTCAGAATGATTAAATTCACACAAAGACTTCAACGTGTTCATAATTATTGCGCACGTTTTATTTGTGGTATTCGCAAATTTGACCATGTTCCACCGTTCCTGGAAAACAAGTATCGTGGACTTGTTGGTAACGAGATCGTTAGAACTGTCCATTCCCTATCCCTTCTCTATAAAATACTTCACACATCATCGCCTAATTATTTATCACGCCGCTTCATCAGACTATCCGACACACATAATTTTGACACTCAATCTCAGAGACTGTCAAACTATAACATCCTTCAAAAACAAACTAAAGAATTATTTAATAACAAACTAACTTATACACCTCACTGATAGTAATCTTTTAACAATTAACAAATTAAATTATTTACGAAAATAATATTAGAATAAACAAATATTTTCATTTGTTTTGTTTTAAATACTGTGTAGTCGTAAAATTGGTTTTCTATATCTCATTATTTTTATTTGTCTTCTATATACATTAGACAGGGACAATTTAATATGTCTTGCTTGTATACATTTTATTATTAGTTTTAGTCTTAATTTTAACTAACATTAACTGGTTGCATTATAGATCGTAATATAATAGATATTATATTTTTGATCAAATTTTTATTTAGTACTTAATACTAGGGTTAATTGAGATTGTTATATTCTGATGTAATATATGTTTGTCCTGGTGAGTGGAAGAGAAGGCCACATGGACTTAACTCCACCTGGCTAAATAAATCTAATCTAATCTAATCTAATCTAATCTAAATCTAATCTAAATTCGTTGAATCGGTGTCGGCGATTTACGGCATGTGAAAGAACATCGAATCTGATTATATATATATATATATATATAAACCTGAGCAAATTTTGTCGTCCTTTTCACTTGGACCTGAGGAGTTAAAGTTGTTTGTTTTAAATAATCGTCCTAGAAAACAAACCTTACAACATATCCATCCACAATGATTCTGCCCGAGGGCAGGTCTTTCACTGCAATCATAACATTTTCATGCTATGCTTTGCAACTTTACTAGGGAATTTTAGGTGTAGTAGCTTTCCACACCAGTGAATAATTAAGATGATAATGATAAGGATGATGATGGCCGGATGATTTTCGGTAACCGTTGGGCCCTAAGCATCCTGACATTTGTCTTAGAGGCGAGGAAAAACCCCGAAAAAAAACCTCAACCACGAGCCTGTCCCGACCGTAAATCGAACCCGGGCCCGCTGCGTGACAAGGTAGCTCGCTACCCCGAGACCACAGAGGTGGACTTAGACATATAATTAATGGAAATGCAATGTTTTTCGCAATATTTGCCAGCCAATATTTTGTCGGCAGAGAAATTTGAATGCACGAGCATTTAAGTGTGGGGATATTTCTTATGCCTGCGAGAACATCCTCTGGTAATATTTAATGGTAATCTAAACGGTGAAGTTTCTGAAGACATTCTGAATGGTTTTGTACTGCCTACAGTAAACCACTTGGGTAAAGACTAAATAACGAACTCACTGGCACTATCGAACCCATAGGTTCATGGCCGCAAGGATATAACCTCTCATTACATCCCTCTCCTGAGCCATCGTTTTCCAGTCAACCCCTGTATAATATACCTCCCTCAAATCCTGATTCATATTATTCTCTCACATCATTCTTGGCTCACCAACTGGGCGCTTCCCCTCTGATTTTCCCAATATGAGTTTACATATCCTTCTTTCCTTACCCATTCGTACCACATGTCCTGCCCGTCGCAGTCCTACGAAATATAACTCTTTTTATTATGTCTGGGTTCCCATATAGATCATGTAGCCCACTGTTGTATAGTTTTCTACATTCACCTGTCGGTTCGTTTCTCTTTGGTAAAAAAATTCCTAAGAACTTTATTCTCAATTACTCGTAATATTTTCTCCCCCCTTAAAGTAAGTAAAGTTGTAATATAACGGGAGAAGAATACAAAGTTATTGGTTTTACCCATTTTTGGGGGGGGGGAGTTGGGATGACAAAACCCGTGTAATGAATAATAGCATGCATTTGCAGAATTGAATCTATATTTAATTTCTTTCTGCACCTCATTCCAATTTGTAATTTCTGTTCCTAAGTATTCGAATTTACCCACTTTTCAAAATTTCTCTCATTTCTCAATAATTGTCCATTTTCATTATTTAATGAATTTTTATATGTGACCATACATTTAATTTTATTGTTATTCACTTCCAGTTCCAATTCCTTGGTGTTACATAAATAATATGCGTGCAGGCCCTTAGTATCTCCTCACTATCGCCTAAAAATTATTAAGTATTATAATACTACTAGGTAATCAGCATATACTAACAGCTTGTTGATACCATTGAGTTGTACGCCTTATTTTTCCTCTAAAAATCTGATAACATGCTGTGTACAAAATTGATTACTAGAAAGGATAATGCAACTCCTTTATTTAATCCATTGTGAATTTCAAAAATATTTGAAAACTATTTGCCTATTCACACCCTTGTATTTGTGCCATTTAAACACATTTGAATAAGTACGTGTAATACTAACTCTCAAGAATTACGAAGAATACTGTACAAGCTCTCCCTCTTAATTGGGTGATGACTGGGAACTGAATTTTCATTCATTTGCCTATTCTTTCCCAGATCTTAAATTAATATGCTTATGTTTTACCTATAAGAATCGTCATTTTGAGTCTTTTGAAGGTGGTTTTAAGTTGCTTACATCTGCATATTGTGGTCATCTATATATTTTAAATATTACATTCCTATGCAGCATGTTTCTAAAGTTTTCGAAATATTTTCTTCCCTTTTCAGTGTTAATTCTTCTCCCAAATACGGGTATTTTCATAAAGATAATAAATACAGGGGAAAAAATTGAATGAAATCAATTACAGGTTACGACTAAACCAACGTGTGGAAAACTTGAAACAGTTATTCTAAACTACAACAGAAAGGAATCAACAGTTTGAAAAATTAAGTGTTTTTTCTCATAGTATTCTTAATCTTGAATTTTGCCAAGCACAACCTTATTTCACTGCATATATTCATCATAAAGTCCACCGCTGTGGTCTCGAGGTAGCGTGCTGCCTTGTCACGCAGCGGGCCCGGGTTCGATCCCCGGTCGGGACAGTTTTTCCGGGTGAGGTTTTTATCGGGGTTTTTCGCCACCTGTAAGACAAATGTCAGGAAAACTTTAAGGTCCTAAGGTTCCCGAAATCATATGGCCATCATCACCATCATCATCCTCATCATCTTCATCCTTATCATCTTCATCATCCTTCACCAGTGTGGAATGCAACGGCAAGCTACCACACCTACAATTCCCTTGTAAAGCTGCAAGCATAGCATGAAAGTGCTATGATTGCAGTGAAGGACCTGCCTTCGGGCAGAATTACTATGGATGGATTCATCATAAGTAATGCCACGAGTGATTTCCAAATTATCGATAAATTCACGAAGTGAGGAGCGAATTCATCTAGAGAATTTGGAAATCAAGAGTGGCATTTGTTAGGACTATTTAACGAGTAAAATTAAGCTGTTTACTCACAAATCATTATTTAAATATAGTTATTTTAAAATATGTACATATTTAGTGTAAACGGCGATGTTTGAAAACAAAGGAGAAATGTTATGTTTCATTTGTTCATCACTGCAACCAGATCATATTTATTGCCAAACAGAATCGCAATATTGTAAGAATACACGCTAGTGGAGAAAAAATGAAACACACCATTACAGGTTATTAACTAATTTCTGAAGTCCTCTGATGTAAACATGCCAATTATATTTTTCTACAACATTACTTCATGTAAATAATACGTTTAAGGAAGTGCAAATAGTGGTTTCTTTTTTTATGATATAATCAATTGCTACGAATGTTTTTTCTAATATATCTCGTAAGCAGTATCTGGTTACATCGTGCACTATTATATATATATATATATATATATATATACAATCTGAGAGTCACTTGATAAAATGAAAGTGATAAAATTGAGTTGAAAAACGACTGTGATTGGTTGTAAATCAAAATTCATTGAAATGTGATTGGTCATTGAATGTCATTTGGGGCATGAGTTAAATAGTCAAAGTAAAGTGTTCATTGAATAAATGTAAGTTCTATGTACATATTTTATTTTACATATCTTGGAACATTTAACCACAATTTAAGACTTATTAAAAAATTATAGAGTAAATAAATCCGTTGTCAGTGATGACCATTGTTTGAACCAGCATGTTGATTAAAGTAGGGTCTGTATGGAGGTGACTTTGAGACAGTAATGTCCGGAAATGGACTGACCAACTCAGAGACCCAACTTCAATCTAATCAAACATCCGTGGAATTAATTAGAACGGGATTTAACTTCAGAGTCGTACGTCTCACTTCGTTACCTTCTCTTACAGATCTCCAAGAAGAATTTTCTGCCATTCCTTCACAAATGTTCGCATAGCTAATGGAAAATCTGCTGTTAGCGTTGGTCTGTAATAAAGGCAGATTTTGGGTCCACTCCTTAGGTGTGTGCCAAAAGTTAAACCTAACTATGAGTTGTTAGTGATGAGTGTCCCTATACCTTTGTTCATATAGTGCACATTAAGCTGTATTATTTACTGTTCATTTTACACGTTTCCAGAAAATAGTTTATCGTGGTTTTTAGGTGAAATGAAAATCGTTCTAATGCGCATTAAATTAAACTAATAGATTTAAGGTCGGTTTCAGCAAAAGAGTTAACTATATTACGCCAATTTAAGTTATGTATTAAACTAGGGGAATCTGACGTAATACAGTTACTTCTGTTGTTGAAAACGACCCTTAATCAGTTATGATCTGAATTGCACTTCGGGGAATCAAAAATAACTACTCTCAAGTATGTTAATTTCTAACTAGATATTTGTTGCCCTCTCAGATATATCCTATTATTAAAATTAACTGTTGGCTCTCCAACGGATATCCGTACAAATTTTAGAAATGTTCTTCAGATAATGTAGAAAGAATACTAGTTGTTCGTGGGATATATCTTACATATTATATAAAGTTAATTACAACCATGTAGGAATATACAAGGTTTCCCAGACTTAGTATCAAATCAATAAAACAGTAGAATAGATAAAACTGATTATTTTGAGAAAGGGAACCCTGATAGGTAATCCCATTTCCGCACCGTGACAGTACTTTCTAAGAATCATGTTTTGGTGTAGATCTACAAGGCACGATGGTATGAGTCTGCAAAGGGGAATATATTTTCTCATGGAACTTCAGCCAGTATGTGACCGGTGCCCACCCAGCATCGTGAGGAATTTGGGTGGCTGTTATAATTAGTGTCTTCATGGATCCAGATATGGGGGATCCGATTGTAGACGTGCCATGTATATTTGTGTTTATTGTAATTTAGAATTTGTAAGAATAATTTTTGTATTTTTTTAACCTCGTTGAGTGGTAGACAAGGTCTAAGGCCTTAACTCTACCAGGAAAAATAAGGCTATTATTATTATCATTATTATCATCATCATCATTATTATCATTATTATAATCATTTTTGTTATTATTATTATTATTATTATTATTATTATTATTATTATTATTATTATTATTATTATTATTATTATTATTATTATGTACCGACACGAAAACTCTATACAGGCAGGAATATCATCCACCTCTGTGATTGACTCGTATGTGAATGTAGGGGCCGGAAGTCAATTGATAGACCTGTTGCTTCGTGTAGTATGGAATATACAGAAATTAAAAATTAAAATTCTACGATATAGTGTAGGCTTACTATGAACAAAGAGACATATGACGAAAAGTTTTCTACGTAAGTTATTTAGCCTACGAATATGTACGTATATATTGATTCGACAGTTCCTATGAGTTTAAATTGTTCCTAAACATGAATAAATAAATCCTAAGATCTGTTCTAGTGGCAGTGAAGTTGGCTCAGATGCAGCGGGCCCGGGATCGATCTGTAAGGTTTTTTTAAACTGTAAGACAAATGGCAAAACAATGTTAAGATGCAAATAGTCCTCGAACACCATTTGTCATCACAATCACCTACATCATCATTTGCCTTGTTTAGAATGAATGTAGAAGAGAATGGTGCATCTTACTTTAAATATACACTTAGCAAAAAAAAAAAAATGAGCGGATTCAAAACGCAGTCCCTGTTATGACTCACTGTGCATGCTCGAAGAGCTATGGTTCATGAGGAAATGTTATGTTAAATGTTCTAATACGCAGTATTTACTTTAATAGTCCTGAATAGTTAAAGAGCAGTGAAGGAGGCACGTTTCTAGATATTTACGAGTGTTCGACTCATACAATATTACTCAAATAGCGACATTTCGAATAAGTTCAATTCTCGTGCATAGTGCAATAGTAAGAAAGACAACCAAGATTTAGACGATTAGCATCCGGGTAGCGTAGATCATTAAACCAATTACGAAAAAATTGAAATATATATATGATAGCCTGGGTCAAATTTATCGACAATGATGTTTTTCTTATTTATTTGTATTTTCGCAAAATACATCCTACAACATTTAATTTCAGCCACTTAATTAATCTACGTCCACTTTACAATTTTAAGTAATATTCCTGCCTTCGTAAACTCTATAACACTATTTAGCTACTGGTATAAATTTAATTGGTGTGCGTTACCACATTTTAATAGTTATGCTATTAATAAATAAATATATATATATAATAAAATATAATATATATTCATATATTTATGTATTGACGTATTTATTTATATATTACGTATCAGTGAGGAAAAAGTTACAGCCTTCAATTAAAATATTTAGTTTACATAGGTCAAGTCCAGCCTAATAATAGCGCATCGATGATTGACAATAATAATAATAATAATAATAATAATAATAATAATAATAATTATTATTATTATTATTATAATGCTTCCAAATAGCTCTTTTTTAACCCTTAAATGAGCGATGCAATATTTCTCGTGCAAGTTATTCAAATGTTTCGGACCGCAAAGAAACAAAAACATTTGAAATTCTAAGTTATTATAGTACATTATTACGTAATTTGTCACAAACCTAAGTAATTTATATCCATTTGTTTTTCATTGTTTTATAAAACAATAATAAATAAATGAAAACAATGTATTTTATTAGATACATTCTGAAGTTAAGGGTTAAAGTGGACAGACAGAATAAAATAAAAATAATTGTAACAATTAAAAAATTTAACCTCATCGGGAATCGAAACTGTGACCTCTTGCATACGATGCAAGCCGCAAGACATTAAGATAAGCGTTGCTGGCTTGCTGTGCATAAAATAATGGTCTTCATTGGAGGAAGAGGTACGTTTTGTAGCCCTACTGTGCAATTAATTTACTCGTGTAAATCGTGCGTTAAAACTTGAAATGTTCGAGATCTAGAGTACGCTCATTATTTTTTTTTTATTGGTAAGCGTACGTTTTGTGTGGATTGAGGCCTTGACACTGAGCTGATCGTTCACTCGGAAGCCCTAAATTATGTCCTGCTGTTTTAACAGTGTGTGTACTCGCATGCGATCAGGAGTTAAAATTTTCCTTCTGGTATGTTGCGTCCTTTTACGATTCGGCAGGCGTGGATACGTAAAAGAACCTACAAAAGGAGAGAGTGAGAGAAGAAAAAATAAATGTGTATTATATATACCCACACGTCTCACATGGGAAGACCGGTTCTCCCTAGCGGGAGTTTCCTAACCACACAGATTTAGTTATGATTATTTATCTACACATGTCAACAAGTGACATGTGGTTAGCATGTCGCCTCAATGAGACATCAAGAAGGCAACTAAGGTATTACTTGGATGTATGAAGGTCGGCTAAATTTTGCACATATGCCTTTTTTTCAGGCTTGCGGTTCTTTTGCGAGCCTGAAAATCTTCAGACTTAGGATCCACGGCTTCAAGTCCGTCCCGGAGGACTGGTCCCATGGATTTTTCCACCCTACAAATCCATTCACTCCGCCGGGTTTGAACCCCGACTTTTGGGACTAGAGACAAGTAACCAGCTGCCGAATAAAAAAGAGAGATCTAATATATTGACTGTCCACCCCTGTGGTCTTGAAGTAGCGTGCTGCCTTGTCACGCAGTGGGCTTGGGTTCGATTCCCGGTCGGGACAGACTCCTGGGTGAGGTTCTTTTTTCGGAGTGTCTCCATACCTGTAAGACAAATGTCAGGAAGCTTATTGCCCAGCGGTCCCCGAAAATCATCAGGCCATCATCATCATCATCCTTATCATCATCACCATCACTCACCGGTGTGGAAAGCAACGGGAAGCTATCACACCTATAATTTCTTAGTAAATTTGCAAAGCTTAGCATGAAAATGCTATGATTGCAGTGAAGACCTGCCCTCGGGCAGAATTACTGTAGAATAGTATTACGGACTTGGCTTTCACGATCGGAGTTTGTATTATGACTTTATAGAAGATTTCCGGGCTGTTGGACGTGGTCTTGAGGCTTGAAGTTCCCCGACGTTCCCCTCAAGTGTTGACTTGTGTCTTGAAACTCAATCCTTGAGGATGCCGTACGCAGTCTCTGGCGAAACGTCGGGAACTTGAAGCCTGAAGACCACGGCCAACAGCCCATAAGTCTTCTATAAGTTCATATAGGGGTTTAAAATTACTCTACCCACACAATTTTTCAAGATCTCGTGGATTTTGAAATGTAAATTACCGACAAGTGGTTAAAGTGATTAATTCCTAGCAGCGTAGGGCATGGAAGGCTTTAGCCATCCAGCCAGCCGCTGGCCTCACATGCACGTGTATCAAGAATGTAGGCGTATTATCTTAAAGCTAGAATAGGGATGACATGTGGTCTCCATGCCGTTATAACAGCTATATTCAACCAGATGTTAATTACATAATTTTTACCTGGTAAATCAGCCGTCCTCAACTAAATTATTAAACTTCAAGTTATTCTAATACGGAGGCCTTTCGATCTTCTGCGTTTTAACTGGAACTGATAGTATTATATAGGTTGTATAACGGATTTATGTCTGCGGTTATGTTCTCGTTGAGGTCTTTATACCCTGCTTATTTTATAATCTCTGTCTTCAAAGATACTGATCCCCCAATATGAATTTCAAAAGTGTTGATTTATTAAACAAGCAGCGATTTATTGTATCTACACAAATTCCTCATTTTCCTGGATCCATCCATAGTAATTCTGCCCGGGCAGGTATTTCACTGCAATCATAGCATTTTCATGCTCTGCTTTGCAGCTTTACTAGGGATTTATGAGTGATGACGTCCGGATGATTTTTGGGGACCGTTGGGCTCTAAGCTTCCCGACATTTGTCTTACAGGTGAGGATAAACCCCCGAAAAGAAACCTCACCCAGGAACTTGTCCCGACCGGGATTCGAACCCGGGCCCGCTGCGTGACAAGGCAGCATGCTACATCGAGGCCACAGCGGCGTTCTATATATATTATGTGTTTGTATGTGTGTATGTGCGCGCGTGTTAATGCTTTAGCGGCCATAATATTTTTTTGCGGAACTATACTCGGCATATAGCAATAATTAGAAAAGTAAGGTCGAGTTCGTTAACCAGCAATATTAGACCATTAAGAGTTGGGGTTAACGAGATGCGAGAATTTAAAAATGGCTCTAGCGGGAGCAATTTTCGATTTTCCTCAATGACACTAGGTATATGCAATTGAAATAAAATGAGAAAGACATTCTGAGAAAATCAGAGAAACCTGACCATTATAAATGGGAGTTTACCTGAAAGCTGAAATTTAAGTCACTCTTTCGGCCGCCATGTTTTATTTTTCGTAACAAAGCCCGCATGTAATATTTGAATTAGGAAAGTAATACACTCTCTTGTTCTCTAGAGGAGGTTAACCTGAAAGCTAAACTTTTAGTGGGACATTTTCTAACGCTCTACTGAGTGCATTTTTTTTTTTTTTGTTTTCTCGTAATGAAACTTTATATATCTAATTAACTCACTGGCCACAAAGATAAATGTTCTCCATACATCCTTATCGTGTGCTAAAGTTTTCCAGTCATTCCCTGCAAAATTTACCTCCATTAAATAATGGTTAATGTTATTCTCCAACCTCATTTTTAGCCTATCAACTGGACGTTGTACCAGTGATTTTAAATGTCCTTTCATTTTCCATTCGTGCCAAATTTCCTTCCCATCGCAGTCTAAGAGACGTATCTCTTCTTACTACATCTGGTTTCCCAAAAAGATCGTGTAGCTCAATGTTGTGTAAGTCTCCTCCATTCACCTATCTTCGTCTCTCTTGGGTCCAAAAAAAATACTAAGAACTTTATTCTAAAATGCTCGTAATCTTTTCTCATCCCTTAAACTAGGTCCAAACGTCCATATTTCGCATCCGTATAACATAACAAGAAAATAACAGTTTTATATATTTTCACTCTTAACGGTTTTTTATAGAAAAGTTGGGATGACAAGAGTCTCAGTAATACGTAATTGAGTCTATGTTGAATTTATTTCTGCACCTCATTCCTGTTTGTAATTATTGTTCCTAGGTATTTGAAATCAGCCCCTTCAAAATTTCACTTATTCTAACTCTGTGACTATATATTTAGTTTGGCCCACTGCTGTAGTCTCGAGGTGTCGTCCTGCCTTGTCACGCAGTGGGTCCAGTTTGGATCCCCGGTCGGGACAAGATTCCTGAATGAGGTTTTTTTCGGGGTTTTTCCTCACCTGTAAGACAAATGTCAGGAAACTTTAAGGTCCAAACGGTCACCGAACATCATATGGCCATCGTAATCATCATCATCATTCATGTTCGCCTTAGATTAAGTTTAGGATTGAGGACTCTCCTGGCTCACTACTAGCATCGTCATCATCACCCATCATATCATCAAGGCAACGTAACCCCGCCTTTCAGGCGCCCCAGCTCAGAAGTGGGTTACAATTACGCCAATGCCCGGAGAGAACACCAGAAATGTTGAAATGAAAAACCTGGGGCATTGAATTACATATCCATCCATAGTAATTTTGCCCGAGCGCAGGTCTTTCACTGCAATCATAGCATTTTCATGCCATGCTTTGTAGCTTTACTAGGGAATTATAGATGTGGTAGCTTCCCGTTGTTTTCCACACCGGTGAAGGATGATGATGATAATGATGAGGATGATGATGATGGTCGGATGATTTTCAGGGACCGTTGGGCCCTAAAGCTTCCAGGCATATCTTACAGGTGAGGAAAAACCTCGAAAAAATCTCACCCAGGAGCTTGTCCCGACCGGGAATCGAACTCGGGCCCGCCACGTGACAAGGCAGCACGCTACCTCGAGATCACAGCGGTGGACGTATTATGTATATATTTACTTCCAGCCTAAATTTCTTATTGTCTCAGTAGAATGTGCGTTTTGACCTTGGTATCATTTTGTTGACCTATAACGTTTAGCAGTAATAGGCTTTTATTAGACTAAAAGTAAGATATATACAATGTTATTTACAAATATGTGTCGCATGGGCAGTAGGCCGTACGAACTGTTGACAGTCCGTTACAATAAAGTAATATTTGGTAATAGTATAAAGAAAGACATAAAGAAAACAATAATATTACAATTACACAAAGAAAACCCAATAATATTACAATTCCATAATAATACAGTAACATTATACATTAATTAAGTTATGTAGAATTATTAAGAATCAATGGTATTACATTTTGATAACATGTATTTATTCATGAATGAGTGTTGTTCTTATTTTCCCGCGTTTTGTCCAGAAATTTACCCAAGTTTATCCAATTTTCTGGATTTATCATTAACTAGTTGCATGCCAATCTTTCGCGATTTGAATTTAGAAATATTTCCGGTAATAACTGACACCTCCAATATTCTAAATCGTTACATTTTTCTAATATATGTATCTTGTCTTCAAAGCTCCCGCACATTGGACATATTCGCATATCTTAATAATACTGTATCATTAACATATATCAACATGTCAGTGGCATTGAGTGTTCTCCTTTTTTCCCTCTAAGGATTATATACGATTTAATTATCGAAAGAAATGTGTATTTATTAAACTAGCAAAATCTTGTTCGACTTGCTGAGCTATTCGATTAGTTTAAATAGTTCTTGCTTGACGGACTGTGGTATTGTATTTTTGATTATATGAAGTTTTATAATCCAGCATTTACTTTTTCTCCAGTATTTTATTAAATTAACGAAATATCACAAATTACTTATTTCAGAAACAAAGGAGATAATTTGAAAACTGTGTTTCCAATGTTTTGAAAGATTTCGGTTTCAGTGTATTTTTTTCATATTCTTCGACTCTTAAAATAAACTTTTAGAAGAGAGAGCTTTTGTTTGAAATACATGCTGTGCGTTATAATAGCATACACGAGCCATGAAGCGTTTCTCCTTTAACGGCTGACACTTATTGCATAAGCTGAGGTAAATCGCCGGCAACTCGTCGACCTTGTGGGGTGCGCCACAGTTCAAGGTCTCCTCTGCGCACGTGAGATCTTGGTCACTTGATCCGAAAATACCGAAAATAACCTTGTCAATGACGGTTTGGAATAATGGAATCAATACTGGTGGCTCTGTAAGGACATTCTTTACCTCACTGCGGATCAATACAAATAATAGGCGGAATTTGCCTACTGAAATACTGTATGTTACGTGCTTAGAACGCAACGTCTGGCATGGCGTACTTCTACACGTGTCGTCGTGGGCTGGTTTTTTAAAAGCAGCATTTCATTGGAGAGGGGTCAACGACTGAAACTAACTAGATTTTTAAGGTTGGCTAGATGTTCTGTCTACAATATTTATGTTTATTATTATCGAGCAGGTTTTTAAGCGTTAACAAGCTAGACTTGCTGTTGGGATACCCTGGGTTCAAATCCAGATATATATTTATTTATTAAATCACCAAGATTTTGAACCTTATTTTACTAATGTATGTTAGGGTTGTAGTTAAAATATAAAAGAAAATTGAAGATACACATGATTACAAATTTTAAATGAAACACAAATAGCAAATTAACGAAACAAAAACTAATCAAATTAAAACTTATAAAGTAAGTAGTAATAAAGAAAAATTACAATGTCGTGAAAATAGCATTTACAAATGTTTTAAATTGTGTTGCAATGTTTCCGTTTTAAAATACCAGTTATTGGATTACATAATACTTGATTACATTCAATTAAATGAACATCTAGAATGTATCGCTTATATCCATGAGATGGTCAGTCAAAAAGGTGTTCACAGTTGATATATAGACAGTATTTTATTTAATGATACAGTAAAGGAGGATTATTTTATACCACTTTTGTTTTATTTTAATTTTAAAAGCTTAAGTAATGGGACCTATTTCATGTCAATAATTGAGTAAATAAATAAATAAATTAAGTTATCATTAATTTGAACTGACTTCTTGGCGCAACTGGCAGACAATCGCTATGCACCTCTCGATCTCAAGTTCGTGTCTCGGTCACTCATTTTGGGGTTCGTGGTGGACGAATCGCAACTAGGGGTTTCTCCCGTTTTCCCTCCCAAAACTTCATTTCATCACTACTCCATATCTATCTCATGGATTTTGTTTAATTAAATTTTACTTTGTCCTGAATGGTGCAACTGGCCTGGTCAGCCTGCTTCCATGAATATTACAGACCTTCAATAATAGGGTCTTCATCTCATCTCATCCCTTGTTCTGACATTCCGGACACAAATACAGGGTTTACATTAACATTTAGATTATCATTAGCTAGTTACAAATTTGCAGAATTTTAAGAACATATACAAATATTTCATTGTAGAAAATTATCCCTTAAATAAATGGGACAAAGTTCGCCTCAAATTAAGATTAAGATAACTCCATGGAATCCCTTTAGGATAAATATCTCCTACTTACGTATGGATGGCTAGGTTATTTCTCACATGGGGAGCCAGTTCATGTGAGTTTTTCTTAGTTATTGGGCTACTTTTTGTCTTCTAGTCGACATTCTTTCGCTCTACCCCTCTATCTTGTTACCTTCGTTCTGAAGTACCTTTTTACACACTCTTACACCTTGATATCTCCTTCCTCAGAGTTTACCTTTATGCTATGTCCCTGGCGATAGTTGTCCACTTTGCTCCGTTGTGGTCTGGAGTCGTCGTCTACCCATTTGCACTTATGACGACCTCTCCTATTCTTTTGATTACTTTGTCTAAATTACATTTTTTCATTTTTGTTGTCTGTTAACACAACATAATATAAAGTTGGACCATGAAAAATGAACGTTGGAATTTACTGTTTAGAGAAAAAAAATCAAGGCAATTTTGAAATTCGATAAATTTATATATGACGTAATTTCTGGTTAAATTTTTAATAAATCATATGAGGCCTATATATTTAGTTTTTAATGTCCATTGTATTCTCTGTGTAGATAAAATTTTGGAGGCTAAAATTATCACACACGATACTTGTATAACACACAAGCTCTATTTGTTAACATACATTTTAGAAGGCAAGTGTTGTGTAAACCTATTTCGACGTATAGGTGTCAACATATTCACAAAAACTTGATGAATAACACAAACCGCGAAAAAAATAAGAAATTTACGCGTATTGAGACAAGTATCTCCATGAGGGACAAAGTAACATCGGAATACATACTCTTTAATATCTTACAAAGCAACTGTCAACAATTGCATGCCAAAACCTACCTTGAAATTTTTCCCAGAGAAGCGTTGTGATGTACCAAGGCCCTGTACAAAAAATTCCCTTTCATTCTGCAAGGCACAGAAATCGAAGTTAGAATTTAGCAGTGTCAACCCACTGTATGGATCAGATGGACTCCCTGCTTGAGTAAGAGAGGAGAGGAGTGAGGCAGGACACGGCACGAACGGCATGTAGTGAGGGTTATTCAGTCAACCAATTAAGCAGTTGCATTAGTTCACTGTAGTTTAAATGAAACATTTTTTTTTATTTTTAGTGTCTTGCAGTTAAAAACGGCATATATTTTTTTTGGACAAGGCCTTTGTACATCACAATGCTTCTCTGGAAGAAATTTCGAGATAGGTTTCGGCATGCAATGGCTGACAATTCCAGAAAAACGATAATGCTTCCATGAATACTAGTGTGTTCTTAACTTTTATTCAAATATACTTTGCAGTGTTAACAATGTATTGAATTAGTACGTACGTTAATTATAAAATCGATGAGTTTTAAATTTTTAACGTCACGCTAAAATTAGTTTCAGGACTAATTTTTTAATATCTTAATTTTTTCGGAATCAATACAGCCAACATCTACTCGGGTAATGCTAACGGGCTCTGACCCAATTTACCTGCTATTGCCCATTTTTGACCTACAGTCTCTTTCGACCCAATACCCAATTTACCGCTTTATGTAGTATCGGGACCCAGTTTACTGGCGCCCGTCGACTGGTAGGTCTCTATTATCAAACCAACAATTTAATCATGTTATAGGTTATAATAATAATTATGTATCTATTTTCAAGTATTTACAACTGCTGCCGTCTTCCCGTGCCAAACCTACGAAGCCTACGATCATGGGCATCTTCAATGCTTAGCCCTCTTTGCATGCGTTACTATCCTCATGCTTTCCTTCCATGTTAACTTTGGTCTCCCTCTTTTCTTAATAATAATAATAATAATAATAATAATAATAATAATAATAATAATAATAATAATAATAATAATAATAATAATAATAACAATAATAACAATAATAATAATCGCCGCCGCCGTCACCACCATCATCATTATAATTTTACTGTATTATTATTATTATTTTGTCCACCGCTGTGGTCTCGAGGTAGCGTGCTGCCTTGTCACGCAGGGGGCCCGGGTTCGATCCCCGGTCGGGGAAGTTTTTATCGAGGTTTTTCCTCACCTGTAAGACAAATGTCAGGAAATCTTTAAGATCCCCGAAATTCATATGGCCATCATCATCTTCATCCTTATCATTATCATCGCCATCATCCTTCACCGGTGTGGAAAGCAACGGGAAGCTACCACACCTACAATTCCTTAGTAAAGCTGCAAGCATAGCATTAAAATGCTATGATTGCAGTGAAAGACCTGCCCTCGGGCAGAATTACTATGGATGGATTATTATTTTAAGGATTTTCTCACATGTAAGACAAATGCCAGGAAACTTTAAGTCATAACGATATCCGAATATCATCTGGCCATCATAATCATATTTATCATGTTTAGTATGATGTGTGTGAATGGTGTGTTTCGTTTTAATGTTGTGATTTCTCGGAGGAAGCCCTGATTGTCACTCATTCGGGGAAACCCTACATGTCCTTGTGTGGCCAATAATGCATGTGTGTGATCAATAGTTTAAAATTCCTCTCCCGACAGGTCGTGTGACTCTAAGATCCAGGTGAGTGGTTAAACTGAGTCAATGGAATGGAATTACTTTAATGTTTTCATACTTTATAGCATATAGTCTAGGACTGTTATGGATAATTAATATAACTATAGATTGCTCATAATTATTAATTTTTATTAGGAATATTCCATAATAGGCTACAGTGTTTCTTCTTCAACCCAAAGTGATTTGTCTCCAGATGTTCTGGTCTAAAGCATCTTCTTCCCTCAAATCTCTAGCTTCCATACTTCTCCTCACTCCGTCTATCCAACATTCTCTAGGTCTGCCTCTTCCACTTCTTCCATTAGCTTTTCAATTAAGGATCTTCTTTGGTATTCTCTCTTTTTCCAATCTTATGAGGTGTCCATACCATTTTAAACGTTTTTCTTCTATTTTTTCTAATATGTTTTTTTTCTAACTTGTAAAATTTCCCTTATTGTGCTGTTTCTGACCTTATCCCTTCTTGAAATTCTTGTAGGTCGCCTCCATAAGTCCATTTCTACTGCTAGCAGCTTATTCCATTGATTTTTACTTAGTGTCCAAGATTCGGACCGATATAATAAAGTGCTTTGTAAAAGAACTTGAAATATAGTTCTCTTCGTTCTGTATGTTACATTTCTATTTCAAAGCACTGAGTTGAACATACCAATGTTTCTTCTTCCATCAGTTATTCTTCTATCAATTTCATAATTATTATATATGTGTAATAATAATAATAAGCCTTGTGAAGTGGAAGAGAAGATCTTACAGTCTTAATTCCATCAGATGGAATAAATGAATATAGTTTAACTTTTGTGAAAAATTGGGATGACAAGAGTTCTTGTAATTCATGATAGCATGCGATTCAAGAGATAAGAGTCAAGAGTGAGTCCAAAATTAATTCCCTTAGAAAATATGTGAATGGTGTAAAATATTTTTGTATTGATTTGTAAAAATAGTTATCAAATTAATGCAATGGACTACTTAAATTAGACAGTCTCAGTTGTATACTTACTTTGTGAGTCATTGTAGTTACATGTAATGAACCATTGATCATGTAATTTGCCAAGTCAGTGGAAAGTCCATTGTGGCATTGAAAGATTGACTCCGGGAAATATAATAATATGTGACTAACATCATGTAAACCCAAGACTGTCAGGATGGATGAAAGGTTCAGGAAAAAAAGCCAAATTTGAAATGACATCTCCATGTGAATGTACGTTATATTCCTGATATTTTGGACTGTATGTACCTGGGGAATTTGGAAAGGAGTTTCTGTAAAACAGCTGCAATATGTAATGAAATGATGTAAGATAGTATTTTGTTTTTATTTTTATCTTGGTTTAACCTCTCCCTTTGCAGGTAGTTTTACATGCCCCATGCCTCCCAGGCCTTATAGAAACACAGCCTATCAGGAGACGATTGTAAACTCTCGATTGTATACACACTGTGACTCGGCGTAATAACGACGTTTGAATTTCGTGGGCGAAGGCGAGAATATTTGTCTCGCATTGGTATAAACAGATTCGCGCAAATCATCGATGCATCGAGATGCCCGTTCCAGAGGCTTCTCCTAGGCTCGCCTCTCGCTGTCGCGAAGTTTCGATGTCGAGAAATTTCCATATTGGAACAGTCTCTATTAGAGATCAAGAAATTGTCGCCCACCTTCCAATATAATCTACTGCTGGAGACGGAGGCAGTCTGTCGTGAACAGACATCGATAGATGAAGCATGAGGTGAAAATAAGCCATTGCGAGTGGACTCATCAGAGACTAGAAAATAATTGTGTAACAGATAAACATTAACTCAAGATTAATTAATTGTACAAATTGTGAGTAAACTGTTACCGATAGCTTGTATAATTAGATAAAGTAATTGTGAAATATTTCACGATCAGCTGTGTGGATTGTTCAAGCCAAAACGTGAAGACGATACTACGGCCATCAACGACAATACAGAGTGTCCCATTCAAACCTTCCACATTTTAATTAGTCCTAACTGACGAAGTATGCGGAAATATGAAATGAGGCCGGTATTAAACGAAATCAGAAACTCAAAGAATTTTCATTGACACACACTAAAACACCTCTATATGTGCACCATTAGTAGCACGAACAATACCAAGTCTGTATTCGATTTCGTGCCACGTTCTGTCCAACAAGTCCATTGGTACTGTTGACATTTTGTCAAGGATACGGGTTCGTAATTCATGAAGATCTTGTACTGGAGTCGCAAACACACTGTCTTTTACATACCAGAAAACTATTTGTGCTCGTTGTTGAGGAGTCGCCATTTTGTTTTATGCCATTATTGTCCAACATGCAACAGATGAATTAACTGCATCAATGAAAACAAAAATTCTTTGAGTTTCTCTTTCTTTTAATACCAAACATATTTCATAATTACGCATACTTTGAGAGTTATGATTAATTAAAATGTGGGAGGTTTAAATGGGATACGGTGTACTTTTGACCACACTAGGATCAGAAAGATATGGTGAGCCTCCCTGGATGAATGATGAGCTCAAGGCCAAAACAACCACTGAGACAACACGAACATTCCCTCATACTGAACAAGACAAATATGTTATGGATCATTATGATGACCAGATAGTGTTCAGGTACTATTTAGGACTCAAAACTTGCTGAAATATATCTTACAGGTGACGAATGACACTGAAAAAAACTAGTCCAGAAAACATGTCCTAAACGGGAATCGAACTCGTCCTTCTGTGTAGGAGACAACGTCATTATCCCGAAACCACAGCGGTGGACATACACAGTAAGGTACATATTATTTTATTAAACGATGCTCCTTAATAGCTCGGGTTATTAACGTCGCAATTCAAATCTTAGCGTGAAAGGGCCGAGACATTGTGCTCAGAGACTTATTTCATCCACAAGTTACACTTACATGTCATAAATATACGACAGGACCCACAATTTTATTCCCCTGACGAAGGAATCCATTGTCAGGAATTTTACGTTCTGGAAAATCTGTCATTCCCGACCGTGTTTGAATCCGCGAACTTTTAAATTAGAGGAGAGCATAGTTACCACTGGTCATCGGTACCAACTGGAACTGTGTAAGATATGAAATATTATACCAGTAAATAGATTTGTCCTACAAAATTGAATAATCTGGACTTACAAGATACTGTCAACCATTGCATGCCGAAACCTACCTTGAAATTTCTCCCAGAGGAGCATTGTGATGTACCAAGACTGTGTCAAAAAACTGTAGTTTTTAACTGCAAGGCACAGATATCGATGCCAGAATTCAGCAATGACAACCCATTGTACTGAGCAGATGGACTCCCTGCTTGAGTAAGAGCGGAGTGCAGTGAGGCGGGACGATAGGTAATGAAGGTTATCCAATCTACTTATTCAGGAGTTCTATTACTTCCTCATAGTTTAAATGAGAGATTTGGCACTGTATTTTATTGCCTTGCACTTAAAAACGGCAGATGTATTTTTGGACACGTCTTTAGTACTCCACAATGCTTCTCTGGAAGAAATTTAAAGGTAGATTTTGACAGTTACCTTACTAGATCTGTATTTTTTTCCGAGCTGATCAAATGTTATGCTCCCTAATATATCCAGTATCTTCAGACTTGAGATTTTTATTTATTCTGCAGAATTATAGACTGGAGTGTAATTTTAATTATCACACAATTTAATTCAGAAGGAATTATACTGCAACCTGTTTTACTCTATTAAACATTCTTTATACTTGTTCGGATTCGGCCTTGTATGTCCGAGATAGAATGTTCACTTTCAGTGAATTTCAGAGGAATGAAGAAGCTACTGAAATTGTTCTCATAAAAAATAAAAAAATACGCTCTAGCGGCCACAATTTTTGTTAATTCGGTAAGAAGCGTCAGATTGATTTCTTTAGCCAGCCATGTGGGACCAAAAGGAATGGATGTTTACATAAAGCGATAATATGAAAATCGTTATAGTTGCAACAATTTTATTTCTTTTTCGCAAAAAGCTCGGTATATGGCATTTAAATCAAACGGGAAACCATTCTCCTAAAAGTGAACGAAATCTGACTTTAAGGGTGGGGATTTACATGAAAGCCGTAACTTTTAAAAATAGCTCGAATTGTGTTTTCTCGAAACGTAACGGGATACATATAATTTACTAGTAATAGGCTATACAAAAGAAATATATATTCCACAAATCAGTAAAATTGGAGCTAAATTAGACTTACAGAGGAATTCGCGTTGTTCACGCACTTCCTGTGTCTCTTAATGTTTTATCCTAATTTGGCCATTGGTTTTAGCCATGTTCCATTAATTTATTGGGTGAAAAACATTCGAAAATGCATCTTTCTTCGGAGTTAAACTTAAAACAAAACAATCGATACTTAATCACAGAGATGAGTGGCACAATATATTTTTTTTTTTGCGCGATAGTGCATTTTGTCGTACTTACCAGCGATGGCGACCATTATTGAAAGTTCAACTTCCTACATTTCGGGGTTCCCAACCTAAATATCTATACTGTAATATTACATTTACACCCACGTGCGGGAAGTAAAACCACTGCCCTCTCTATATATACTACGTACAATGAATATACAGAAAATATCCAAAAGGTCGTGTTAATATACATTATACGAAACAAATAACTGCATTTTAAATGAACTGAACTTCATTTGAAACAATATAAAACAATAAATACGTACTTGCGGTCATGTTATCAATAATTGTTCTCAAGGCCTCCTGTTTTTTGAACTAATAAACGTTGCCCACACTGTTAACGTTAGTCAATTGATAATAATGAACGCAAATATTTCCAACGAAGATGTTATTATTTTACTATTATTTATTATTTTGAGAACACCATCGCGCAAAAATTAATGTACAGCGCACGTTTGTGAAGTGTTTTACAGAATCTCGGAAATTAAAAACCTCGCTACTGCTCGGTTTTTAAACATTTTTCCTCAATTCTATAAAACCACTTCCCAACCTTGCATCGTAATATATTATTTATTATTATTTCAGAATTTTTCCACAAGAGAGTGGTTTTCCGTCACCCTCAAGAAATTCGCTTTCTCCAGTTGTAATGGTCCTGAACATCCTCATCTGTAAGTCCTAGTTGACTCATACTTCTTCTCACACCATTCATCCAACTTTCTATAAGTCTTCCCTTTCTTATTTTCTTATTTTTCACTCCAAGATCTTCTTAGGGATTCTATCAGATGTCATCCTCTTGAAATGTCTATACTCACTGGCACTATCGAACCTGTAGGTTCATGGCCGCGCGGACATAAGCTCTCCATATATCCCTATCCTGAGCTAATGCTTTCCAATCATTCCCTGTATAATCTACTTCCCTCAAATCATGTGTTAATGTTGTTCTCCCACCTCGTTCTTGGTCTACCACCTGGGCGTTTTCCCTCTGGCTTTCCTACAAGAAGCTTCCATGCACGTCTTCCATTCCCCATACACGCAACATATCCTGCCCATCGCAGTCTACGAGACTTAACTGTTCTTATTATATCTGGCTTCCTATAAAGACCATGTAGTTTATTGTTATTTAGTCTTCTCCATTCACCTGTCTTTTCATCTCTCTTTGGTCCAAAAATTTTCCTAAGAACTTTATTCTCAAATACTCGTAATCTCCTTTCCTCCCTTAAAGTAAGAGTCCATGTTTCGCACCCATATAATATAACTGGTAGAATACTGTTTTTATATATTTTCAGTTTAACGTTTTTTGAAAGGAGTTGGGACATCAAGAGTCTCTGCAATGCATAATAGCATGCATTTCCAGAATTGAGCCTATGTTTAATTTCTTTGTGCATCTCATTCCTATTTGTGATTATTGTTCCTAGGTATTTGAATTCAGCCACTTCCTCAAAATTTCCCTCATTTGTCATTAGCTGTCCATTTCCATTATATACTGAATTTCTACGTGTGACCATATATTTAGTTTTAGTGATATTTACTTCCAGTCCTAATTTCTTAGTGTTACTCAATAGTGTGTGCGTGTTGGCCTTTAGTATCTCCTCGTCTATACCATCTTAATTTCTTCAGTTGTCTGTAATAAGTTTTTTTTTTTTTTTTTTTTCTAATTTTCATAATGTTCGTAATTTCAACGTTTTTTTTATCTGCATTTCCGCGATGATCTTCTTAGTAATCCATCTCTGTTGCTAATATAACTTGTTAACTTGACATATTTTAGTGGTCCACATCTCTGGTCTATATAACATAATTTCTACATTGGCCTTATATAGTATATTACGATGCGATGTTGGGAAGTGGTTTTTACAGAATCGAGGAATAATGTTTAAAACACGAGCGATAGCGAGGTTTTTAATTTCCGAGATTCTGTAAAACACTTCACAAACGTGCGTTGTACATTATTTTTTGCGCAATGATGTTTTCAAAATAATAAATAATAGTAAAATATTAACAGCTTTGTTGGAAATATTTGCGTTCATTATAGACAATTGACTAACGTTAACCGTGTGGGCAATGTTTATTAGCTGAAACAACAGGAAGCATTGAGAACAATTATCGATAACATGACCGCAAGTACGTATTTATTGTTTTATATTGTTTCAAATAAAGTTCAGTTCATTTAAAATGCAGTGATTTGTTTTGTATAATGTATATTGACACTACGTTTTGGATATTTTCTGTATATGCATTGTACGTAGTATACATAGAGGGCAGTGGTTTTACTTCCAGCACATGGGTGTAAATGTAATATTACCCACAGTTATTTAGGTTGGGAACCCCGAAATGTAGGAAGTTGAACTTTCAATAATGGTCGCCTTTGCTAGTAAGTACGAAAAAACGCACTATCGCGCAAAAAATGATTATTTATTTCCTTCCGTAACTTATGTTTCTATTCCATAATACTGAAAGTTCATTGGCGTATTAGTTAATACATGGCGTCACATTTAATTTCATAGCGGTTGTAAACTTGATGGCATGACAGGCCTAGAAAGATTTTGATATAGTAATCGATTATTGACCTCACACCCACACGTGCCAATCATAAAGGTAATGTTTAATTGAATTCTTATTTACTGATGGAGGTTAAAGAAAAAAACTATTATCGATTTTAGGGCCTCAGTCGCAGCTTGTCTGTGTGTGACTCTCGGTTGGGTCAAGTTTTTTGGGTACGATTTTCAGGGTTTTCTCCACCTGTAAAACAAATACCAGAAAACTTTAAACCTCAAACAGTCCTCAAACATCATCTGACCATAATAATCGTCCATATCATATTCGCCTTGTTTAGTGTACATATATGTGTGTTCGAATTGTTTCCGAGGTGACCCTGACATGGAGCTAATCACGCCATTGATATCCTTGTAGGTCAAAATTGTATGTATGTTGTTGTTGTTTTCAAATGCTGGGCCTTGGCAACGAAGCCATTAGCGTTCTTGCTCTCCAAGATTTCTCTATGGTGGATCCAACAGTTAATACTTCACAGGTTTGTAGATGTTCTTTGTTCATTTCTTCGTCTTTGTTGCATAGAGGACAATTTGGATTCGTGTAGATTCCTACTTTATATAAATGTTTGGCCAAATAGTCATGTTCTGTAAGCAGTCTAAATGTTGTTACTGTAGTTTTACGTGAAATTTCTGGAATAATATCTGGCTTCTTTACTAAAATATTCCGTATTTTGTCTTTGGCTTTATTACATAGGTCTTGGTTTTGTTTGATTTTATGTTTGTTTTTAATTATTCTTTTTATGGATGTGAAAGGTAAGCTTTTAGTAGTATTCTGAATTAGATTGGAGCCTTTTTTGGCAAGAAAATCAGCAGTCTCATTTCCAGCAATTCCACAATATGCAGGTATCCATTGTAATTGAATTCTTTTCTGTAGTTTTTGGAGTTGTTGAATTATTTTGTAGCACTCTTTAATTTGTATTGACTTCATTTTGTGTGAATTTATTGCATATATTGCTGCCTTAGAATCAGAGAGTATGACAGCATTTTGAAATTTATTTATTCTGTATAGTAATTGTTGGAGTGAAATATGAATAGCCGTTACTTCTGCATGTTGGCGTATGTGATACAGAGTTAAAAATTCTCTCTCGAGAGGTCAATTCCAAATGAAGGCCGGTGGAGTGTAACGTACCAACAGATGGAGAGCTTAAACTAAGGAAGAGAGAGTTTTAAGGCATAATGTTAACTTGAATAGAAATTATACAGTATCATGATAACAGCAGCAAGGACGCGAATAATTTAGATGCCATTAATCGCTCATTACGTATTAAGTGCAGTCCTTCCCTTCATGTTATGCATCACATTATCAGCTCTAGTAATGAAACTTAATACTTGCACAATTGACAAGTACAATTATGTTGCGACACTGATTTGATATTTCGGCGCATTATATTTTAGAAATAGGGGTCATTGCTCTTGTATCATTTCCGATTTTCACATTTATTGTAAAGATTATTATAAGGTTTCTCATCAGTAAACACGCGGGTTTTTAGACTCTGGAATATGTAGATTTAGGCACCTAAATTAGGTTTTAAAACCATGAAATAGTTTATAAAATAATGCTAAAGGCATTTAGAATATGTAGGCCTTGTCATAAAATTAGCTATAATAATAATAATAACAATAATAATAATAATAATAATAATAATAATAATAATAATAATAATAATAATAATAATAATAATAACTATTATTTTTTTCAAACGCTCCAGGTTTGTCTTTCGACATTCCTGGTTTCTCTCTGGCGTGCTGTAACCCACTTATGAGGTTGGGGCGCCTTGAAGGCGGGGTTACGTTGCCCCGATGGGTGATGATGATGATAATGGTGCGCCAGGAGAGTCCCTAATCCTAAGCTTAACCTAAGATAAATATGAATGATGATGATTGCGATGGCCATATTATTTCGGGAACCGTTCGGGCCATAAAGTTTTCCTGACATTTGTCTTACAGGTGAGGAAAAACCCCGATAAAAACCTTATCCAGAAAAACTGTCCCGACCGGGGATCGAACCCGGGCCCGCTGCGTGAAAAGGCAGCACGCTACCCCGATACGACAGCGGTGGACATACTATTATTATTATTATTATTATTATTATTATTATTATTGTTATTATTATTGTTATTAATACTATTACCGCTGTGGTCTCGAGGTACGTGCTGCCTTGTCACTCAGCGGGCCCGGGTTCGATCCCCGGTCGGGGCAGTTTTTCTGGGTGAGGTTTTTATCGGGGTTTTTCCCTCACCTGTAAGGCAAATGTCAGGAAAACTTTAAGGCCCAAACGGTCCCCCGAAATCATATGGCCATCATTATCATCACCACCATCAATCTTCACCGGTGTGGAAAGCAACGGGAAGCTACCACACCTACAATTCCCTAGTAAAGCTGCAAGCATAGCATGAAAATGCTATGATTGCAGTGAAGGACCTGCCTTCGGGCAGAATTACTATGAATGAATGAATTAATACTATTATTATTATTATTATTATTATTATTATTATTATCATCATCCTTACTATTATTATTACTAGCATCATCATCATCATCATCATTGATTTCTTGAGGAGAGCAGCAAGATGGAAAATAAATAAATAAGAAATGATGTCATACCAGAAAAAATGAATATTAAATATTTATTAGTAGATTATGTAAGATATTATCAATTAAATTGGTATGGGCATATACGACAAATACAATAAGACAGATCGCCCAGAAGAACATTGGAATGGCGTCCACCTGGACGAAGAAAGAAACGAAGGCCTCGAAACTCATGGAAACAAGAAATAAGAACTGGAATGAGAACATGAGGACTGGAGGACATTTAGTGGATGGATTTGGGGCGAGTGGAGAAGGAAGATAAAACTTTATGCACAGAAAAATGTGTAAACATTGAATAATCTGTATAGAACGTAATAATTATAATAATAATTAGTATTATTATTATTACAATTATTATTATTAGTATTATTATTATTATTATTACATTATTATTAGTATTATCATTATTAAATTATTCTTATTATTGTTTCTTAAATTATTATTATTATTATTAATTATTTTCTTAATTATTATTATTATTTATTAATTATGTTTATTATATTATTATTAGTATTATATTATATATTATTATTCTTATTAGTATTATTATTATTGTTGTTGTAAAGAAAGTGATCCCACAACAGGCCCGGAGGACTTGGGGGTAGTAGGAGGTTAAGCTCCCACTTTTTTCTAGACATGCGGCACTTTATGTCAGCCGGGTTGTCAGCCCTGGGTGACGGCCGCCTTTACTCCAGAACAAGCGTCTGGTACTCATTTCCGTTAGAGGCTGAGTCGACCCCAGGGCCATAGTGCCGCCAGAGGGTTTGGGTCAGTTTAAAAATCCTGATCCCCAACGGGACTTGAACCCTCGACCCTCCGGCTTGTAGCTCAGTGCCTTAACCCACTACGCAAACGGCGTGCCCCATTATTATTATTATTATTATTATTAATTATTATTATTATTATTATTATGGGGCACGCCGTAGTGTAGTGGTTAAAAGCACTGCGCTACAAGCCGGAAGGTCGAAGGTTCGAGTCCCGGTCGGGTCAGAATTCTTAAACTGACCCAAACCTTCTGGCGGCACTATGGTCCTGGGATCGACTAAGCCTCTAACGAAAATGAGTACCAGACTCTTGTTCTCGAGGTAAAGGCGGCCGTGACGCAGGGCTGACAATCCGGCTGACGTCAAGTGCCGATTGTCCAGAAAAGGTAGGAGCCTTAACCTCCTACAACCTCAAGGGCCTCCTGAGGCCTGTAGTGGGATCACTTTACTTTTATTGTTATTATTATTATTATTATTATTATTATTATTATTATTATTATTATTATTATTATTATTATACTGACGATACTGTTATGTGTTTCATTTTATCATTAAACTTTAATGGAGAGTGAAACAGGAAGCTTTTTATTCAAGCCATTTTCGATTCAGATTTTTCTTTTTAAACTCGCACTTCCCCAAATTGGCATTGGGTTACATTCGGGCTCCTATTAAATCAGTACTGGAAACAATCCTGGAGAAATGTCAACAGGAGCATATGATTAGCAGTATTTACTCTTGTTCCATTCCAATGCAAATTCACTTCCATTAATTTTATCGACTACCATCGCCATTTTACCTTTAATCAGTCTACCGAAGGTTAAATACATACATTTTAAGGAAGTATTATAATAAATATGTGAATTTCTTTATAATACCTAGTGCCAATTAAAAAATATTTTATAAAAAATGGATTGATTGACTATATTTTATTACAACCTTTCTGACAGTTGCATAGTTTTTCGAATGTACTGGTAAAACATGAAATGTTGTTGCTTTTGCCTAGGTGATAAAATCACTTATAAGTGTCTATAAGAAAATATGGAATGGAAGGTTAATTAATGATATATGAATTATAATGTTTAATTGTCATTGAACTGCATGACCTAGTTTCTGATAATAGAACAATATCGAGTAGAGATAAGTAGGTGGTTATAAAATAACTTATCATTTCCTTACAAGAAATAACTTCCTACAGCACAGTTTGATTAAAAATTTAAATACACTTTTATAGGACATTTAATAATAAAGAATGATCTTAAATCTTAATTTTAAAGGGTATTAATTGAGTATAAGTCATTGATAATATTTCAATAGGATATATAATGATTAATAATTTACTAAAAGTAGGGCTAGTATAGGGTATTCAAAAATAATAATTCATAGAAGTAACTTTTCTTCTTTCTTTACCCTACTTTAATGTCTTCCAATTAGGTACATTTACATGTCCCAGATCACTCGAGCCTTTAAGGGACACCACATGTCGTGAAAGGAATTTAATCTGTATCACATACATAATTTTCAACCGCACAAGGGCATGGAGGGCCTCCCTGAATGAGTGGTCATCTCAATACCAGGATCACTCGCAAGAAAACATGAACAATTAAGACATACATATTAATTCAGACAAGGCGAATATGATGTGGATAGTAATGATGGCCTGATGGTGTTTGGAGACTATGTAGGCCTTAAAGTTTTCTGACATTAGTCTTGCATGTAAGGAAAAACTCGAAAAGAAACTTCACCCAGGTAACTTGTCCCGACCGGGGATCGAACACAGGTCCGCAGTGTCCGAGAGAACGACAGTGCCACTAGACCACAGCGGTGGACATTAGACCACACAAGGACATTGGGGGCCTCCCTGGATAAGTGATCAGCTCAATGACAGGCCCACCTCCGAGATTACACAAACATTTAAGATAATGTACACCATTCATTCATACAGAGCGAGTATGATGATATGGAAGCGTGTCACACCATGGAGGTTTTGGGTAATTGTGATGGCTAGATGTTGATGGGGAATATTTGTACCTTACGTCTCCTGACAATTGTCTTACAGGCGAAAAAAATCCTCAAAAGAACTCAGCTAGGAAAATTTTCCCGACCGGGGATCGAACCCGGGCCTGTTGTGTACAAGGCAACGATGTTAGAACGAGACTACAACGGTGGACTCCAAATAAATATATGGTCAAAAATATAGGTATGCTCAGCAGCAACTCATAGTTGTCTTTTTTCCTTGACACATGTTCAGGTACTGAAATTTAATTATTATTTTGCCCGCCCTTTACATTAATTCTGTAACAGCCTAAACTTGCAATTAGAATTTCCAGTAGGTGGTTGAAACTTTATGGAGGAATGAGAGCCTGTTCTTCTGCAGAGGTCTAATAAGGGAATGTATTTGCATGGGTCATCGAGATCTGGAGCAAAGTCTACGTTTTAATTCATGCCATTTGGATTGATGTCAGGATTCTGGGCCGGCGAACCCATTTCCCGAACGTGATTTGTTCCAAATCACCTACCCATAGAACTTGCCTTTTGCTATTATTTTTCCTAGGTATTTTAATTCCGCGACTTCTTCAAACATTTCCGGATTTTGTGTCAAGTGACGATTCCTTTTTAAGAATATACGGTATTTGTATCTGTGACAATATATTTAGTTTTATTGACATTGATTAACTGCTCCACTTTCATTGTGTTTATTTTACTTATGACAGTACATACCAAGAGCTGTTTAATTAAAAAATCGAAAAAGTTGATTGTTCTACCAAGTTGAAAGATAAGCCTATATATATATAAATAATATAAAATAAATAATAATAATAAATAATAATATAATAATACTAATAATGTTAAAATATCAAACCTGCAGGAAGAAGAAGACTAGAACGTCCACTCAAAAGACTATTGGATGGTGTTTCTCTTGAGGCCGAAACAGGTCAACAAATGGTCTAAATTCGTGAATGTACTATGCTGATGATGATAATAATAATGATAATGATAATGATAATGAAGATAATGATACTAATGATGATAATGATCCATCCATCCACAGTAATTCTGCCCGAGGGCAGGTCCTTCACTGCAATCATAGTATTTCCATGCTCTGCTTGCAGCTTTACTAGGGAATTGTAGGTGTGTTAGCTTCCCGTTGCTTTCCACACCGGTGAAGAATGATGATGATGATGGTGATGATGCCATATGATTTTGGGGACCGTTTGGGCCTGACATTTGTCTTACAGGTGAGGGAAAATCCCGATAAAAACCTCACCCAGAAAAACTGCCCGGACCGGGGATCGAACCCGGACCGCTGCCTGACAATGCAGCACGCTACCTCGGGATCACAGCGGTGGACATAATAATGATAATGATGATGATAGTGATCTATCCATCCATAGTAATACTGCCCGGTCCTTCACTGCAATCATGGCATTTTCATGCTATGCTTCCAGCTTTACTAGGAATTGTAGGTGTGGTACGCTTCCCGTTGCTTTCCACACCGGTGAGGATGACAATTATAAGGATGATTATGATGATGATGGCCATATGATTTTGGGGACCGTTTGGGCCTGATATTTGTCTTACAGGTGAGGTAAAACCCCGATAAAAACCTCACCCAGAAAAACTGCCCCGACCGGGGATCGAACCCGGGCGCGCTGCGTGACAATGCAGCACGCTACCTCAAGACCACAGCGGTGGACATGATGATGATGATGATGATGATAATAATAATAATAATAATAATAATAATAATAATGATTCGGTCACGGATTTTTTTTTGTTTTTTTTTCCATACGCTGAAGTTATATAGGGCACAAGTTTTGTAATATAGCTTTTATGTACAGCCCGGTGTTGATTCGTGGAAATCGGTACTACTACATACTTTGTGGTGGAAGTCATGGACTGCAAGTCTTGTTATGGCACTGCGGAAGTTGATGTTCGGATCGGTCCACCTTCTATTCATGGCGTCGGTTGAATAGAAGTGTGACCAAATATCTGCTCTCTTTTCTTCTCTGCTCTTCCGTAAATCTGTTTCTGCACTCGTATCAGGGAGTTGAAGTCTGGTGTGTAGGTCTTCTAGCAGGAATGTCTCACGGGTAAGGTCGTATGCCATTCTTGAATGGAAGTACTTTGATAACCCTATTGCCGCTTTTTGAAATCTTGCTTTTATATTTTCAACTGTGCCCATGTCACTATAATTGAGTTTGATCCATGTTATATATATTACATATGTCAGTAGTGGGAGGATTTTGGAATTAAGCTTTTCATTGCTGTGGCGAAGGACAGTTTTGAAAACATTTTGTACCTCATGAGTGCGTCTTATTGCTGATGTTGCTCGCTCCTTGATGTGTATTTTGTAGGATGTTGCCGATGTCTGTATTGTTACGCCTAGATATTTGAATGCAATTGCGATTTGTAGAGATTTACCTTTCAGTCTGACGACGTCTTCTGCCCTTCTTGCTCCTTTTCTAAATACCAATTTCAGTGTTTTTTTACTGATTGATGGTAAAGTCATCTCTCTCGACCCATGTTTCTAGATGGTTTACTGCTTTCTGCAGCTACTCCATTTTCGTTGAGCCGACCACCATAATATAGTCTGCATATATGTGCATTACTGTTGATTCTGTATGTACGTTTCTACTTTCGCAGTCATGGCATTGAACAGAAGAGGGCTAATGGGGTTTCCCTGTATAACACCTCTAGTTTGGCATAATTCTTCCGATTTTGTGATTGTATCATCCATGGTGGTGTGTTTTGAGATAGTATGTTCCGGATGAAGATGATGGTATGTGCATCCAGTCCTTCATTGTTTTCCAGTTTTTGAAGTAAGGTCCGCCTGTTAAGCTGTCGAATGCTTTGGCGTAGTCGACGAATTCCGCGATAGAAATACGTTCAAAGCTGTGGTCTCACGTAGTTGCCTCGTACGCAGCGGTCCTGATTTCGAACCCCGGTCAGGAAAATGTTCCTGGGTGAGGTTTTTCTTCACATGAAAGACAAATGTCGGGAAACATTAAGGGTCAAATAGCCACCGAATATCGTCTGGCCATGTTACTCATCATCCATATCATTTTTGCCTTGTTTAGTATAAAGAGTGAATGGTGTGTCTAATTTTGAATATTAATGTTGTCTTGGAGGTGGGCTTGTAATTGAGCTGATCACTCATCCAGGGAGGCCCTTCATGTCATTATATTTCGAAAAATGTGTATTGATCTAGAGTTAGAAAACATTCTCGACAAGTGGTGACCCTGTAAGGCCAAAGTGATCGGATCATTAAAAGTATGTGTATTGGTGAGGTTAACCTAAGGTAAAGATATATAGACCATATAAATGCATTAAGAAGTACTGATAAATTAATTTTGTCTTCGGAAATCACATTCGTTAAAATTGAAAAGTTTATAAATATAGCCCAGATTTGTATGAGAAATGCATGTTTTGTTTTAGGCATTAAAAAGTATGCGAAAATGATTTACATGTTAAGTGGTCTCTTTACAGACAATTTGAGCGGTGTTTGATAATGCATAGAAATTCATATTCCAGGGAAAATGCTGATTTTAGATTTTTAATGCATAAATGCATATTTTACTCCTAAAGGTGGTATTAAATTATAATTTTCCATTCAGCTAATTACTATTAATTAATTACTAATTAATATTTTTTTAAATTTAATAAAGTTTCTGCAACAAATTAGATATAAGCGTAACGTTTATTTACATCTATATAAGAGGGGAATACCCGTGGGCCTTGAGAAATAATATTGCGGTATTGCTAAAATCGCATTTGATAAGTTTAGTTAAGTATTAAATAAAAATCCTGGCTGCAATAGAATTTGTCAAATTAACAAAATGCTCTCTGGTGATAGCGAAAATAATGTAACCGAAGAGGAATTAATTGAAGAATAACTGTGGTGTTTTTCACATGCACCTGTGACATCATGTCATGTAGCATTGTATGAAACCTTCTTCACTCGACAGATGAAGGAGCTTCACATAAGAAAATCTTCCTTATCTCTGTAACAGCCAATATTAAGCCAAGATTACCCACAAAGCAAGTAATTCATTTGATTTTATTACAATCTGTTTTTGCATATTTAGGGTGCATATTTTCTACATTTTACATGCATATTTAGTACTTTATTTTGCATACAAATCCGAGCTCTACTTATAAATGTTACCATATATCAAAATATATTTTCTATACATGAAGAGCACAAATAACTTCAATATAAAGTATGATTCCCCTTTTCTTCTCACATATGCTGTCAATGAGTTAATAAATCATATATTGAAGTATTATTGATTTATGACAAACCTAGCTTAATAGTGCTTTGTGCTATTGTTCATAAAAAGCATTAAGGATATTGACAGCGTATATGTCACAATCATTATGATTATGAACAATGCACACTTAAAATATATAAATGTATCGTAAAGTAATATTGCACGTTTGTACGTACTCAGCGGGTAGTTTTATTTCCAATGTTATATCTGGCAATATATATTATTTGTCGATCTCGGTGAACTAGTAATTATCCTGGTCCCTTCTGGCTCTATGTTCGCGGGTTAAAACTCGACCTGGGTCGATGGACTTTTTCATTGTATAATAATCCAGAAGTCCACCGCTGTGGTCTCGAGGTAACGTGCTGCCTTGTCACGCAGTGGGCCCGGGTTCGATCCCCGTTCGGGGCAGTTTTTCTGGGTGAGGTTTTTATCGGGGTTTTTCCTCACCTGTAAGACTAATGTCAGGAAAACGTTAAGGCCCAAACGGTCCTCGAAATCATATGGCCATCATTATCATCATCACCCTTATCATTATCATCATCATCATTCACCTATGTGGAAAGGAACGGAAAGATACCACACCTACAATTCCATAGTAAAGCTGCAAGCTTAGCATGAAAATGCTATGATTGCAGTGAAAGACCTGCCTTCGGACAGAATTACTATTGATGGAATAATCCAGAATATGGATTCATTCGAAAAGGAAGGAAAGATGTAATTTCCGTGACGTATAATTATGGCATGAATAAGAGCTTTAAGCCTGAAGTAAATTACCTCTGAGCAGAATATTTCGTCCCTTTGAACCCCAGTTTTGCATTAATATGCTAATCATCTGTTTATTTAAAGATCTTCGTTTAATAAAATACTATTTTTGTTTCTATACGTATCTCCGTACATCCCCATGTACGGCAAGCGAAATATTCTTTTCTTCTTCACTTCACGGGCTAGGCAAGTTGCCAGTTCGGCCTCACAGTTGTTCTGTCCATCTTTTCAGTGGCCCTCCTACATTCCTTGAACCTCTTGGCTTGTAGTTAAATGCTGCTTTTGGTAATCTTGTTGCATTCATTCTTTCTACATGCCTAAACGAGTTTTTTTCTATATTCTTTGATTTTATCATTAAGTGGATATATATTTAGCTCTGTTCTTATATCTTCATTCTTTATCCGATCCATTATTGTGCAACCTTTTTTTCTTCTAAGGAAGTTCATTTCTACGCTTTGTATTCTACTTTGATTTTTTTGGTCATACCCCAAGTTTCACTTCCATAAAGTAATGCAGGAACTGCCAATCTTATATATAAAAATTAATGTTTGTTTGTATGTTAGTTTGTTCGTACTTTATGCGCGGCCATACTGTTGATCCGATTGTGATGGGTTTTTTGCAAAATGTTCAGGAGATTCCCGGGATGAACATAGGCTATAAGAGAGTTGTGATACTCAACTCCTACACCCTTAAAAATCGCCCTTTGTAGTGGAAAACGTGAAAAAAGTAGCTCTTTGGACGCTTAAATGGCTTACGTTGCCTAAACCATAGGAAATACACAAAATTAATGTGCACAGAATTGAATATCTCAAAAAGCTCTACAAAAAAGTCCGCGACAGCATATGATTATCTCTTACGGATAACTCACAAAAACCATTTTGTCTTTCATTGATACCAAGAGTCCCTTATCTCTTACGGATAACTCACAATAACCATTTTTATCTTTCATTGCTACCAAGAGTCTCGCGCCGTAGCCGAGTGGTTATGGCAAGAAGTCTTGGCACAGAACTACGGGACCTACGCTGGTTCGAGTCTTTACGGGGGAAGAAATTGTTCTCATGGAATGTCGGCCACAACAGTGGGTCAGAAATGAAATCTAACTAAAAAAAACTGTTTTGACTCACTCTCATGAATTTATCTTTTTTTTTTCATACTCTAATATAATTGTTATATGACGGTTCTTAACTTATCTACAAAGGAGGGTACAATTCTAATGTTCATGAAGATACAAAATTTCCTAATTGCTGAATTTTATGGTAAAAAGTAACATTTTTTATCGTCCGCTATGACATGAGAATTGAATGTTCGGGCAGGACAACGTCTGCCGGGTACGCTAGTGTTTTATAAAACTTAATGCTATTGTGTTATTATTTAATTGTAATAAAACTGTGTTTTCTTTATGTAATTGTAATGTTATTGCTTTTTTTGTTGTTGTTTTTTTTTCTTCACACTAGTAGCAATTATTACTTTATTGTAACGGACTGTCAACAGCACGTACGGCTTACTGCCCGTGCGACCCATATTTGTAAATAATATTGTAAATATCTTACTTTTTGTCTAATAAAGTCCTACTACTACTACTATAATACTTCAGTCTAGTATCTCTCCTTGTTTTGTTCTTTAATGTTCTATGTATAGTTCCACACATCATCTGAAATCTTGACAGTTTAATATTTACGTCTCTTTCAGTTTGTGTGTTTATAGTAAATTTACAACCCAACTAATTAATTTAGGTAAGCTTATTTCCCAAAAGATGTCAGCGGAGCATGTTAACACACAGTGACACCTAGTAGGCAACCATCAACAGAATTTCACCTCAATTTTATATTTATCATGTTTTGTGCATACCCGCCTTTATAACATACAGTACAGCCTTTTTTGTCAATAAATACCTAGTCAGTCTACTTAATAAATAAAAGCGCGTCGTGCAAGAACTGCGTACACTAAGCGAATTCCTCACCAAGTCGAAATTATGGTCCCATTTTGCGAAATATATAATTTATTTTGTTAATTCGTATGTATCCATTTATATTGTAAAAAACAAACATAGCGGTCGCTATAGTGATTAGGCCTATTAAAGGGGGATCTACACATTTAGCCATTAAAAATATGGCATAGCCTATTTCTCTTTTTTTTTCTCAGCAACAATACTGATTACAGAAATTTAGTATGTCTTCTTCTTCCTTCCAAGTATTAGGCCAAGGCCTGTTACGATCCTATAGAAAATTTTCCCTCCAGCGTTTCATAGGACGGCCCAGTGATCTTCGTCCTCTTGGTATATAATTATAAACTGTTTTGGGGATCCGATTTGAACTCATTCTTTCAAGATGGTGTTTCCAATTTAGTTGGTACTGTTTAATATATTCCAAAATTGGCGTAGTCTTCAATTCTTTTAAGATATCGGTGTTCCTTTTCCGATCCCATCTGGTGTAACCCGCTGTTCTGCGCATGAATCTCATTTCACAAGCCGTTATTCTGCTTTCATGTTGTCTTTTTAGTGTCCATGCTTCACTACCAAAGGTCAACACTGGTCTAGCCAAAGTGTTATATATACGTAATCTGGTGTTTTTTTGTACAAGGGATGGTTTCATAACTTGATTAATAATTCCTAAACTTTTATTATAGCCTAACTAGTAATTTTTTCAGGGATATATTTTTCATCCCAGATAGAGAGATAATATCCAAGGTATTTAAATTGATTAGATCTCTCTAAAATTTTATTCTGGAGACAGATTTTACTTTGTATGGGGTCCTTCCCATGAAATGCCATAATTTTAGTTTTGTTAATTGATATTTCCATATTAAATTTGGCAGCTATTTTTTGTAAATTATAAATTGATAGTTGCAAATCATTTTCGGAAAGTGCCAGAAGCGCTAAATCGTCTGCAAAAAGAGTAGCATCGAGTTTGAGGTTCCTATTGATGGGTATATATCCTCGTTGTGTTTTCCTCCATTCATTTATTAATTTATTCATATATATAATGAAAAGCACCGGTGAAAGTCCACATCCCTGTCTTACTCCAGTGCTGATCTTTTCCCAAGAAGATAATTTACCATCTTGTTTAACAGAGATTTCATTATCTTTATAGATGTTAAATTTAGTATGTGATAGGGCCTATCTATATTACAATGTGAGCATGTTTGTGTACTTAAGTACAATCTAACTTCAGTCGTTATGGTTAATTAAATATTCAAAATGTCAGCTGAAATTTTGCATTGTCTTGCCATTTCCCTGATAATTTTTCTAAATTTCAATATATTTTAATGACTCTTGTTTTATTTTACTCATTAATATTGTAACTACAAATTATAATACAGTTGTTTATTTATATAGTGTGTAAATATTTTATTTTTCATTTTAAATTGATGCATACTCATTTATGTTAAAATTTACATTAAACATATATTTTTAAAATAAAATATAATAGGTGCATTACTAATTGTAATATATTGTATTCATCTCTGTAAACTACATATACATGCAAAATTCCATCACAATATCTTGAAAACTTTGGGAGTTGAATCATGGAAACCGCATTGAAAAATAAAAAGTTTCGGAAAACAAGCGACAAACTTACCGATAATGTAGGTACCTTCTAAAATTAAAGGGCTCACTCCAGTGACAGCATTGCACACTTTTAAACATAACTCGAAAATAATGGATATATCAATTAAAATCTTTCAACAATCTATATGAAAAAAAATTAAAAATTAATTTTTTTACCCTGAAAGGTGTAGGTCCCCCTTTAAATCACGACCTTTAGTTAAACCCATCTATTCCACATAATCTAATTTCTCTGATTTTTAGAATACTTTTCTCGTCATATGTCAATGACATATATCGAGTTTCCTCGCGATAAATTGAGAAAAATTGCTGTCGGTAAAGCGATTTTTAAGTTTTTATTTAAAATAGTATATCTTGAGTTTGGTTCCGGAAAAAAAGACTGCTAAGAATGTTAAATATATATATATATATATATATATAAATAAAGATACAAGTAAAGTGAACCCACTACAGACAATGGGAGACCCTTGGGGTAGTAGGAGGGTAAGGCTGCAACTTTTTTCTAGCCAATCGGCACTTGATGTCAGCCGTGCGTAACGGTCGCCTTTACCCCAGAACAAACGCCTGGTACTCATTTCAGTTAGGGGCTAAATCGATCCCAGGGCCATGGAGCCACTAAAAGGTTTGAGTCGGTTTAAAATTCTGGACACTCACCGAGACTAGGACCCTCAACCTTCTGGTTTGTAGCGTATTGCCTTAACCAACTACTCTTCGGCTTGCCCCATTTTTTAAATATATATTTACACACATTTCTGTGCCTATAGTTTTATTTCGTTTTTTCACTCGTCTCTTTCCATCCACTCCATGCCCTCCCGTCCTCTTGTTCTCATTCCAGTTCTTATTTCTTACATCCACGAGTTTTGAGGTCTTAGCAACGGAGTATTGTCTCATATATATATATATATATATATATATATATATTATTGTTATGGTTATAAAACAACACGTTTCCAAAATATATCGGCTCATCACAATTTAGGAACAAGTTTACAAGACTCTTCTTCACTTTTGATACCACATCATAGGACATGTCTATACTCTGAATCTTACACAATATCTATGACTAGAGCATGGAACTCACTTCCCAGTCATGTCAGGGACTGTCAATCGCTATCATTATTTAAATCCAAATTAACTGATATCTTAAGTTCGACACAATGAAAACATTTAACTGCATAACAACTATATAGAGCATTCCATTAATAATCATCTAGGAAGCTACTTACTTTATTTTATATAATTTTAATTTTATTATATGCTATGTTTTTGTTATTATTAGCTAGTATTAGATCACATCATCATTGTATTTTGTTTAGTCTGTATTTTAATAATATCTTAAAATTGTTATATGTATGTAATTTTTGTATAATTCTACTATTCGCTGGTTGAGTGGAAGAGAAGGCCTTATGACCTTAACTCTGCCAGCTGAAATAAAACTTATTATTATTATTATTTATCAGTATTATTATATGAGTATTAGATTACTATTATTATTATTATATATCAAATTTCTAAGTAAGATTGATGAAGATTTGTAAATAAAAAAACTAAGCATATTTTCATGAGAACAACCTTGATAGGTACATTTATTCGGAATTCGCTAAATAAAGAAGAGAAAAGTTTAATTTCAGGTTCTCGAAATTAACCAATTACCCCCATTATGGTTGGCAACGTTTTAAAAACTTTAGTAGCAATCTACATTTTATATGCAATAATGAATGTCTCTATGAATGGAATGTGTAATTAGATAAATGTTTAATTGGGATTTCCAGTGCCTGGAGCTGGATGCTGGAATGTGAAATAGGAACCGCTCGTTTCCTGGAGGCAAGGAGTGTGTCTGTTATGTAACAACAGCTGTACACGCCGCCTTACGCGTGACTTCTCCCCAACTGTCATATATACACATATATTAACCTATTTCCGCCACCTCTGTCTTGTCCTCCTCTCTAGCCACAACTCTTATATCTTATTCCCAACTCAATCTCGTCGCAGACCTCACCAGTGTTGCCAAACTGGACATTTATCTCATTATCAGAAGATATAAGTTGCCGTATTATCTGTAATAGCCATAGTGAGTGACACCAGTGGTATTATACCATTAATTAGACATTCACACTCCATCTCTGGGTCCCAAGTTCGTGTCTCCATCTGGAATTCATGATGGACGTATCGGGAGCCAGGACAGGTTTTTCTCGGGTTCTCTCTCGTTTTCTCCTGCCAAAAAGTTATTCGGCAAATTCTCTGTACTCATGCCATCCATTTCGATTCAATTGGCCATGCAAAAGTGTGACAGGCCAGGTCTGTCGGCATCATTGTTTATCATCATTATCATCATCATCATCATCATCACTGTAGTCCATTTACGAATTTTTGTCATTTGCTGACCTGTTTCTTCCTCAATAGAAACACGATCCAAAAGAGTTTTGGGTGGACGTTCTGGTCTTCTTCTTCCTGCAGGTTGATATCTTAACATTTGATTGGGTATCCTGCGATCCTCCCTTCGATGAACATGTTTTCTAAAGATTCAATGTGCAATTCATTTTTTTATGATTTAGTAGGGCGTATCCTGCAGTCATTCGAAGATACCTCATTTCAGCAGATATAAGCGTCTGTATACCCTTCTGTTCCAGTGTCCATACTTCTCTAACATACAAAAGTGTTGGAAGAGTCAGTGTTTTATACACTTTTATTCTTGCATGTTTTTGGACTAACTGCGTCTTGAAGATAGAATTTATTAACCCTAAAATCCTTTAAAAATTTGATATTTTAGCATTTGCATCATTTTCTTCTTACAGAACTTTAATGATACATGCTTCATTTCATCTCTTCCCTTGACCTGGGATTATGTGGGACACGAGTAGAGGGTTTACTACTTTACGATAAGTAAATCATATTTCATTTAATGAGGCTGTTTAACAACTATGGTCATTAATGCCACAATTTGAAGCTTGACGTGAAATAGGCGACAAATATAACACGTGACCCATACCTCTACTTCCAATGTGATGGAAAAAAAATCATACTTACTGGGTTTGATCCCGAAATGAGGCTAAGATGGTAATCACTAGGGTCCGGAGGCACTTAAAAATTCAACATATTCAGGCAAAAAGGTACTAAAAATCATTAATATAGGCACTAAAATTCAAAATAGGCTCTTAAAAAAATGAACTACAACATAAATTTTTACAGCCTTACGTAAAGAATATAAACGTAGGCCCCTATGCTATCAGTAGCATACGAAGATATCAGAGATGATTTTGGAACTTGATTTGCCATTTTACAAAGAGCATACTTATGTTTTGCAGTGTGTGTGTGATGTGAAACATGACACTTTCTCGCGCAATTCACTGAAACCATCTCTCTGCTAGGTTAGTGGGTTATTATCATTCTTATCCTAAAATATTCTAACATTATTTATAAAGAGAACACTTATAAATTTCTATCCAATGACATGTGTCATGAAGTTTGTCCATTTCAATTGATTTCATTGAAAAACTAAGTTAATTTCTAGAAAAAAATGGCAAATAGGCAGGAATTGTAAGCTGAATTAGGCATTTATAGGCAAAATGAAATTTATGGAAAACAACTCCAGGGTCGTCGGTATGAACTTATATGAATTCACTTTTACAATATTTATAATAGACAACTGTAGGCATTTTCCCTAACATCCGGTCTCTAGTAGTCACTAGTCTATCAGAACTGAATTCATCCTAATTTTCATGTAGGCCTATGGATTCTACTTTCTTCATATGATAATTGAGTACAAGTGACACAACGTTTCTAGGTAGTACAGTACAATCATTTTAACCCGGATTTTATGTAATTACATATTTTAATGCTACATAATTATGCAGGAATAAACACCAGAATGTTGATAAAATACACATTTAAGAATCTTGCACATACATTTTATTTTACATTTTATTTAGGTCTATATATTTAGTATAATCCACCGCTGTGGTCTCGAGGTAGCGTGCTGCCTTGTCACGCAGCGGGCCCGGGTTCGGTTCCTGGGTGAGGTTATTTCAGGGTTCTTCCTCACCTGTAAGACAAATGTCAGGAAGCTTAGGGTCCAACGTTCCCCGAAAATCATCCGGCCATCATCATCATCCTTCACCGGTGTGGAAAGCAACCACACCTATAATTCCCTAGTAAAGCTGCAAAGCATATGAAAATTCTATGATTGCACTGAAAAACCTGCCCTCGGGCAGAATTACAATGAGTGGATAGATGGATGGATATTTAGTATCATATTACATGGCTGAATTCAAATACCTTGGAACAATAATTAAAAATAAGAATGAGGTGCACAAAGGTATTATACATAGGCTCAATTCTGGAAATGCGTGCCATTATACACTACAGGGATTCTTTGCGGTCTGAACTTCCAAAAAAAAAAAAAAACATTAAACTGAAAATACATGAAACTGTTATTCTCCCAGTTATACTATATAGATGTAAAACGTGGGTTCTTACATTAAGGGATGAGAAAAGATTACGAGTATTTGAGATTAAAGTTCTTAGGAACATTTTTGGACCATAAAGAGACGAATAGACAGGTGAATGCAGAAGACTAGGCCTACACAACAGTGAGCTATATGATCTTTATAGGAAACCAGATATAATAAGAACAATTAAGTTTCGTAGACTGCGATGGGCAGGACATGTGGTACGAATGTGGAATGAAAGAACGAAATGTAGGCTTCTTGTAGGAAAACCAGAGGGAAAACGCCCAGTTAGTAGACCAATAATGAGGCGGGAGAATAACATTAACCCACGATTTGTGGAAGGTATATTATGCAGGGGTCGTCATTAGTTTGATCCTTCCGGGAAATTCTCGTATAAGACTTGAAAGCATAATAATAGTCCCTTCGATTGGTTGCTAAAAATACATGTTGTCACTAAAAAGACAACATGAAAGCAGAATAACGGTTTGTGAAATGATATTCATGCGCAGAACTGCGGGTTAAACCAGATGGGATCGGAAAAGGAACACCGATATCTTAAAAGAATTGGAGACTACGCCAATTTTGGAATATATTAAACTAAATTGGAAACACCATCTAGAAAGAATGAGTTCAAATCGGATCCCCAAAGCTGTTTATAATTATATACCAAGAGGACGAAGATCACTGGGCCGTCCTATGAAACGCTGGAGGAAGAAGAAGATATTATGCAGGGGATGATTGGAAACATTAGCTTAGGGTAGGTATGTATAGAGAGCTTATGTCCACGTAGCCATTAACCTACGGATTCGATAATGCCAGTGAGTTAGTTACTAGCGTATATATTTCATACCATACCACATAATTCCATATTGCCTACTTTAACATTATTGCAGAATTATTATACTTACAAGTTTATTTTGTGTATCTATTGAGTTATTATCCAGAACTGTAGCAGGAATTGAAAACAACATAAATGTTATGGTACTCGTGCGTTGCCATTCCGAAACATTTTCGTTACATTCAAATCCAAATTGTACAAGTTCGATGCGACAACAATGCGTCGTTTTAAATGTTTTCCTCTCCTGTTCTCGAAACACGTCACATGTTGTAGTAAACAGTTGCGTAATTTGTTAACCATGGCACCAGTCGCGTCTTCATTGCTGTCAAAGCTAAAAACATGGGTTTATATTGACAGTAACTTCTCTTCCTAACTTGTGATAAACGTATTGAGTGTACAGTGAAACCTCAAATTGAACAGCATTTCCAAAGCAATCTGCGTATTATGAATAAGCAATAGGTTCAAGAAACAGGCATTATTTGCACAGTTTCGGAGGAATCGCACATCACCCAAGAGTGATTTTCACAAATAAATGTGAGAAATTTAATTTTACGTGTAGTTGGTTCATTACATGTTTATCTGCACATTTGACCTATTTCGGTTACATGTTTATGAACATATTTCTCAAATTGATATTTCATAAAATACAGACTCTAATAGTAACTATTGACAAACGATCAACAGTTTAAAAAAAAACTAAAAAAAATTATCGAGAACAGGATCTGATTTATAAACTAAAAAAAAAAAACACAATCTTATATTTGGAGTGTGATGTTATATGTATGTCAAAGTTGGGTACTGATGTAAAATGTGACATAAAGGGACTAAATGCAACAGGAATGTCATTATGGAAACGATCAGCAAAGATAAATAGCCAACAAGAGTGCGTACTAAATGATATAGAAGGAGATTAATCCTCAAAATAACTGGCTCAATTTTTTTTTTTTTTTTTTTTTTTTGGCCACATACTATGTTCAGTAATATCCTTAAAACAATTTTGGTTGGCTAATGTTCTGAAAAAAATTAAGACGAAAGCCAAGGAAGACTGTTTTGGAAGAAATAACACAATTGATAAAAATATAAGGAGAGTGTTATGGTTTTCCTACATATTAAAGATGATTATAATGATGACATTCGCCCGGGTGAAGTATTAAACTCAACATTTGGTAACAGAGTTAAGCGCGCCTCTCTCTCTCCTCTCTCTCGCTCTCTCTCTCTCTCTCTCTCTCTCTCTCTCTCTCTCTCTCTCTCTCTCTCCTCTCTCTCTCTCTTCTCACTTTTCCTCTTCCTCTCTCCCTCTCCCCCTCTCTCACCCCAACCCCTCTTTCTCCCCTCCCTCACTCCCACTCCCTCCCCTCTCACCATAAATATCTAATGACAAATCTCACATCTGGGAAAGAACAATTCTGAAAATTGCAGAAAAATAATTTTTACAAGGGGGGGATTCATAGTTGTTCCTGTGCATTCATTCTAGGCTATATGTCGCAGGTAGTAGTAATTTGAAAACACTTTCTCCTAACTGAAACGGTAAATCTAGATCTTTCCTATGTTCAATCGATGTAGCCTCGGGGGAAAAAGCAATGTTTAATTTTTTTCCCGTAGAACTGATCTCAAGTAGACAGGAAGTTTTGTTACACCGCTGAAGATATAAAGGATGTTGAAATTCCCTTTACAAACTTTTAGGGCTTGTAGAAAGAAAGCATTAGCTAACATTTTGAATACGAACATTTGTCCGGAAACGTACCGTTTTCGTGCTACAAGTACATCAATTTCGCATTAATCGTTCAAAACCCTCACCTCTGTCCTGGATAAATCCATAGTAAATTAATGATTTGTGGTTCTATTAATTACGTTTAAACAGCTGAACATTCGCTGATTTCGTGACAGTGTCAAATGTAAAGGGTAAAATAAATAAACTTCATTTTGTATTTGTAATAATAAGATGAAACGAGTATAGGCCTGCCGGAACACGATTCACAGGTACAATATGTGCAATGAGCTTAGTGGTCGCCACATCAAACCACTGTTATAGTGGGTAGGTACCAACCACAATGTTAATTACAGAATAAAAGTTGGGTTAACTTGCGTATAAACAATAATTCTTACATTGACTATTTAACTCATGCCCCTAATGAGAGTCTATGACTAATCACGTTTCAATGATTTTTGATTTACAACCAATCACAGTCGTGTTTCGCCTGGAATTTACCAACTAAAGTTTATCATAATAAAGAAAGCGCCTCCTTTTTAACATTCTGAATAGGTCATAGCATTATTTTGCAGTGACTGACTCTCTAAGAAATACGGCTACCAGATTGTATATATAGTGCATGAATGCCAACACGTAGCGCATGTGGGAGTTAATATAAAAATATTTGTAGCAATTGATTATACCACCAAAAAAATAAACCACTCTTTGCACTTTCTTAAATGTATTTTTTCCCAGGTAATAACATTCCAGAAAAATATAATTATATTTACATCATAGGACATCAGAAATGAATTAATATACAGTTTGATGTGTTTCATTTTTTCTCCACTATAATGCATTCTTACAATATTGCGTTCATTTGGCAATAAATAATGTGATCTGGTTGCAGTGGCAAAAAAATAAGCAAATGAAGCGTACAAATCGTTTCTCATTTGATTTCAAACATCGCCGTTTACATTAAATATATAAATATTTTAAAATAACTATATTTAAACAAAGATTTGTGAGTAAACAGCTTAATTGTATTCGTTAAATAGTCCTAACAAATGCCATTCTTGTTTTCCAAATTCTCTGGATAAATTCACTCCTCACTTCGTGAGTCGTGAATTCATCGATAATTTGGAAATCACTCGTGGCATTACTTATGACAAGTTGTGTGAGCGTTTTTTTTTGGCTTGATATTGGACATTGTGACGAAATCAATAAATGTTGGGTTTTGTAAATATAATTATTTGAATCAAAAGTAATTAAATTACAACTGGTTTATCCCTTGAAGACGCAGGAGATTTAAACACTTAATGCGAACTTGTACCTGAAGCACGAAAACCATACGTTATTGAAGGTTGTTATTCAAAACGTAATCTACTCAGTCGCTTATACAACCCCGAGAAGTTTGTAATTCGAATCTCCGAACAGCCTACACACACACACACACACACACACACACACACACACACACACACACACACACACACACGCACACGCACACGCACGCGCACGCACGCACACACACACACACGCGCACGCACGCGCGCACACACACCGCACGCGCGCACGCACACACACATACACACACACACACACGCACGCGCGCGCGCACACACACACACACACATATATAATTACATGTCCAGCGCTGTGGTCTCGAGGTAGCGTGCTGCCTTGTCACGCAGTGGGCCCGGGTTCGATCCCCGGTCGGGTCAGTTTTTCGGGGTGAGGTTTTTATTGGGGTTTTCCTCGCCTGTTAGACATGTCAGGAAAACTTTAAGGCCCAAACGGTTCCCGAAATCATATGACCATCATCATCATCCTTCACCGGTGTGGAAAGCAACGGGAAGCTACCACACCTACAATTCCCTAGCAAAGCTGCAAGCATAGCATGAAAATGCTATGATTGCAGTTAAGGACCTGACTTCGCGCAGAATTACTATGGATGGATATAGTTACATACTGTAGAGGCATAACATGAGATTTATAAGCGGTTACTTGGCTTCCAGATTTGAGCGTTTACCTTATAGCCATAGTTTTGACACTATATCACAAGATAGAAATCCCCTAACATTTCTTTTTCACAAGACATCTTGAGTAATCTACTTATTTTATAGAAACCACTGGCTGATCTTGGAATTCCCTCGTCAAGAAATCAGGTGTTGCTCCACACTTTACACTTTTAAGTTAACCTTATACGATTATTTGTTGTTGGATAATATAATTGATTTTCCTTACTCAAACAAGATATTTATTCTAGCTGATTTCATTCTTACCTTTGTTTTCATTTACATTTTTCTGTTTTTCTTTTCTCTTTTATTCGTTAAATTTAGATTAAAGCGACAATTTTCATATGACTTTATATTTATTGTAGCCCTACTCTGTTATAATTAATTTTACTTCAATTTAGTGAGAACATGTCAAACTCATACACTTGAATATTATATTTATTTTCTTCTGTTACAGTGGGAATTTATTTCTACTTACGTTATTTCTCGATCTAAACTTAACAACTCGGTCATAAGATACCCAAATAAAAAATAAATGGTCAAACAATAAATTAGAAGAAAACAAAGAAGTAGAAGTTTTGAAGCACTGATATGAGGTCAAAATATACACTTTCTTGTAAAATTTGTGTACGAATGTATCATCATTTTTAAAATTTAATACATTTTCGCATACTCATCGTTTAATTCTACTTGCCGAAGGCTATCGGGGAATGCATTTCACTAAATTTCCAAAACACCTGTGGGTTATTTTGCCCCGCTCCTTTTGCAACCCTTTTCTGGTCAAATGTACTAAAATATCTTTCCTCTCTTCTACTTCTAACCGATGCCACAAATTCTCAACGATAATAAAATTATGTGAGTTTGGGGATGTTTTAAAAACTTTGGAGTAGCTGTACTGGAGTCTCTTCCACATTTAGGGTGCCATATGTTTGTATTGTCTTGGTAGTGTGAAAAATTGCTAGAAGTCCTAGTTTTCGAGCACTATATTTTTAATGGATTTTGGGAATCCTAAAGTAAATATTATCATCCGTTGTTTATCAATTAAAAACAAGAATCGCAATTACATTCGCTGAGACTACCCCAAACGTTTACGCCACCATCCCCATGATTCAGTGCTCCCTTTCAGGTTTCATTTCTGTACTAGGTATTCTCCATATGTCAAATCTCCCATCTGATTAAAATATATTATATTTGCTTTCATCAACAAAGATTACCGTTTTCCAGAAAAATTGCACCCGTTAAGGCGTTAAAAGGAGTAGCGACGAAAACCTGAAATTAGAATTTTATATTCTGGAGCAAAGAAGTTGACGAGATAGTAAAGTAAAAATACAATAAATTACTAAATACGAAAGAAATTAGTTATGGAGTTAACATGAATAATTAAATAAATAAAATAATTCATTCACTACAATTTTTTAACTGTGTTCTCAAAATAAAATGAATTGGCAAGTTTGTTGCCTCGAAATTTAACTATAAATGTTTCGTACAGCCTTAGATAAAAATGACACGAATATTTAGTGACTCGCAGGCTGCTCTTCAATCGATCGCTGATAAATTTTAATTAAATCCAAATGTGGCGTCTAAAATAGGTATTAAATTGGAAACATGCGATATAGATAGGAGTCATCGTGTGGGGAGAAAGGCGGACCGGCCACGGCCGGTTATCGTCAAATTCGTAAGCTATCGGAAAAGGAGAGAGGTTTTCCAGAACAAAAAACAGCTGAAAGGGAGTGGTGTTACAATTAGGGAAGACTTAACTCAAATGAGGTATAAGCTATTAAAAGAATGCATCACCAAATATGGTGTAACAAATGTGTGGACAATTGACGGAGCAATCCATGTTAAAGAAGGAGATAACAAACGCATCATTCTCCGGGCCTCAGAAATATAATTAGTGCAAACACGGCCAGTGAATAACCGACAGTTATCACTTTAAACATTTTATTAATAGTACATAAATTAAGATATTCTTAGTGACGTGATACCAAGTTTAGTTTGTAAGTTTGTTGAAATATTTTACGACCATTTTTCGTTTAAATGATGATTTTCCTTTGACAGTCTTTGACAGGCTACAGGACAATAACCTTCCCACTCCCCTTCTCGACCCCACTACTTCAAGGAATGCTTTAGAAATAGCTTTGTCCACATACCCTACTTCCTTGCAGGTAGCCCATTTCAATGCTCAGAGTATTACTGCACATATAGATGAGATCAGAACTATTTTCTTCTCTTTAAATATTCATGCTCTTCTCATATCCGAAACGTGGCTAAATCCCACCATTACCTCTTTCTTTAATTGACATGGATGGTTATACTTTTCTTAGACACGATCGTGTTTACAGTCGCGGGGGCGGTATTGGAGCCTTCGTTAGAACAGACCTTACTCCCTAAAATTGTGTATCTATCTAATAACGAACCATCTGCCGAAATATGTTCATAGAAATATTTGTCAGTTTCAAAAAATGTCTTCTCTGTGTAGTATACCAACCTCCTAAAATAAAAGCCATCGCTGAAATTGAGTCCACTTTACAAAACGCGCGAATACAATATGAACACGTTATCGTTATGGGCGACTTTAATATAAATAACTAGTAGACACTGATAACAGACATACACAACAACTGATGGCTACGTTTCCAGGCTTGTGATATGACACTCCTACCCCTACGACCTACACATCACACTCATCACTCTGAGACGTTACTTGACTTAATTGCAACTAATAATCCAGACAGAGTACTTACTCACGGGCAACTGCCAGCCCCGGAATATCAGCACATGATATTATATTCTTAGCATATTCACTGCAGTGCCCTAAACCGACTCGAAAGACTATTACGTATAGAGACTTAAAACTATAGACAATGCAACCCTAATTGAAGAAGCTATGCAGATGCCGTGCATTCAATATGGACGCTGCATTCTGTAGATGAAAAAGTTGAGACACTAAATGACTTTATACTACAATTATACACAGACATGCCCCACCAAAAAACTAAACTCGTGAACCGACGGCCCTGCACACCTGGATGACTCTTTCAATTCGTAACTTGATGACTGATAGAGACGCAGCATACACTAAAAATATAGACTCAACAAAAGACACAATCTCACTCAATATAAACAGTTACGTAACAAGACAAATCAAGCTATAAGAAACGCCAACTTAGACATATACAACCTAACAAATACCAATACTTCAGAAATCTGGAAAAACTTGAATAGAATGGGAATTGGGACAAAAGACACACAGGTAGACAAATTACTACCTGTTTCCTCTGGACCACTCAATAATCACTTCACAGGTATAACTACTACTCCAACGGAATAAAGAACAAACAATAAATGAATTATCACTGACAAATCAACCGACAGAGAACATTTCCACTTCTCATATGTTACAGACTACGACTAAAGAAAGCCATCATGCGAATAAAAACAAAGCAGAAGGAACTGACCGTATAAATATTACTTTATCGAATAAAATAATCGAAGCTATACTACCTACTATAACTCATATTGTTTAAACTCCTCACTACAAACTTCTACATATCCCTCATTGTGGAAACAAGCCCTCGTACGTCCACTGCCTAAAGTTAAAACGCCCTCAACCCCGAACGACTTTCGAACCCATTAGCATTTTACCTACTCTTTCAAAGCCTCTGGAACGATTAGTCCATAAACAACTGACTGAATACATAAATGATTACAACCTTCTAGATCAATTCCAGTCAGGCTTCAGGACAGGACACAATACAAATACTGCTCTACTAAATATTTGCGAAGACATACGCGAAGCTGCTGATAATCGAAAACTTACCATTCTTACATTACTGGACTTTAGTAAAGCATTCGACACGGTAGACTTAGACTTATTGTTGCATAAACTAAAAACCTCTTACTCTCTCTGATAGTGCCACGAAATGGTTCAATTCCTACCTTCATAGCGCCAGCAATCTGTTATAAGGAAATCATACATTATGTTCTTCTTGGTCCTTCCGTAAAGCTGGGGTTCCACAGGGTTCGTACTTGGACGGCCTTTGCTTTTTTCAATCACATAAATGACATATCTAACTCCCTAAAGCATTGCAAACATATTTATTTGCAGACGACATGCAAATCTACATCCCACAGACAATAGTCATAAAGACGCTGTTGCCAAATTAACGAGGATCTTGCTCACTAATGACTTGGACAGTTAAATATGACGGAATTAATCTACAAATCACAACAATCATTATGGGTCACAGAGCTATATCTACAATTGACCTAAACACAGTTTCCATTGTCACTAAACGGAGTTCAAATCCCTTATAGTAGACAGTAAAATTCTATGAGTATTTATTGACAAAAACTAAATTGGAATAACACAATAAACATACATGCAAACAGTCTCTCAATAATACATTCATTAAATCGTGTACAAAATTGTGTTGCCATTCGCCTAGGAAAATTTATAAGAACACTTGCAATGCCCATTTTGAATTATTGTGAACTCTTTTTACAGACTTAAATATTATTTCACGCAAAGACTTCAACGTTTCATAATTATTCTTGCGCACGTTTTTATTTGGGTATTCGCAATTTGACCATGTTACACCGTCCCTGAACAATTATCGTGGTTTCGTCAAAAGATCGGAGAACTGTCCATTCCTATCCCTTCTCTATAAAATACTTCACACATCATCGCCTAATTATTTATCACGCCGCTTCATCAGACTATCCGACACACATAATCTTGACACTCGATCCCATCACACATTGGTCCTTTATATCCCCGCCTCATCACACTGTATATTATTCATTATCTTTTACGGTGTCACATTACCAAAACATGGAATTCGCCTTCCACCCTATGTCAGAGACTGTCAACTATAACAACCTTCAAAAACAAACTTAAGAATTATTAATAACAAACTGACTTATACACCTCACTGATAGTATTCTTTGTAGCAATATTAATATATTTAATTAATTATGTAATATATTAAGAATAACAAATATTTTTATTTGTTTTGTTTTAAATATTGTATAATCGTAAAATAAGTTTTCTATATATATCATTATTTTTCTGTTTTTTAATATACACTAGACAGGGACAATTTAATATGTCGTGCTTGTATACATTTTATTATTAGTTTTAGTCTTAATTTAACTAATATTAACTGATTTATATATAGATCGTATATGTATATTAGATATTATCTTTTGATCAAATTTTTACTTAGTGTTTAATATTAGAGTTAATTAAGATTGTTATATTCTTATGTAATATATGTTTGTCCTGGTGAGTGAAAAGAAGGCCACAGGCCTTAACTCCACCAGGCTAAATAAACAAATCTAAATCTAAATGTAATTTAATTTAAATCTAAACTGAATGGAATTAAGAAATATCATAAAAAATACACAGAACACCCGTGCGTGTCTTGGATACTAGGGCACCAGGGGACTGTGGGAATTGAACGTAATTGAACATGCTAATCAATTAGCTAAATCCACAGTATCTTCTGAGCTTCATTATTCATTTTCAAAGTGACCAATATCCCATGTTAAAAATAAACTGTTGGACTATAATCATCACTGATTGGAATGAACATTGGATAAGGAGTTCAAATGGCGCCTTTGTACTAAAGCGCCTTTCGTCTATAGTACACATAGGCTAAATGCAAAATTTTACTCGTATTCCAAATTCATTTTAACACGATTTATGACTGGCCATGGAAAATTTGGAAGTTATTTTAGAAGATTTAATATTAACCCAGACATTGATCATAATTGTAAATGTCAAGATTCAATACAATCTGTAAAACACGTTTTATTTGATTGTCCTATATTCGAAAGACAACGATTTTGGTTAAACTTTCTTTTAAATGATGATGAGGCTTCTGCCTCAATGTGTAAAGTCATTTTTAAGAACCAAAATATTATTAACATTTTATGAAATTCATATCACACATTCATAACAATATGTAGTATTTTTCTAAGACACTTATAGACGATTTATGTAATTCATAACACTCATTCAAAACCATAAGATTATATTTTTGTTTTGCAATATATAGTGTAATATATTTACAGTAAGCTACAACCCTAACATGTGGCGAAATGGGGTTTCAAAATATTTGGAGATTCAATAATAATAATAATAATAATAATAATAATAATAATAATAATAATAATAATAATAATAATAATAATAATATATAATAATAATTGACTATACTTACTATTGTGATTAAAAGCTACATTTGTCAAAGTTTGTTTGTTTGTTTGTCTGCCTTCAGTCTGGTAATATTGCATAATATAAAACTAAGAAGTGGAAAACCGCATGTAAATAGATAACGCAAGTAACCGCAGTGTATATCCGTAGTGCTCACGGACATGTTGTCGGATTTCCGGTAAGAAGATCCGATCTGACATTCTGTAACCTTCCAGAATCGAGTTCAATGCTTCAAAATTATTTCAAGGAGACTTTTTTAATAATGATTGTGAACTTGAAATAAATATTTGACAGTCGAAAGTAAAGTAAGAAATGATTAAATAGTCTTTATCAGCATTGCTCACTGGCATAAAAATGAATTGATCCCATTACAGACCTTGGGAGGCCCTTGGAGTAGTAGGAGGTTAAGGCTACAAACTTTTTAAACAGTTGGCACGAGATGTCAGCTGGGTTATCAGCCCTGAGTGATGGCCACATTTCCTCCAGAACAAGCGTCCGTTTCTCATTTTTGTCAGAGATTGAGTCGTCCCCAAAGCAGTGATGCCGCCAGAAGTTTAAAAATCCTGTCCCATAGGTAGAGAATCCGTGAAGTGGTTTTATTTTTAGGGAAAATTTGTTTTAAAATTTCAAGATTTCGATGTTATTGGGAATCTGGCGGTGTTATTCTAAAAGAAATGTAAATTTGAGTCATTTTAATCCTGGTGTAGTATATTGAACCCAATAAGAATAATATATTCAGTAGTTTAAGGTAAACGTTTAGCTTGTACAATTGATATCGATTTTAATGCACTAAAATGCATTATTTTATATTACATCTATATTGTGAACTGTGTTGCAACCATTTCCCTTTGCAAGAGTGCATGGAGGAAACAGATATGGCTGTTGAAAAGAAGATGGAATTCGAAAACGTGCTTAAAAAATGCATTATGAAATTTGTTAATATACAAAAAATAATCTCTGTAATATCGTGTTTTATTTCGCGTGACAACAGGCAGGATTTCGCTTTATTTCGCGAATTCATAAATGCTTTTTTTTTTTTTTTGAAGTTATAGGAAGTGGAGTTAAGAAATGGTACAAGGAAATGATAAAATTAGAGCATTTCGCGTTATCGCGACTCGCGAATATCACGGATCTCTACCCATAGGTATTCGAAACTCCGACCTTCCGGCTTGTACAGTTTTGCCTTAACGAACTATGCTATACCAAAATATTAACATCATTTACTTTTTATCCACCCATAGTAATTCTGCCCGAAGGCAGGTCCTTCACTGCAATCATACCATTTTCATGCTATGCTTGCAGCTTTACTAGGGAATTGTAGGTGTGGTAGCTTCCCGTTGCTTTCCACACCGGTGAAGGATGATGATGATAATGATAAGGATGATGAAGATGACGATGGCCATATGATTTCGGGGACCGTTTGGGCCTTAAAGTTTTCCTGACATTTGTCTTACAGGTGAGGAAAAACCCCGATAAAAACCTCACCCAGAAAAATTGCCCCGTCCGGGGATCGAACCCGGGCCCGCTGCGTGACAAGGCAGCACGCTACCTTGAGACCACAGCGGTGGACTTACTTTTTATTGAACACATAAATGAAAGTAAACTCGTGTTCTGCATCTTCCATTAAACACGTATTTTAATTAAACATTGTATATACATGTGATTAATGAGTTACTTACATTGGACATTAGGAAAATTATGAGTTAAGAAGAAAACAAATACTGAAATAATGCAAGAATAATGATAATACAGAGGAGAGAGAAGTTAGACGAGGATACGTTCAAGAAATAAGAAAGATAGGATGAGATTGGAAATGAAGTAAATAAAACTGATTCATGAAGATTAAATTAGAAAGAGGAAAATTATAATCAGAGGAAATACAATTTGATACATGAAGAAAGAGTAGTTAAAGAATAGGGAAATATACATATGACCTAATTCCTCATATTTCATTGTTTCGGCTATCATTCTTTGGAATTCCGCTCTCTTATACACTGCTCAAAACAATTAGAGGAACACTATGAAATATGCAAATATTTTTTCATTGGATAAAAGTACAAACATGAAATTAATAAAGTACATTATTTGTGGTTATTTATTTATTGCTCGTGTCAGTAAAAACAAATGAATAACGCCGACAATTAACTTTTCAAATAATTCCGCTATGTAAGCAATTGAATCTTGTGTTTATTTTTCAAAGTTAAACACTCGTTATATAGAGTTGGTACCGTGTATGGCCTCCACGACATTCGATGACAGTTTGGCAACTTCGTGGCATGCTCCCAATAAGATTCTGGATTTCCTCTTGCGGGATATTCTCCCATTCCTCCTTCAGAGCATCTCCAAGTTGCTGCAGAGTTTGTGGAGCTTAATGTCGGTTCCTGACCTTCCTGTCTAGAAGATCCCACAAGTGTTCAATAGGGTTGAGGTCTGGGCTGATCGCTGGCCACTCCATTACCTCAATTTCATTCCTCCTCAGGAAATCCCTGGTGACAGCCGCAGAATGTGCCCAGGCATTATCCTGCATAAAGGACTGCCTAATTCAAAAACCGTTCAAATGCAATATTACTGAACACATGTTTAGACATTACATATATCAAACATGCAGAGTTACATGTGGCGTGTAAAAAGCACCTATATGTCTTGGGGAAAACTGAGATAGAGAAAGGATGAATATATACCACTTTCATTACCAACTATACGCATTGTATTTGTATATTATTGTCCAATATGTAGGCCTATATTAATGTAATCATAGTTGATCCATAATTATTAATACTTATATAATTTAACGATGATGAAATGGAATAGAACACAATAGGTATTAAAGTCATCGGGTAAAATAAAATTATTATTATTATTGTTATTATTATTATTATTATTATTATTATTATTATTATTATTATTATTATTATTAACCAGACAATGAGAACAAGCAAGAAGGTAGTAACAGTTAAATCTAGTAAATTTTGATGGGTAGGAAATATGGAACGAATGAGGAATCAAAGTCGGATACGGAAACATCATTTAGGCTAAACAAAGATAAATAGTTCAGTTATTATTATTATTGCTATTATTATTATTATTATTATGATTATTATTATTATTATTCACTTCACGGGCTAGGCATAAATTGCCTGTTCCGCCTCACAGTCGTTCTGTCTATCTTTTCACTGGCCTTCTACATTCCTTGAACCTCTTGGCTTGTAGTTGAATGCTGCTCTTGGTAATCTTGTTACATTCATTCTTTCCACATGTGTAAACCATTTCTCTCTATATTCTCCGATTTTCTCATTCAATAGATATATATTTAACTCTGTTCTTATATTTTCATTCCGTATCCGATCCAATCTTATGCAGTCTTTTGTTCTTCTAAGGAAGTTCATTTATGCGCTTTGTATTCTACTGAACACTGTGAGATAAATGAGTTTGGAAATGTTTTACATGGTCGGGTTACCAGCCCAGACGCACAACCACCTTCATAGTGGATCGGGGATTTATTTCGGAGTTTCCTTCTCCTAGACGGGTTGCTAACCAACGCTTTGGAGTCCTATATACCCCTTGGCTTGCAGGTTTCCTCTTCCGCCTTCTTTACCGTTGAGAACAATTTTCTTCATCCGCTTCTGAAGCCGTTCAGGTATCCCGCATTTGAGCTAGTTCGCTTCCCTTCTCTTACTAGATAGCAAGCTAGTTAAAAACCAGACTTCCCTATCTGAATGTATAGCTGAATGTCAGGGTTTGCTACGAGACAGAACAAAATTAAGACAAAACAAACCATTAACACCCACATTCATACTAAAATATGATGATGATTATGATGGCCACATATTGTTCGGGGACTATATGGGACTAAACGTGTCCTGAAATTTGTCTTGCAGGTCAGGAAAAACCCCGAAAAAAATATCACCCTGGAAACTTGTCCCGATCGGGGAAACAAACCGGGCCCACTGCAATCGAGGCAGCGACGCTACCCCAAGACCACAGCGGTGGACTAATAACATCAATAAAAATAAAATAATAATAATAATATTTATTAAGGAATATCCCAAAATATAGTGTTACTCCTTCAACCCAAAGTGATTTGTCGCCTGAGGTTTCTGTCTAAAGCATCTTCTACCCTTCAAATCCCTAGCTTCCATACTTCTTTTCACTCCATCCATCCATCGTTCTCTAGGCCTGCCTCTTCCACTTATTCCATTAGCTTTCCAATTAAAGATCTTCTTAGGTATTCTCTCTCCTTCCATTCTTATGAGGTGTCCATACCATTTCAAACGTTTTTTTTCTATTTTTTCTAATGTTTTTTCAACTTGCATAATTTCCCTTATTGTGCTGTTTCTGAACTTATCCCTTCTTGAAATTATTGTCGATCGCCTCCAAAAATCCATTTATACTGCTAACAGCTTGTTGGTTTGTTTTCTACTTACTGTCCAGGTTTCGGACCCATATAATAAAATGCTTTGTAACAGAACTTGAAATATAGTTTTCTTCATTCTGTGTAATATATTTCTATTCCAAAGCACTGAGATGAACATACCAATGATTCTTCTTCCATCAGTTATTCTTCTTTCAATTTCTGCAGTTAAATTCTCACTTTTATGTAACATAGATACTAAATATTTAAAATTTTTAACATTACGTATTCTTCTGAATTACATTTTAGCTCATCTGTTGTATCCAATGATAGATATTCTGTTTTATTATAATTAATCTGTAATACCCATTTTTGTGTTCTATCTCTAATTTCTTAACTTATAATAATAATAATAATAATAATAATATTAATAATAATCTTCTTCTTCCTTTCATGTGACAGGCCTAGTGGTCTGTTACAGTCTCAATCCAAAGTTTGAAGTCTGCCCAAAGATCTCTTGCCTGGTGGCTGGTAGTTTAAGATTTGACGTGGTATTCTTGTTCTGCTCATTCCTCTTACGTGAGATTTCCAGTTGTTTTTGTATTTTTGTATATATTCCATGACTGATTCTGTTTGTAATTCTTTGAGAATCTCAAAATTCCTTTTATGGTCTCTTCTTGAGTAACCTGCAGTACGTCTCATAAATTTCATTTCTGCCGCAGTTAGTCTTTGTCCACGCCTCACTGCCGTAACATAATATGGATGTGGCCAGTGTTTTATAAATTCTAGTTCGTGTGTGTTGCTGTACTGTGTTTGGCTTGAAAATATTATTTATATTTCCTGTTACTCTGTTAAATTTTATAATTTTTTTACTAAAACCTTTTTCCTCTTCGTATGTAACTTGGTATCCGAGGTGGTTAAATTCCGATTGTCGATTGAGGGTCTTTCCACTTTTCAGCGGTTGCCCTTTTACCATCCCGGCTGCTGGCCCTTCACATCCACGTGTGTCAATCACAGAGGTAGATGATCAACAGCCAGTGTAGGGGTGACATGTGGTTAGCATGTCGAGTCCCCCAGCCGTTATAGCTGGTTCCTCAACCTGGAGCCGCTACTTATTGTAGCTACCCAATTGCCTCACGATGCTGGGTGGGCACCGGTCCCATACTGGCCGAAATACCATGAGAAAATTTCTTCCCCCATGGAGACTCGAACCAGCGCAAGTCCCGTAGCTCTGCGCCAAGGCTTCCTACCTTAACCGCTCGGCTACGGCGCTGGACTCGAGATGGTTAAATGTGTTATTAATATTATTGTCTTCTTCTTCTTCTTCCTCCTTCCAAGTATTAGGCCAAGGCCTGTGACGATCCTATAGAAAATTTTCCCTTATGGGAAATTCTCGTATAAGACTTGAAAGCATAATAATAGTCCCTTCGATTGGTTGCTGGCCAAAGGAAGGCAAGACCAGTGATGGGGCTGCCATCTTATAGCCTCTGGTCAGGCTTTTCTGGAGAAGAAAAGAAAATAAAGGAAAGACGAAATGGAAAAAAGGAAGGACTCCCTAGCCCTCGGATGCCCTAATAGCGTTGGGATCGTAAAAACAAGAGTTAACCAAGAGAGGTTAGATAGTAAAGTTAAAAGAGTGCAAAACACAAGTAAGTGGAAGAAATGTTTTGCACAGCTTGGGCACCTTGTGGTCGCCATCCACATATCCCCTAGATGAGGACCCCTGAGGGGTAATATTATTGTTATTATTATTATTGTTATTATTATTATTGTTATTATTATTATTGTTATTATTATTATTATTAACTAACTTATTGTTATAATTATTGTTGTTGTTATTATTATTATTATTATTATTATTATTATTATTATTATTATTATTATTATTATTATTATATTATTATTATTATTATTAACTAACTTATAGACACAATCGTACCATGAAATTTATGCCCGTCTGCACACAAAGTTTATTATATAATATTCTGCCTTGTCACGCAGCGGGCCCGGGGTTCGATTCCCATTCGGGACAGACACCTGGGTGAGGTTTTTTCGGGGTTTTTCCTCGCCTGTAAGATAAATGTCAGAAAGCTTAGGGCCCAACGGTCCCCGAAAATCATCCGACCATCATCATCATCCTTATCATTATCATCACCATCCTTCCGGTGTGGAAAGCAACGGGAAGCTACCACACCTATAATTCCCTAGTAACAGCTGCAAAGATAGTATGAAAATGCTATTATTGCAGTGAAAGACCTGCCCTCGGGCAGAATTACTATCGATGGAAATAATACTAATTTTTTATTATATACAACTTTCCTCATTAGAGGATTTTCTCAAGGACTAAGTGTTGCAGACAATTAATTTTTGGAATTGGTGAAATATATTTTGTAAATACATTTAAAAATTTTCAAATTGTAGGCCTAATTGAAGTATATATACTATAAAGTAGACATTTTGTAAATATGGTTTCTTAAAATTGAAATTGATCCTCTAATTGCAGCGATGGCAATTTTAGAAAGATACATCCTGTCCAAATATAAGGAATTCCAAAATTTGACTAAGGATCCTGGTATAATACCTCTTGTCCGGATCATCACAGACATCTTTGTAATAGTTAATTGTTGGCTCATACTCGTATACGGCTTTCTTTTCAGAGTCAACTTCTTCAGGTTGGCCACTATGAGTCTCAAAACGAATTGTGGGATCTAATATCATACCAACTTTAGAAGATGGTCTAAATGCAATAATATCTATTCGTCTGTTACTTCTATTGGTGGCCACACCATTAACTTCCTCATAAACTGTGTATCGATAATCTCGCAAGGCTTCTGCCATCATATTAGTATTTTTTAGTTATATTATTGTTATTATTATACCCAATTAGAACATTATATTATTTTCATATAAGTTTTTGTGAAACGGTTAATGGAATTATAGGGAAAATATATACTACAGCATTTAATTAGACAATGTTGAGTTAATTAATAATAACAGGTTTAAAGAGTTTGTTTGAGAAATAAGAACTACAATTAACAAGTCACATGACGTGGTTTCCGTTCTGATGTTTATAATACATTTCCTGCATATCGAATAGATTTTTTATAATATCGTATCGGTGATTATATGGGTGCATATCCTGTCATACACCTAAATGAACTTATGTAACCCCGAGGAGGTGGAAAAAGTGTTTAAAAGTACTTCTTTAAACAAGAACTCCTAGTTCTTTTGTATTTCAGAGTATCCAAATGAAACAATCATACGTTATTATTTTACCAGAAATGTTTCTCGTCATATTCATCATCATCATCATCATCTTATCCTCCATATTCTTTTTTCCTTCATATTTCTTCTTAATCTTCTTTTTCCTTTTCTTCTTTTTATCGCCATTCTATTTATTATTATTCTTATTCTTCTTCTAAAAAATCGTCTTACTGTTATTCGTCTTTTTATTTTCTTCTTCTTCTTCTTCTTCTTCTTCTCTTTATAAAGACAATATCCTTGTCAGTGAAAACATTATTATCTACTTTCACCTGTTTTTCACTTCTTGATCGCCATGGTATCCTACAATTCCTGTTTCGTTTTACAAATCAGTATTCCTTTGTCTTGCCTTTATTTTCTTCCCTAAATGTTACCTTTATTCCCACTTATTAAATGTTTCCTTGTGAAGAACACGATGGATGGATGTATTTGATTAAAATATTACTGATCATGAACATCGGAATCTAATATCCGGCAGCGATGCAGACGACCCCCTGGTAGTCAGCTCAAGGATTATTTGTATAAATTTCAATTGTAAGAACAAGGATAAATAAGTGAAATATTTTAGCCTTGTGTATCTTGGAATTTCATTTTATTATATTGCTGTGGAAATAGTAAATACAACTTAACTCCTGTTGCCTATAGACACCAAAATATGTAACAGAAAAATATAATTCCTTTCCTAGAATCAATGTAATAAATAACAATATACTTCCTATGGTGGGACTAGAAACAATCCCTTATTTTAAAAAACAATAGAATAAACTGAAATTCAACCTACACTTAAAATAAAGAAAAAGTGGGAAGAATTCGAAGTGAGTTTCTGCTAAATAGGTCAAACTTTTTCATGCAATGCTATTGGTGTACGACATCCTCCATATACAGGTGTTGTCAAAAAACACCGACAACAGAGGTGAGGTAGTATATTGAGATATGTTGATCATTTTTAATAAGATACCAATGTCCGGAAATGGTGCGTTTTCACACTATCAGTAGCTAACTTCTCAAGAGTTCCGATAGTTGGATTTCAAGACTCAGTACTTTACAATACTGTCACAGTCTTATCAAGTTTTCAAGATATCCATCTCCCATCTCACTGCAGAGCATACATCGGCGGTGTAGTGATTGGAGCAAACGTTCAAATACGCCTGACCTCGTTTTAATTAATTCTGTAGCAGCATGGATTCGGGCTATAAGACCCATACGTGACTCTACTGGAATCTGATAAACATACTGTTTCATGGTGGGCCCCTCCATCAATCCATTGACCTGGATACGTGGTATCCAAATATCTTCTCACAATGGCATCGAAGTGAGCTTGAGCTCCGTCATGTTGCAGCCACATTCCGTTGCGAAGCCACATACCATAGGTTCCGTACCTGTGAGGTGTTGTCAAGTAATAAGTCTTCAAATCCTTCGAAATAACACTGATCTTGTGACATAATTAACTACTCATAGTGTGAAAATGCATCATCTCCGGACATTCGTACCTTATTGAAAAATGATCAACATATCTCAATATACTACCTCACTTCCGTTGTCGGTGTTTTTGGCAAAACCCTGTATATCGACTGGAAGAATAAAATATTTTAATTGTGACTACAGCTGATTACGATTGCTCCCATATGCCGAACGACAATTTCTGGAGTTTTCACAGTTAGGGGATTTCGCAGGAATTAAGCCATTGAACTAGTACTCGTGAAAATATTCTTGATTGTTTACAAACCTTCGTCGGTCCTAACTTCTAGACACCAAATATATCCATGGCAAATTTATATATGAAATATGTGTCTTGTCAGAGAGTGTGTTAACGCTCTAGCGGCCAGATGTCTTTTCGGGACTAAACTCGGCATATAGCAATCAATTAAGAAACGTAAGGTCGAGTTCGTTAGCCAGCAAAATCTGTCTACTAGAACTAGGGGTTTACCTGAAAACCGAAGTTTAAAAATTCTCACGCGTTACCAAGTTCCAACGAAACTCGAATGTAGCATTTAAGTTAGAAAGGTAATATAATAATAATAATAATAATAATAATAGTAATGATGTTGATGATGATATTGATGATAATAATAATGATGATGATGATGATGATATTGATAATAACAATGCTGATTATATTGATAATAATAATTATGATGATAGTAATGTTGATGATGATAATGGTGGTGATAATAATGATGATGATGATAATAATAATAATGATAATGGTGATAATAATAATGATGATGGTGACAATAATGATGATGGTGATAATAATTATAATGATGATAATGATAATGGTAATGATGGTGACGATGACGATGATAATAATAATAGTGATGGTGATAATAATAATAATAATAATAATAATAATAATAATAATAATAATGACGATAGCTTTGTTTTACCTGGCAGAGTTGTCTACCACTCAACCAGCTTTAAAAAGAATAATCTTACTTTTAAATGTCAATAAACATGAACGATTACATGTTACGGTATATATACAATACAATTATTATTTATAATGTATTTTGATTTACTCTAGATTTAACGAATTAAATATAAAATGTATAAGATATAAAAAACGAGAAAAATTGTTAATGACATAGAATAAATTTAAATAAATAGGAAAAAGTGTATTATTTGAGAAGAAGTCGGATATCGAGTTCCTTTATCAGTAGAGTAGGACCATTAAGAGTATGGGTTAGCATGAATCCCGAAATATTAATGGAGACCTTTTCAACCCCTTATCGGGTGCAATTTTTATCCTCCAGTAATGAAATTTGATAGGTATGATTAAATTCTCGAAGGAGAACAATATTTTGAAAATTAGAAAAATTGGGATATGGATTCTACACCCTGAGGAATTTGCTTTATATACCCAGTTCCTGTCGGTCGCGGTGGTCTAGTGTTTGTTCCTTGCCTCTAGTCCCGAGGGTTGCGGGTTCAATCCCGGCCGGAATCGATGGATTTTTTGGATGGAAACAATCAAGGGACAAGTCCTTCGGGAGGTACTTTAAGCCGTAAGTCCCGTGTCTGAAGATCTCAGGCTCGTAAAGAATCTCAAGTCTGAATAGAATACCTCTGAGCAAAATTTAATTGATATTTATCCATCCGATTAATATCTGTTTTCTATTAGATGACTGCCCCTGGCTATGAATTAACGGCATGTCCCTTGCTGGTATCTGTAGAGAAATAATTAACTCACTCACTCACTGGCATTCCCGAACCCGTAGGTTCATGGCCGTACGGGCATAAGCTCTCCATATACCCCTACCCTGAGCTAATATTTCCCAATCATTCCCTGTATAATCTTCTTCCCTCAAATCGTAGTTAATGACATTCACCCACTTCATTCTTGGTCTACCAACTAGGCTTTTTCCCTCTGGTTTTACTACAAGAAGCTTCCATGCACGTCATTCATACTCCATTCGAGCCACATGTCCAGCCCATGTCACGGTCTATAAGACTTAACTGTTCTTATTATATCTCGGTTCCTATAAAGATCATGTAGTTTACTACTATATAGTCCTCTCCTTTCACATGTCTGTTCATCTCTCTTTGGTCCAAAAATTTTGCTAAGAACTTTATTCTGAAATACTCTTATCTCCATTTCTTCCTTAAAGTTAACGTTCATGTCTCGCATCCATATAACTGGTAGAATAATTAATTTATACATTTTCAGTTTAATGTTTTTTGAATGGAGTTGGGACGTCGAGAGTCCTTGTAATGCATAATAGCACGCATTTTCAGAATTGAGCCTACGTTTAATTTCTTTGTGCATCTCATTCCTATTTGTGATTATTGTTCCTAGGTATTTGAATTCAGCCACTTCCTCAAAAGTTCCCTTATTTGTCATTAGCTGTCCATTTCCATTATATAATGTATTTCTATATGTGACCATATATTTAGCTTTATTGACATTTACTTTCAGTCCCAATTTCTTGGTGTTACTCAATAGTGTCTATAGAGAAATAAGCGTAACTAAATTAATCTCGTTAAGAAAATTCCCACTTGGGAAGCGCTCATGTCTCGACGCGGGACGAACGGGGATCAATTAATAAATCAATCAATAAATCATCTAGTTTATATGTAACGGACTGTATTTGTCTTAAGAGTAAAATTGAGTGGGTGGTGGTGGAACACACAATTCATCATAAGTAATGCCACGAGTGATTTCCAATTTATCTAGAGAATTTGGAAATCAAGAGTGGCATTTGTTAGAACTATTTAACAAATAAAATTAAGCTGTTTACTCACAAATCATTATTTAACTATAGTTATTTTAAAATATTTATATATTTAATGTAAACGGCGATGTTTGATAACAAATGAGAAACGATTGATACGCTTCATTTGCTTCTTTAGTTTGTCACTGCAACCAGATCATCTTATTTATTGCCAAAGGAACGCAGTGTTGTAAGAATGCACTCTAGTGGACAAAAAATTAAATTGTATATTAATTCATTCATTAATTCATTTGTGATGTCCTATGATGTAAATATAATTACATTTTACTCGAATATTATTACCTGGGAAAAAATACATTTAAGAAAGTGCAAACAGTGGTTTCTTTTTTTGGTGGTATAATCAATTGCTACAAATGTTTTTTATATTAACTCCTGCATGTGCTACGTGTTGACAATCATGCACTATATATACAATCTGGTAGCCGTATTTCTTGGAGAGCCGGTCACTGCAAAATAAAACTATGACCTATTCAGAATGTTAAAAAAGGTCCAGCTTTCTTTAATATGGTAAATTTAATATAGATAAATATTTGGTGAAACACGACTGTGATTGGTTGTAAGACAGAAATCATTGAAACGTGATTAATCATTGACTCCCATTTGGGGCATGAGTTAAATAGTCAGAGAAAGTGAATGTTCCTTGATGCTTGCACAGGATGAGTATGTCTACATCTACAATGGCGTAGCCCAGTGTTGAAGCTTATCCTCTCCTTTGTTAGAAGTTACTGTACCAAGTCAATTCAGTTACTCTTATTTGCCCATAAATGTCATTAATGGTGTACTGTCAACATACTGACATAATGAGACATCTAGCAGGCAACTAAGGTACTACTAGGATGATGAGGTCGGAAAATATTTGCTTAGATGCCTTTTTATTCAGGCTTAACGATATTTTACGAGCCTGAAAATCTTCAGATTAGGGGCCCATGGCTTAAAATCCCTCCCGGAGGACTTTCTCCTTGGATTTTCCCATCCTAAAATGTCCATCGACCTCGGCCGGGTTTGAACCAGCGATCCTCAAGACTAGAGGCAAGGGGTAACCACTAGTCCACGACGACCGACTAATGTTATCTAAGTCTATTACTTATGGAACCTGTGGGTGCAATGCCGCAGTTATTGATTATGTTAATGACTATACAACTCATGCCCCAAATTGGAGACAATGACCTATCACGTTTCAATGAATTTTGTTTTACAACCAATGACAGTCGTTTTTCACCTCGCTCTTTATAGAATGCTCCTTACCATAATAAAGAAAACAAATCCTTTTTAATATTCTGAACAGGTCAGACCATTATTTTGTAGTGACTGACTCTCCGACAAATACATCTAATATAGTAATGAAAGACGTGCATGGAAGCTTCTTGTAGGAAAACCAGAGGGAAAACTCCCCGTTGGTAGACCGAGAATGAGGTGGGAGAATAACATTAACTATGATTTGAAGGAAGTAGATTATACAGCGAATGATTGGAAAGCATTAGCTAAGGAAAGGGATGTATGGAGAGGTTATGTCCGCGCGGCCATGAACCTACGGGTTCGATAGCGCCAGTGAGTAAGTAGTAGTAGGACTTGACTAGTTAGTAAATATAGCAAATAATGAATAGATTTCTTCGAACTACACATTTTATATTGTGTGTTCAAAAATTGTGTTTTTAAATAATGATTTAATAATAATAATAATAATAATAATAATAATAATAATAATAATAATAAATGGGGCACGCTGTGGCGTAGTGGTTAAGGCACTGAGCTACAGGTCGGAGGGTCGAGGGTTCAAGTCCCGTTGGGGTCAGGATTTTTAAACTGACCCAAACCCTCTGGCGGCACTATGGCCCTGGGGTCGACTCAGCCTCTAACGGAAATGAGTACCAGGCTCTTGTTCTGGAGGTAAAGACGGCCGTCACGCAGGGCTGACAACCCGGCTGACATAAAGTGCCGATTGTCTAGAAAAAGTGGGAGCCTTAACCTCCTACTACCCCAAGGGCCTCCGGGCCTGTTGTGGGATCACTTTACTTTTTTACTTTAATGATAATAATAATAACTATAATAAATAATAACTCTAACTCACTGGCACTATCGATCCCGTAGCTTATGGCTGCGCGGACATAAGATCACCATACATCCCTATCCTGAGCTAATGCTTTCCAATCATTCCCGTATAATCTGCTTTCCTCAATTCATAGTTAATATCATATAAGTTACCTCATTCTCGATATACCAACTGGGCGTTTTCCATCTGGTTTTCCTACAAGAAGCTTCCATGCACGTCTTTCATTCACAATTCGTGCCACATAATAATCAAATTAATTAATAACCTATAATGTTGTTTATAATATATAGTTTGATGTTTCGTTTTTCCTACACTAGGGTGTATTCCTACAATTTTGCGATCTTATTTCAAGTTTCCCACGCCAGATGGCAATAAATAATAATATATGATCATGATGCACTGGGTGGACAAATGAAACATAACGACACAATTCTGATTTGTTTTTAAATATCGCCGTTTACATTAACAGTCTTACTAATAAAAATCTCTTATACTGGCTTTCATCAGTTGTTTAATTATACAATATATAAGCCTTATGTAGATCACGTATAATTTCCTTACTAATAAACGTTGTGCCGGGGCTATATAACAAAACGACGGTTATACACAATACGTCACATATTCGTCATCATAATGACGTCAGAACATTATTACGCGCAGTTTGTAACAGAAATAAAACAACATCAACTAGTGATTAATTGTGTAAGAAATGAATATGAATAAAAATTAATAGAGATTCCTTAATTGGGGAGGTACGGAAAAAAGAAGTGAGTTTTAATTTATAAACATTTCCCTTTACGCTGTGACAAATATATCGTAGAATTGGTTTCACAGATAATGTGCTGCCATCTAACGTCAAGAATTTCGAACAATTCTTGGAAACTAATAAAAGTTTTTCCCATTACTTATGAATTATATGCGTGTTTTAAGATGCGTTAGAAAACAATCAAACTAGTAGGAAATGTTACCGACAACAGAATAACGTTTTAAGCGAAAAAAAAATCATAGTTTCATCGGGAATCGAACCTACGGCCTCACGGATCCTAGTCAGAGGCTCTAACCACAAGACTATCAAGCTAACATGTAGGTTCCAGCAATAATAGTACCTCTATAATTAAATTTATTTTTATATCGGTGTGTGTGTTATGTATTAAATATGCAAGAAAGTTGTCTTAAAATAATATTATGAAGCAATTAAACTACATTCAGGTTAAATCTTGTCTACAGCTATTATTGTAGAACATATTCTTTTGTGAATCAATGTTCAATTTAAAAAAATATTATTAGGCCTAATCGAGAATGAGTGTAACGAAGGGCATTTTATGATGCCTTTATTTTATTACCCAGAGCTTTATTAATATTATTTATGCTCTGTGCATCCATCAAACAGTCGTTAAAGTGTTGCATTTTGGGTTAAATTTAAGGAAACTTTAATCAATATCATAAGAAAACAATCAGTTGATCTTGAAGTCCGACATTTTGTCTAGTTGTACAATCCTTAAACAAGGCTGGAGGCATGTATAACGATTCCCATGTAAAGTTGTACACCTCTTATACACTGAACTCCTAATACAGTGTTTATTAGTAAGCATTTTCAACTGAGATGTGTATAAACCTTGTATAAAAGTTATATATGGATTATTAGTAAGAGGGTATATATATATATAAATATTTTAAAATACCAGTAACTATATTTAACTAATCTTTCTTGGTAAACAGCTTAATTTTATTCGTTAAATATTCCAGATGAATGCCACTCTTGATTTCCAAATCCTTTAGATAAATTTACTCGTCACTTTTTGAGATTCTGAATTTATCCATGATTTGAAAATCACTCGTGACACTACTAATGAAACTATTTCAAGTAGCATAGAATAAATTAATAACTTGTTTATTTTGATATTTTTACATGTGCTACTCCATGTGAGCTATTGTGACAGCTCGTAGGTGGAAGGCTAACGTTATCTATTGCATAGAGGAGTTACTGAACCTCGTTTATCCCGCGCTGGGACATAGATACTTCCCTAGTGGGAAGTTTATTAACCACACTAATTTAGTTACGCTTATTTCACTACAGATGTCAGCGAGTGACGTATAGTTAGTACATCGCCTTGAGGAGATATCTGGTGACAAACTGAAGTATTACTCAGATAGAAAGCGATCGGTAAATTTTGCAGAGCTTTTTTTATTCAGATTTCAGGTTCTTTTACGAGCTTGAAAATCATCAGACTTGACACCCACGGCTTAAATTCCATCTCCGAAGAATTGTCCCTTAGATTTTCCCATCCTAAAAATCCATCGACCCCGGCCAGATTTGAACCCGCGAGCCTCGGGACTATAGGGAATGAACCACAATCACTAGACCACCGCAACCCGACATACCTAAGTTAACTTCCGTTTATTTTGCCGCCATGAGCGCATGTTTCATATAGTTATTGCGTCATATGATTATGTTTATGCTTTATAATTCCCTTCTATTATAATACCAAAGCAATCGATTTTTCTAAATAATGCATTTTGAACAGCAGCCTACGTTTTCTTAAGTGTTTAGCATTTATTTATTAAGTTGCAATTGGTCTTTGTCCTCTAACAGTGGGACATTAAACACGATGATTTGAAGAGGAAAAATTTTATGGAGAGTGGAAAAGGCCTGAATCATAAAATTAAATTTAAGAAAATCAAAATATGTAAACTTTTCTGTTCGGTATTTAAACACTGCTAACATCTATACTCTCAAATCCTTTTGCTGCTTTCCGATAATGATGAACATATTATTGTTATTATTATTATTATTATTTATTATTTATTATTATTAATATTATTAATATTACTATTATTATTATTAATATTATTGTTATTAATATTATTGTTATTATTATTATTACTATTATTATTATTGTTATTATTAATATTAATATTATTATTATTATTATTATTATCATCATTATTTTAATATTTTTATTTTTATTTTATTATTTTTTTTCATTATTATTACTATTTTCCATTATCATTATAATTATCATAAGTAATGCCACGAGTGATTTCAAATTTAGTAGAGGATTTGGAAATCAACACTGGCGTTTGTTATGACTATTTAACGAATAAAATTAAGCTGTTTACTCGCAAATCATTATTTAAATATAGTTATTTTAAAATATTTATGTACATATTTTATATAAACGGCGATGTTTGAAAACAAATGAGAAATGTTTGGTTATGTTTCATTTGTTAATCACTGCAATTTGATCTTACTATTTATGGCCATATATGATCGTAATATTGTAAGAATGCACCCCAGTGGTGAAAAAATGAAACACGTCAAACTATATATTATGACCAACATTATAGGTTATTAATTCATTTTTTCGGAAACAACTCAGTAAAATCAGTATTTAAAAACACAATTATTGAACACAAAATTGTCAAATGTGTTGGTCGAAATGTTCATTATTTGCTTAATTGAACATAGGCCTATTTGTTGGAGAGTCAGTCACTGCAAAATAATGTTCTGACCTGTTCAGAATGTTAATAAATAATAGTTTAAGAAATCTAAAACAACAGGCTTTATTAGAAAACCGAACTAAAAAATAAAAAATAATTTTAATTTCCAACACGCTTGGGATAAAATTAAAGTGCCAACAAAAAAAATCATCTCCAACACATCTAGAATAAAACTAGAGTTATCTACAAAACAAAAAATTACCATCAAAAGTGTGGGGTGGTTTTTATGGTTTTTATGTTTTATTCTTAGAGACTTTACTTTTACCAATATCTATTTATTATAAAATATATAAATTGATATACAGCACCACATGCTTTTGACGGTATTTTTTTTTGTAGATAACTCTAGTTTCATTCTAGATGTATTGGAGATGATTTTTTTGTTGACCACTTTAATATTATTCCAAGCGTGATGGAAATATTTTTTTTTTCATTTTTTAGTTCGGTTTAGTAATAAAGCGTGTTGTTTTAGTTTTTGTATACTATTATTTATTTTTTACTTTTAATTTGGTTTTCTAAAAATGTAAATATCTTTATATTCTATGCTATTGTAGTATGAGCTAAAAGTAATACTATTCTAAAAAAATCCTCCGAGCCGGATTTGAACCAGCGACCTATGGATTACTGAAATTCTATACCACTACAGTACACTAATCTACCAACTGAGCTACCACAACGATAGACTCAAAAGTCGATACGTCCGCAACCTATTATACCGGTCTTTATTTTTTTGATGTCCTGATGATCCTGGGCAGGATCTTAAGAAAAATATTATAAAATTAATATATTGTCATTGGTCCTTTACAAGTATACAAAGTTTCAAGTCGATCCAATGTTTTTAGGTGGGTGAAAATCGTGTTGAAAGATTCCGTTACATAGATAGATACAGCTCAAGCTAATATAAAGCGTATAACAAAAGGAAGAGATTTGTTTATTTTGGTAATCAAAATTCGATAATTATCGAGATGAAACACGACTGTGATTGGTTGTAAAACAAAATTCATTGAAACGTGATTGGTCATTGACTCCCATTTGGGTCATGAGTTAAATAGTCATGATTATTATTATTATTATCATTATTATTATTATTATTATTATTATTATTATTATTATTATTATTATTATTATTATTATTATTATTATTATTATTATTATTATTATTATTATTAATGATAGTGTTCTCTTAGTGCCACCAGGTTGTCTTACGAGAATTTTTGAATTCTCTCCTGGCATTGGCGGAATTTTAATCTTCTTCTAAATTTGGGGTGCCTAAAAGGCGGAGTTACGTTACGCCAATAATATGCCAATAATATTTTTAAAACAATAAATTAATTAATTTAATGGCTCCAAATACCTCGAGACTATTCTTATCAAAAATGTATATTTTAATTAACCCTATAAATAATATGGAATCACAAAGAGAGTTTAAATCTGAACTTAACCTAAATTCTAGACAGTGGGCGATCATAGGGATAATTCCTTTTAAGGCAACATTTCTTTGGATGAAGTGGGAATCGAACCCGTGACCTCTTGAATTGTAGTCAGGAGATCTGGCTGCAAATACATGAGACTGATTACAATTAACCAATTCAATGGCACTATATAACCAGGAGGTTTATGGATGCGCGGACATAAGCTCTCCATACATCCCTATTCTGAGCTAATTATTTCTATTCATTCCCCGTATAATTCAACTCCTTCAGATCATGGTTAACGTTATTCTCCCGTCTCATTCTTGGTCTACTTATTCAACACTTTCTCTGTAGTTTTTCTACAAGAAGTTTCCATGCCCCACTATCATTCCCGATTCGTGCCACATATCCTGCCCATCGTCTTCTATGGGACTTATAAATGAGGCTGGTCATAATACTAATGATAACAATATTTTTATTTTATTTATATACAGATTTTCAATGTTTACACATGTTTTTGTGCCAAAAGTTTAGGTTTTTACCATCTCCACTCGTCTCAATCCATCCGCTCCACATCCTCCAGACCTCTTGTTCTCATTTCATTTCTTATTTCTTGCATCCATGTGTTTTGTGGTCTCTCTTTCTTTCTTTTTCCAGGACATCATTCCAATGTTTTTTTTTTCTGGATAATGTTTCTTCTTGTTTACGTCGTACATGCCCATACCAATACTTGCTATATCTTATAAAATATACCATTGAATATTTAAAATCCATTTTTTCCTTGTATTCCTTCCTTTCTTATATTTTTCCTCTTATTGAACGTCTTGCTGTTTTCCTCATGACATTCATTTCCATTGAGATAAGTTTTTATGTTAATATATTGTTGAATTCCCATACTTCAGCTCCGTATGTGGCAGTACGTCTCACAATTTAATTATATATTTGTAACTTATTTTTCCTGGTTATATCCATAGCACACCATTTAACATTGCTGTTATTGCTCTATCTCTATTTATTCTGTTCTTAATGCCACTTCCTTGTCTATCCTCTCAACAATAATGTTAGTAATAATATGTTTGGGTGCAAATCTGTGTAGAAAAGAATCTCTAAGTTTGCTCTAAAAATTTAATGATATCACATAGTCGCTTCATCCCACTTTATGTTATTTATTTTTTGTCATGAGCATGGCGATGTGTGATATCTTCCCCTTCTAGCATTAATTAAGAATATAACAAAGTGTCTCATAGCTCCGCAAAGAATGGGTGGAGTAAATCAGCCCTCCCTTGTTCAGGTTTAGGCATCTCCCTTTTGTAGTTATTCAAATTAAATAATCAACTTTGTAAAACACTTGCACTATCGAACACATAGATTCATACCCACGCGGACATTAGCTCTCCATACATCTCTATTCTGAGCTAGTTATTTTTAATTATTCCCCGCATAATTCACCATTCTCAATTCATGATTAATGCTGTTCTCCCTTCTTATTCTTGTCCTACATTTGTGGAACTTTCCCTTTGGATTTCCTATAAGACATTTCCATGTACCTTTCCATTCCCCATTCGTGTCACATGTCCTGCCTATCGCTGTATAAGATACATAAGTGTTATTGTTATGTCTGGATTCCCATAACGATCATGTAGCTCACTGTTAATGTAATTGTCTAAATTTACGTGTGTACTCCTCTCTATTGACCCTAACAAGGTACTAAGCAGATTTTGTCTTCAAATATCCATATTGGGAAAACCTTGGGAGAAATAACATTTAGGAAGGACTAAGTGTATGTTATAATATTCAAATGTATCTTAGGGAAGTACATGCTGGTGATATAAATTGGATTCAATTGGCTGGGGATAGGGATCATTAGAGGTACTTAGTGAATGCAGCATTCGGTATGCGAGATCCATAAGCCATAGAGTGAGTGAAATAGTTAGTGACTGACTTAGTTATTTGAGCCCGTAATGCATACGAGGTCTTCGTGGACCCCGTCATCAAATTCATTTAGTTACTGTTTCTGAGTTTAATTTCTCAGGGAATCATATAGGTCTGTTCGTGTATTCTCCTCTTTAACTGAGTACTTCTCACCGATTCGATGTATTGATATTTATTTTAAAGAATAAAATATAAAAATATGTAGTATATAAAATTGGTCTTTGGATTTCACACGAATTTCTGAGAGATGCGAAATGAGACATTTATGTTTTAAGGAAAAAATCATTTTAATTTCCATATATTACATTTTCTTCTTTAACTCGGTGTAACCTCATACCTTATAGGTATTTTTTGCATGTCACACATCACCCCAACTTTACAGTGGCACGACATGTCGAGAGATGGATTTTAAAATTTGAATCACACACATACTTCTTTACAATAATGACATGTGGGGCCTTCCCGAATGAGTGATCAGGTCAATGTCAAGACCTTTGAGAAAGCTTCTGATGTGTAATAATTAATTAATTAATTTTTGCTTTTTGGAAATAGGTCTATATTTTATTACCTTACATTTCAAAGCTAGTTACCGCTGCTGCCTAGAGGTAGCGTCATTGCCTCGTATGCAGCGGCTCCCGGTTCGATAGCCGGTCGGGACAAGTTTCCTGGATGATGTTTTCTTCGGGGTTTTTCCTCACCTGTAAGATAAATTTCGGGAAATTTTAAGGCCCAAATTTTCCCGAACAACGCCTGGCTTTCATAACCATCCATTTCATATTCACCTTGTTTAGTATAAATGAGTGGATATTGTTTTAAATGTCGGAGGAGGCCCTGGTTTCCAATGAAGCCCTCCATGTCCTTCTATGGTCAAAAGAGGACGCGTGTGATCCAGAGTTACAAATCCTCTCCCGACAGATCTTGTTCCTGTAAGGCCCGCACGGCGTGGGGTATGTAAATGTACGTATAAAGGGAAATATTAAACTAAGATAAAGAGAGAGATACTTCCAGAAATCTGTAATTATGGTTTTATTTTGATTGTTTTGTAATACAATCTGTAATAAAATTATGTACTCAACAATAGTAATTTAATTTTTAAGAGTAAATATAGTTTTTTTTTTGCTTGTTATGGCCCGGACGAACCCCGTTATACAGAATACGATGTTAAATTCGAGTTTGCATCGGAAAGTTAAATACAGGGCAAGTCAATCGATGGACCCGATTTCATAAATTTATTCTGTGAAACCTATTGAACATATCATAATGTGAGATGTATGCTCAGAAAGGCAAACTCTCAACTTTTTTTTTTCAGTCGTATCACAAATGCTCTATGTGAGCACCTCGTGTAACACGACACACATTAAGCCGACAGTCTACCTCCTGCCAAACCTTGTGCAGTGTGTTGTGGTCAATTTCTGCAATGGCTGCAGTGATGCGACTACAGATAGAACAGTAACAACAACTGAAGAGTAAACATTTAAAGAAAATGCACATATTACCATAATTGTATGAATAATTGTAATAACCTGAATTGTACATATATTATATTTAAATAAAGGGAAGCCTGATGTCCGGTTTTGGCCCTCCCAAAGTAGAGTCATGCGAAAGCCAAACTTGGCAAGATCCGCGTGATCGACTATTCCGATCGAGGTTTTAAGCAGTTTCCATCAATCCAAAGAGTAAATGCTGGAATAGAACCCCAAAAGGTCCGCTTCTGACTTCACTTTGCTAATTAACTTCAAATTTGAATTCAAAATTTAAACCGGGGCTAATGTATTTTACAGAAACCAGGGGTTCTACCTATTAAGGAGGACCAAAATGGACCGCCAACACTTAAGTGATGGCCGCAGAGCTTTCCATCTATCTATCTCGATGAACATGTTGCGGTTACGAAGGTCACTCAATGTTGCTGGAAATGGTGGTATGTAAAGAAGATCCTTTACGAAACCCCACCAGAAATCACACGTAGTCAAGTCGGGGGAGCGAGGTGGCGAACGAATGAGAGGTTGATCATCCTGAGATGCAAGACCTATCCAGCGTTGTTCCAATGCCTCATTGAGATGGTCCCGAACACTGACATGGTAATGCGGATGGGCACCATCCAGTTGAAGAATGAAATCTTCACCATCCTCTTCGAGCTGTGGAAGGAGTCATTGTTGCAGCATATCCAGAAAAACATGTCCTGTCACAGTAGGTTCAAGGAAGAAGGGCCCATAAATCTTTTCATGGGAAATGACACAAAACACATTCACTTTGGGCGAATTGCGTTGGTGTTTCACAATTGCATTGGTATTAGCAGTTACCCAAATTCTTACGTTGTGTCTATTCTCTTTCCCGGAAAGGTGAAACGTCACATCATCACTGAAAATTACCCTTTTGGAGAACCCATCCGCTTCCTTTAATGCGAGCAAATCAGCACAGAAGGACGACATCTAGGCCAATGACACCACCCCTTGGGATACCTCGGTCTTAATGACTATACTCCCAAGTCCCAGACTTGTCCTCCCTATCTAGTTCGCGTCCACATTAAAGAGATCTCGGGCTTGAAACCAACACTCCTAGGGAGAAGGTGTTGGAGTTGCAACTTCTGGGAATTTCTGAGCTTCGTAGTCGTCAGGTCGCTCAATCCTGACGACCCCACAGTTGGTCCACGGGCTCCTTGAGCCTAGCAAGGGAGGACTGCTGTCGCAGATCCACCGACCGTTTCCCTGTTCTGCCTCTAGGGATGTATCCTGCAGCCGTTGTGAGACCGGGTAGGGCTTGAGTCCACAAGCCCCACAGTGTGAGAATTTAGTACATCCAGGTGCTCATCTCCTGGTGACCCCACAGTTTGTCCACGAATCCGTAGGCTGGGCCAGGAACCAGTACAGTTACTCCCCTCTGCACTGGTCCGAGCCGTGCCCTGGTGTGCCCCCAGGGACGTGTCCTGTTGCAGTTGTGGTCCAGCACGGAGCTCGCAAGCTCCAACAGATGAGCAATAGTACGGCAAAACGCTCAACTCCTGCCGACCCCACTAATGGTTCACGAGCCCCTTGGACTTGACCGGGAGGACTGTCTAGCAGATCCACCGACCTTTCCCCCAGTGCACCAACTGGGGACGTGTTTGGTTTGCTTAAGTGGGTCCAACCTGAGCATTAGTACGTCAGGTCGCTCAATTCCTGACAACCTCAGAGATTGTCCTTGGGTCACTTGGTCCCAGAGTCGGCGCTAATCCCCCCAACTAAGATAGCGCTTCCTCCTTTTCCGAGCTTATTGACCTGGTGGTAATTCCCAGCATTACGCCCGGTATTGTCCCAACCAGTCCGTTTGCAAGACTAGGCCTAGTCGTGCCGCTGCTGTGAGACCAGCCACTGAGTAATGTAGGCATCCAGGGTGCTCATCGCCCATGGTGCCCCCACAGATGGTCCGCGGGTTCATTGAACCAAGAGAAAGGAGCTGCTGATCTTCAGTCTCCCACCGCTCCACCAATAGCGGCCGCTAATCCCGCTTGTGGGCCGGGATCCCGAGCTTTGACAACAGGCCGCTCATCTTCCTGTTGACCCCACTTATGGTCCGCGAGTATCGGACTTGGAAGGGAGGATTGACTAGCAGATCCACCGACCTTTTCCCCTCTACGCCACCGAGGGGACGCGCCTTGTAGCTGAAGTGGGCGCAGCACGAGCTATGTAGTACGTCAGGTCGCTCGAGTCCTGACGACCTCACAAATGGCCCGCGGGTCCGGACTGGACCTAGCCGGGAGGAGTGCGATGCAAACCACCGACCGTTCCCCTATCCGCCATCCGGGGACGCGCCCTGTTGCTGTTGTGAGCACAGCTGGGGCCCGAGAACCGGACCCCAGGGAGCACAGAAGGACGCTCTCACATCATAATCACTGTCTTTTAAGGCTTGTACCAGTTGTAAGCGGTAGGATTTCAATTGTAAACGTTTCCGCAGAATCCGCATACAGTTTTCTGTGAAAGTTCCAATTCCCTCGCTGCCCGGTAGTTTGACTTCTGTGTACTCCACACGAAACACGTACAAACATGTTCCACTGGCCCTTCCCCAGTCGAAGGACGGCCAGACGATTTTCGCTTACATGTGCACCCCGTATCTCTCAACTTTGCATACCACGTACGAATGGACTTTCCAATAGGTGGATCTCGTCTATACTTGGTACGGAAATGTCGTTGAACACTACGGAGTATTCACAGAGTTGTTTACATGGTAATCAAGCACACGGAACGACTTCTGCTCTCCAGTCACCGCCATTTTCTTTACCTGCTTCCTGCGCAGCGTAGCGGTAGAAAATGAAACAACGCGGGAGGGAGACTAAACCACCGTAATTTTCTTTACCTGCTTCCTACGCAGCGTAGCGGTAGAAAATGGAACCACGCGGGAGGGAGACAAAACTTTGAGAGTTTGCCTTTCAGGGCATATATCTCATATTATGATACGTTCAGTAGATTTTACAGAATAAATTTATGAATTTGGGTGCATTATTTTGACCTGCCCCGTACATTTACTATATCTAAGAATATTGCCGGGGACAATTCTATTGAGCACATCTAAAAAAGTATGCATATACTGTAAATAAATACGAATACGTAATGGCGATTTTGTGAAATATTAAGAGTACTTTTTTAAGTTAAAAAATACTGTTAACACCAAAAAAAGAACGTTTGATGTAACCTGATGTACATCTATTTATCATTTTTAAAACATACAAGACTTTATGCTTGTTAAAGATATTAATGTTGCAGGCACTTTCTATTAGAATAAGAACAGAAATGCTACTCATGCTCTTTGTTTTCCGTTTTCACACGTTTCAAAAAGCAACAATAGAGATGTGGTTAGTAGGTCATAGGCAAAGGTCTGTAAGTCACGTGCCTCAACATGTTAAGAATTCAAGCTATTTTCCTAGTTTAAAAATACATTTCAACTTAATGGAGACATTTAGATTTACATATTCATCATATAGGGCTATTAGTTTAGATTTTTTCCGAATTGCAAAGAAATAGAGCTATTCACGATGTTCTAATTAAGAGATTTGTAAAATATTTACATTTAAAAATCTTAATCGACCACTTATTAGACACTGAAAATGCGCGCGCGCGCGCGTGTGCGTGTGTGTGTGTGTGTGTATGTGAGTGGCTGTGCATGTTAATGCTCTAACGGCAGCAAATTTGAATTTTTCGCAACTCACCTAGGTAACTGAAATAAAACGAGAAAAATATTCTCCAAAAATCAACGAAATACGACTATTAGAAAACTTGGTTTTATTTCTTGAAAAAACGGAAAATAAAAATCGCTCTACCGGCCGCCATGTTTCTTTTCTCGCAACGAAACTCTCATGTAACAATTGAATAATAAAATTAACATCGAATTCGTTAAACACAAAAATCGAGCATTTTTGGGTAGGGGTTAACCTAAATGCTGATAATTTTTGTAAGTACATTTTGAAAGCTCTGCCGGCTGCATTTTTCCTCTCGCTATGAATCTTGATATACAAAATTTAGTTATCGAAAGGAATATGTATTCCATAAACGAGCAAAATCGAAACAAATTCGACTTGAGGGAATCGCTTAATTGTTGCGAATACATTTTCAACGCTCTACCGGATGCAATTTTTTTTTGTTTCCTCGCAATTAATATTGGTATACACTGTTTAATTACCATAAGTAATGTCACGAGTAATTTGCAAATGATCAATAAATTCACGAGTCACGAAATGACGAGTGAATTTATCTAGAGGATTTGGAAATCAAGAGTGGCATTTGTTAGGACTATTTAACGAATAACATTAAGCTACTTACCCAAAAGTCATTATTTAAATATAGTTACCGTTTTTAAAAATATGTATATTGGTAATGTAAATGGCGATGTTTGAAAACAAAAAATGTGTCGATTTGTTTATCCACTGCAAATTGATCATGTTATTTATTGCCAAATAGGATCGCAATATTGTAGGAATGCATCCTAGTGGAGAAAAAATTAAACACATCAAACTGTATATTATAACCAACATTATAGGTTGTTAATTTATTTTTTAGTGAACAACCCAGTAAACTCATTATTTAAAAACACAGTTATTGAACACACAATTATCAAATATATAGTTCGAAGGAATCTGTTCATTACTTGTTACATTCAGTGCATTTGTTGGAGAGTCAGTCACTGCAATATAATGCTCTGACCTGTTCAGAATATTAAAAAGGAGGAGTTTTCTTTATAAAAAACAGGAGCTGATAAAGATAAATAGATAAAGAGCGAGGTGAGGAACACGACTGTCATTAGTTGTAAAACAAAATTTATTGAAACCTGATTGGTCATTGACTACCATTTAGGGCATGAGTTAAATAGTCAAAATAAATTTGTATTCCTTAAACGGGCAAAATCGAACAAACTCTACTTGTTGAGGAAATCTCTTACTTCATGAAGCTTCTGCATGATGGACTTTATGACGAATCCTCTGTTTCGACAGCTGTGAACGGGAGTCTTTTGTAACTTATATCTGTTTCTAAAGCTCAAATGTTAACAGGTAATATTAAGAATGGAAATAAATTATATATACAAATTAACAAAATAAATATTTAATTATATGAAGAAAACATCTTTAACATAATAACACTTATAATAACTTAGAGCAAATTACGAAGACTGTTTAACTCATGCCCCAAATGGAAGTCAATGATCAATCACATTTCAATGCATTTTGATTTACAACCAATCACAGTCGTTTTTCACCTCGATTTTGTCAGTTTGATTTTATCATATTGAAATCAAGCTCCTCCTTTGCAACATTCTTAATAGTTCAGAGCATTATTTTGCAGTGACTGACTCTCTAAAAAATATGGCTATCAGATTGTATATATAGTGCTCGAATGTAAACAGACACTGCTCGCGGGATATAATAGAAAAAAATCGTAGTAATTGATTACACCACAATGAAAAGAAACCACTGTTTGCACTTTCTTAAACGTATTATTTCCCAGGAATTCACGTTCCAGAAAAATATAATTTACTTCATAGGTCATCAGAAATTAATTAATAATATAATCTATAATGTTGGTTATAAACAGTTTGATGTGTTCCATTTTTTCACCACTTGGGTGCATTCTTACAATATTGCGATCCTTTGGCAATAAATAATATGATCTGGTTGCAGTGATGAACAAATGAAGTATAACAAACGTTTCTCATTTGTTTTCAAACATCGCCGTTTACATTAAATAATATAAATATTTTAAAATAACTACCTATTTAAATAATTATTTGTGAGTAAACACCTTAATTTTGATTTCCAAATTCTCTAGATAAATTCACTCCTCACTTCGTAATTTGGAAATCACTCGTGGCATTACTTATGATAAAGGGAAGGCATACGTTCATTGTATTGGGCATTACTGTAGACATATAAATACTTAATAAAGTAGGCGGACTTTTACACAGATAGGTGTATGACTCTTTATCTAGTTTGACAAGCGAACTATCAACAATAAACTGCATGCCGAAACGTATCTTGAAAATTCTCCTAGAGAAGCATTGTGATGTACCAATGCCATGAAAAAAAACTGCCTCTTTTAACTGCAGTGCATTAACATCCAGTGCCGAATATCTCATTAAATTACAGGGAAGTAATACAACTTCTGACTTCAAAGATTACGAGTATTTGGTAATAAAGTTCTTAAGAACATTCTTGGACCAAAGAGAGATTAATAGAGAGGCCAATGTAGAATACCATATAACAGTGAGCTACATGATCTTTGTTGGAAAGCGAATATTAGGAGAACAGTTAAGTCTCGTAGACAGGTAGGCAGAACATGTGACACGAATGGGGAATTAAAGAGGGACATGGAAGCTTCGTGAAGGAAAGCCGGAGAAAGCACAGTTTGTAGACCAAGAAAGAGGTGGGAAAAAAATAATTAACCATGATTTGAGGGTAGTAGATTATACAGGGGATGATTGGAAAACATTGATAATGGAATTTATTGCATTTTTTTAAAAGAAAGAAAATACGTATGCATTTGAAAAACATTAGCTCAGGATAGGGATGGGTTGAGATTTTATGTCCAAGCGGCCATGAAACTACGGGTTCGATTGTGTCAGTGAGTTAGTTATATGAAGTATGTGTTTACTTTATGTTCTTGGTATTATGTAAGATATTATTTATATTTAATTTTATTCTAGGATACTTGGAAGTGATCATCGTATTAAGTAATACGTTATTTCCCCTTTTTCTTGAAATTGAGAAAGATGACAAAGTTTTTTCCCCAACTAGTGTCTCATGTAGCTAATTCATATTAATATATTTAAGTTTGAAACATATGTAATGAGCTTCCAAGTGCTTGTTGACCTTCATCTGCTGCAGTAGGTGATTCATGAGACATTTCCTGCCACATTCTTACTTCTTGAAAGGAAACCTAAATACACATATTTTGTAATTCTGTAATTTATAATGTGAAATATTGATATTGCACATTTTATAAATTTGTGATGTTTAAGGCATATAAATTAATCCAGATCCTTCTATTGCCCGGAAGGTCTAGAGTCGAAGTAACATACAAAAAAGCAGCAGCTAATTTACCGTAAAAATTTAATTTAATTTCAGCAGCATGCAAATTATACGTTAGAATGAAAACGGAATAATCATAAAATCCCGGTCAGTTTTTCCGCTTGCATACCATTTTATATGCTAACATTTCATGTCTTGGGTCAATATGAATAGTTATTTTTCCATAGTCAAATATAGAAAACTACGTTGAAATCCAGATGGCATCACTATGTGAATTAAAAAGTAATAGCGTAATTTTGTCAGATTCCAGTTTGACTGTATCTATTAAAAAAAGCACGGATATTGGTGCCTAATCCATGTTTTCGGGGTTGCTGATATTAAAAGTGATATTCTGATGCCGCTTAAGTCAAACATTGACCCCTAGCACCCGTTGGGAGCTGAACGGGGTTAGACGTGCTGAGAAATAAAATGTCCAAAAGACCGAGATTAATATCAAAATCATAGTTTTGGGTGTTGCTAAGCTCGTTAGTGACAGTCCCGATATAATTTAAGCCAAAGTGTGATCCCGAATGCCCCCAGTCTAAAACTAGTAAAAAAACACTTATATTAATATCATATCCATGGCTTTCGGGATAGCTACGCTGAATGATAAGAAGACTAAGATGAATACCCGCACAGTGCATTTATTGAGCGCATTTTATAGTGAAAGACAAGTCTAAAGATGTCCATTAGAGGAGAGGACTTAGGTAGATATATTTATGATAGCTTGGAAGAAAATATCTTAAGACTTGGCCCAATGTATAACTGAAAGCCTCTGCAACGTAATAGGAGGAGTGGTCACAAAGTGAAGAGAATGTTATAGATGTAATAGAAAACATTGTTTCTTACCTGTTAAGCTATTCTATATGTGTCCAGCAATGCTGCAGCACTGAATAAAGAACTGGTGTTTGGAGATTGGAGTGTAGATACAATAAAAAAAATTATTTAGTCAGGTTACAATGTTTTCACATCTTCTGACAGCCAAATACCAATACAATACAATCAGTCACATAACAAACCTAAACAAACTAATTATATATGGCACGATTCTCTGTGAACGAATCTGCTCGGTCTATCCATTGATCTTATCTTAGATGCCTGCTCTCCATTGCTTGCCAGATATCCTTCATCCATGTTGTCCGCGGTCTTCCTTTTCTTTGTCGTCTTGGTGGAATTCATTCATAAACCAACCTTGATAACTTCTCTTCAGCCATTCCCAATAGGTGGACATACCATTAGTTGTCTTGTTGATATATTAGATAATATTATTTTTAATTTCGATTCTTTGTCTTATAGTATTATTTTATATCCTATCTCTTCGGGATATTCTTGCTGACCGTCTTATGAAATCCATTTCCATAGCCAAAAGCTTATTTTTTGAAAACATTCTTAAGTTGCCAAGTTTTTTAACCATACAAAACTGTGCTTCTGACTAATTATTTATAAATTTGATTTTTTCTTTTTTTATTTGTTTGTACCATGATATAGAATATTATAGACTATTTAACTAATGCCCCAAATGGGAGTCAGTGACCAATCACGTTTCAATGAATTTTGATTTACAACCAATTAGCAGTCGTGTTTCACTTCGAAAGTTTATTATATTAAAGAAAGATCCTCCTTTTTAACATTCTGAATAGGTCAGCGCATTGTTTTGAAGTGACTGACTCTCTAAAAAATACGTCGAATATAGCAATTTATATATTAAGATGTAAGAGTCCTAGAATGCAAGATTGTATATATAGGCCCTAGTGCACGAATGTAAGCAAGAACGGCTTGCGAGATATAATAGAAAAAATGTAGCAATTGGTTAAACGTGTTATTTCCCGGGTATTAACGTTCCAGAAAAAGTGTAATTGACATATTTACATCTTAGGACGTCAGAAATTAATTAATAACCTATAATGTTGGTTATAATATACAGTTTGATGTTTTTCATTTTTCTCCACTAGGGTGCATTCTAACAATATTTATTTGGGAATAAGTAATATGATCTGATTGCAGTGGATGAAAATACAGCTTAAGTATAATTGACGTAATTACATCACAGGATGTCAGAAATTAATTTTATAACCTATAATGTTGGTTATAACATACAGTTTGATGTGTTTCATTTTTCTCCACTAGGGTGCATTCTTACAATATTTATTTGGCAATAAGTAATATGATCTGATTGCAGTGGATGAAAAAATGAAACATAAGAAACGTTTCTCATCTGTTTTCAAACATCGCCGTTTTCAATAAATATATAAACATTTTAAAATAACTATATTTTAATAATGATTTGCGAGTAAACAGTTTAATTTTATTTTCGATAAATAGTCCTAACAAATGTCACTCTTGATTTCTAAAATCTCTAGATAAATTGGAATTCACTCGTGGAATTTATAGCAGGATTTTAATATCATAATAAATATGAAAGTTTAAGTTAATAATTTTATATTTTAAAATTCTTTTAATATTTAAATATAACATAAATAAAGAAAAACATACAAATAATTAATTGTTGTTCATTGTTGAATAAAAATGTCTCAGTAACAATTAAAGAAAGTGTATTATATAAGAATCTTTGTAAATAATGCTTTTAAAATTGTGTCTTAAGTCATTGTTTTCTGAAATATAAAGCTTTCTGTTATAACTGTAATAAGAACAGCTGCTTAACTTAATATTTGTAAATAAAAGTATACTAAATTCTGATTGGATGTTAAAAACAATTAACTTTTTGATTTAACCAATCAAATTTAAACCTGGTATTTAATGGACCATTAACCAATAGAATTTAAATATAAAATTATGTGATGTAATAATGTTCTTTAAAATTATAACACAATTACACTAGTCAGTCTGGATAGAACTTTCATCAAGGATAGATGCAATAACAGCTCTCCTGATAAAATGTGATCTTTAATACCAGAAAAATAGTGGATTCAAGAAAAGAAAATAATTTAATTTTAATTGACGGTGAAGAATAATACCACCTATATTTACTTGATCTGCTGGGAAATTAAATAATAAATAAATTTACAACTATTTCTACAAGAATCAGTTATTAGTGATTTTTAAAGTGTTTTCCTATCTTGTGTACCAACTTCGACCTTGAGAAGAGAATCCAGCTCTACCGAAAAGCTAACCCATCCTGAACCAGTAATTCTTATTTATTATTTTGGGACACTATTCCTTAAAAATGTTACTATAACATCGGGCAATGAAGAGAGTTAGCTGCTTCAAAACATCGTCATAACATGGGAAAAGAATTACTTCTTCAAAATTGCGCCCACAACGTGGAAAATAACGAAGAACTGACTAAAATACTTCTTCAAATTACGTATGATAATAAAGTAGAGAAATAATAAAATTTGGTGGATGATTTAATGGAAACGTATTGCCCTTATTGGTAAATGCTTGAGCTTAAAGATGATATGGAGGAATGGTTGAGGGCCTGACCGTGAGCCAGGTTTTCAGACACACTACGCCAGTGTAGTAATATATAAAGGAGGTGTTTCGTGAGTTTTGCATCGATAACTCAGGGTGAAACTGTTTCGCAGGTTTCAGCACGCAACAGAAATTAACCCATGCACAATATCCTGTAACCTGGTATGCATATCATTACATGTTCTCTTCCAGTGTCACGAAAAATTACACGGTCTTAATAAAGCTAAAATTTGAAGTGCTTACACTCAATATTAATGTCTATTTGGATTAGTTTAGACCTTCCTTATAGGTATAGTAGCGTTTGGGTGGGGGGGGTCCTTCCCCACGTAGTTTCGGCGTAAATTATCACAAAAGATGTCGTTTAAAATATAAAAATCACTTTATTTACTTCTACAAATTATCAGAAGTACATGACTCAAAATATGAGCTAACAATTAATTTTGATACAATGTTTATCTCCTAACATTCCATGTTTCTACGAAAATGTCCCTGTGTTTGAGCCTTTGGCATGGGTACCCTCAAGTAATCCCCGCCCGGAGATCCGAATGGGGGACTATTTGATCTCCGGAAAATTTTACCCCAGTGGAACCCATGTCCGCATTTCTTGACGGTTGTTTATACGGTGAAAGATCGTCATTCTTTCGACCAAGGAAACTTTATCGTCTGGCTTATCACCTTCGACCAGTCCGGCATGGGTAACCCTATCGGCAGCAATGCTACCACCGGAATAGCTCTCGGGATCATTTAATCTCGCAAGCCACTCCACTACGACAATGGATGCGAAACATGGACTCTTACTTTAAGGGAGGAAAGGAGATTACGAGTATTTGAGCCGAGCGGTTAAGGTAGGAAGCCTTGGCGCAGAGCTACGGGACTTGCGTTGGTTCGAGTCTCCATGGGGGAAGAAATTTTCTCATGGTATTTCGGCCAGTATGGGACCGGTGCCCACCCAGCATCGTGAGGCAATTGGGTAGCTATAATAAGTAGCTGCTCCATGTTGAGGAACCAGCTATAACGGCTGAGGGACTCGACATGCTAACCACATGTCACCCCTACACTGGCTGTTGATCATTTACCTCTGTGATTGACACATGTGGATGTGAAGGGCCAGCAGCCGGCAAGTAAAAGGGAAATCGCTGAAAAGTGGAAAGACCCTCAATCGGAGGGAAATTTTTGGACCAAAGAGAGGTAAACAGACAGGTGAATGGGGAATATTACATAAGAGTGAACTATATGGTCTTTATAGGAAACCAGATATAATAAGAACAGTTAAGTATCGTATACTTCAATGGGCAGGGCATGTGGCACGAATGTGGAATGAAAGATGTGCAAGGAAGCTTCTTGTAGGATAACCAGAGGGAAAACGCCCAGTTGGTAGACCAAGAATGAGATGGGAGAATAACATTAACTATGATTTGAAGGAAGTGGATTATACAGGAAATGATTGGAAAACATTAGCTGAGATAGGGATGTATGGAGAGCTTATGTCCGCGCGGCCATGAACCAACGGGTTCGATAGTGCTAGTGAGTTAGTTAGTTAGTTACAATGTTCATCTCACTCACAATTATTTGACCGTTTCTGATGAGTACACTCGCTCCTTTCACTCTTCGTTTATCACAGCCAAAACACAACTGAGTGACCTCCGTCCTCGCCATATAATATAGGCAGGGAGGAACTATCTAGGCTTGGGTTCGAGACACTTCGAAACATAGAATCCTTTGGCCACCGATCTTTCCCGAAGTGGAAAGTAGAGGTGCGTAGAAATATCTTGAATGAGGGCCCAGATATTTCGTTGGTTTGCGTGGGCATTTTGACTCGCGATTCGGCATCTCGCAAATCTATTCCCACCAAGTCGAGACCACTATTCTCGCATTTGCCCCCTAAATTAAAACGTCATTATTACAACGCGGCACAATAATTACATATTTCACGTCACCCGGGCCTTACAGGTACACGGCTGGTTGAGAGAGGGTTTGTAACTTTACATCACATACCTACTTTTCTGGCCACACAATAACATGAAGAGCCTCCCTGGATGAGTGATCACTTCAATGCCAGGGCTACCTCCGAAACAACACGAACATTATAACAAGACACGACATTAACTTAGTAATTTATACAAAACAATGCGAATATGTCATAATTGATGATAATGATGGCCAGATGATGTTCATTGACCATTTTGACCATAAATGTTTTCCGATATTTGTCCTACAGGTAAGTAAAACTCCGAAAAATACCTTATCTAGGAAATTTGTCCATACTGGGGATCGAACATGGGTCCGCTGTGTATGAGATAACATCTTTACCCCGAAACAACAGCAGTAGATACTCAATAATAATAATAATAATAATAATATAAATAATAATAATAATAATAATAATAATAATAATAATAATAATAATAAATTATGTTAAGAAATTTATTCTTAAATTCTCGTAATTTTTCTCACCCCTTAAAGTAAGAGACTCAATTTCTGTTCGTATTATTGTTTCTACGTATTTTCATTCTGCCAAATCTTCGAAATTTCCCTAATTTGTTGTGTATCCCATTAACATATAGGTCACAATAATATTTTTCTATGTGTTACAACAAAATTAGTTTTATTCATATTTACTTCCATTCCCAGTTTCCTAGTGCTATTAATTTAATAGAAAGCATTTGTTGGAACATTAATAATACCGGTAATAATAATAATAATAATAATAATGATAATATTATTATTATTATTATTATTAAAACACATAGTTAATTGCAAAAATGCATTGAATTGAAACATACAACATGTAATAGACCCCCCAGAGCATAGAGATGCTACACTGGCCTCCGCCTCTTGAGTCCCGAATTTTCCTCTTGTTCAATCTATGTGGGTTTCATGGTGGACGAATCGCAAATAGGGCAGGTTTTTCTCGGGTTTCTGCCGTTTCCCCCTGCCAATGTAATTCCATCAATTATCCATACTTATGTCGTTCATTTCGATCAATTTCTGTTCATCTGACAATGCTATTGCTCGTCAAGCCGGTCAGCCGGCATCTTTGTAATTCACAAAATTTTAGTATTATGAGTTTGATCTCATCTCATCCATCCTCGACCTGGCATTACGCCCGATACGTATAGAAGGTAGACTTTAAGAGAAATTAAACAAAATGTATATACAAGAACCACATTTTTCATAAGTAATGTCTTGAGTGATTTCCAAATTATCGATAAATTCACGATGAGGAGTGAATTTATCTAGAGAATTTGGAAATCAACAGTGGCATTTGTTAGGACTATTTAACGAATAAAATTAAGCTGTTTACTCAAAATAGTTATTTAACTATAGTCATTTTAAAATATTTATATATTTAATGTAAACGGCGATGTTTGAAAACAAATGAGAAACGATTAGTACGCTTCATTTGCTTCTTTTGTTCATCACTGCAACCAGACCATATTATTTATTGCCAAAGGATCGCAATATTGTAAGAATGCGCCCTAGTGGAGAAATTTATAATCAACATTATAGGCACTAATTAATTTCTGATGTCCTATGATGCAAATATGTCAATTATATTTTTCTGCGTCATTTCCTGGAAAATAATTATTTTAAGAAAGTGCAAACAGTGGTTTATTTTTTTTTGTGTGGTATAATCAATTGCTACAAATGTTTTTATATTATCTCCCGGATGCGTTATCAGTTGGCATTCATGCACTGTATATACAATCTGGTAGCTGTATTTCCTACATAGTCATTCACTGCAAAATAATGCTATGGCCTATTCGGAATGTTAGAAGGTAGGTTCTCTCTTCAATATGATAAACTTTAGTTGATAAATTCGAGGCGAAACACGACTGTGATTGGTTGTAAATAAAAAATCATTGGAATGTGATTGGTCATTGACTCCCATTTGGGGCATGACTTAAATAGTCAAACAAAATAAAAACTACCTTCTATAATACATAATATATAAAAACTATTGGTCCAATAATCATAATTAGAAAGTGTTTTGTAAACGGATGTGTCAGTTCTCTTTCGTCCTCAAATTTGACATCAAGACTAGATTGTAAAAAAATCTTCTTCTTCTTCTTCTTCTTCCTTCCAAGTATTAGGCCAAGGCCTGTTACGATCCTATAGAAAATTTTCCGTCCAGCGTTTCATAGGACGGCCCAGTGATCTTCGTCCTCTTGGTATATAATTATAAACAGCTTTGGGGATCCGATTTGAACTCATTCTTTCAAGATGGTGTTTCCAATTTAGTTGGTACTGTTTAATATATTCCAAAATTGGCGTAGTCTTCAATTCCTTTAAGATATCGCTGTTCCTTTCCCGATCCCATCTGGTGTAACCCGCTGTTCTGCGCATGAATCTCATTTCACAAGCCGTTATTCTGCTTTCATGTTGTCTTTTTAGTGTCCATGCTTCACTACCATAGGTCAACACTGGTCTAGCCAAAGTGTTATATAAACGTAATCTGGTGTTTTTTTTGTACAAGGGATGGTTTCATAACTTGATTAATAATTCCTAAACTTTTATTATAACTAGTAATTTTTTCAGGGATATCTTTTTCATCCCAGATAGAGAGATAATATCCAAGGTATTTAAATTGATTAGATCTCTCTAAAATTTTGTTCTGGAGACAGATTTTACTTTGTATGGGGTCCTTCCCATGAAATGCCATAATTTTAGTTTTGTTAACTGATATTTCCGTATTAAATTTGGCACCTATTTTTTGTAAATTATAAATTGATCATTGCAAATCATTTTCGAAAAGTGCCAGAAGAGCTAAATCGTCTTGTAAAAAAATCGAATATTAAATATATGATATTATAGATTCATATTATTTTTCACCATCTCTCTCGTGCTATTGGGATTCTTCTACCATAGGAACATTTAAGGACTCTGCCGTGAAATAGTCGCTTGTCGTGCTAAAATTGACAATTCTAAAACGTTGAAACATTACCTTATTACATTACTCTACTTCCTTTCTTAATCTTTGAATGCTGTAAGTTTATTTAATAAATTAGAATTTATTTGTACGAGTATTTTTATTTAGTTTAGTCGGTAATAAAAAACTATTGTGTCCATTAGTTTAAGTTTATTTTCAGAAGTACATGCCTGCCACGGTATGTCAAATTTATCTAAATAAGTTGGAAATCAAGATGTGGCATTTGTGGTGACTAACTGTAACGCATAAAATTAAGCTGTGTACTAAAAAATCATTATTTAACTATAGTTTATTTGAAATATTTATATATTTCACTGTAAACGGCGATGTTTATAAAACCAATGAGAACGATAGGTACGCTTCATCTGCTTCTTTTTGTTTTATCACATGCAACCAGATCAAGCATACTTTATTGCCAAAGGAAACGCATATGGAAATGCTTTGCTCTCTAATGCTCTCTAGTGGAGAGTAAATGAAACACATCAAACTGTATGATTAATTTCATTTCTGATGTCCGTATGATGTAAATATGACAATTCTATTTTTCTGGATTGTTACCTGGGAAAAAATACATTTAAGAAAGTGTCAAACGTTGGTTTCTTTTTTTTGGTGGTATAATCAATTGGGTACAAATGTTTTTATATTAACTCCCGCATAAGTCATGTGTTGACATCCATGCACTATAGGCCTATATACAATCTGGTAGCCGTATTTCTCACAGGCTCAGTAACTGCAAAATAATGTTCAGACCTGTTCAGAATATTAAAAAGGAGGAGCTTTCTTTAATATGGTAATTATAACACTGAAATATTTCGTGAAGCACGAGTCTGATTGGTTGTAAAACAGAAATCATTGAAACGTGATTGGCCATTGTATCCCATTTGGGGCATGAGTTAAATAGTCTTATTAATAGTAAGCCCTCGTTGAGACGGAGATAAGGTCTTAATGGCCTCAACAGTGCCGGGATAATATGAAAACTTTAATTATTAATACGTTATAGTATTTTTATCATATTGTTATCGTTATTATATTTATCATATTTTTATTATCATAATTTTATTATTATATTATTATTTTTATTGCGAATGAGCCCATGTAGGAGTACGCAAAGTACTTAGATGCATTTTCTCTGACTCCAGATTTCCATCTTCTTTTTTTTATGAGCTTCCTTTTTCTTTTCTGTAGGCTACGTGTTGTTCCAGTTTCTTTCTTGGGTTTTTCCTCTTGATCAACCTGCAACTTGTGCACCTTAATTTTATAGATAACTCTGTTTATTATATCTTATTGAGTAATTTTAAGTCCTTATTCATCTCACCAATTCATTTCATAATATCAACTTATGCTTTACATCTATTTTCGTAGAATTCCCATTATTTGTTTTGAAAGTTCATTTGAGTTCATTCGCTTAATACGTCCATAACATTTTAACCTTCGTTTTCTATCACTACGAATATCTGTATATAATTTTATTTCCTAATTATTATTATTATTATTATTATTATTATTATTTTATTATTATTATTATTATTATTATTATTATTATTATTATTATTATTATTATTATTATTATACCAGGGAACTGAAAAGAATTTTAAAGTACAGAAATGGATGTTTTAAGATGATCAACTGGAAAATATAGAATGGATAGAATACGAAATAAAGAAATAAGGGAAATTATGGGTGTACATGAGGAGCCAGACATCACAGACATTATAGAAAAGAAAAGATTACAGTGATATGGCTATGTCAAAAGAATGCCAGAGCAAAGTTTGCCTAAAATTGTTATGGAATATATCCCAATAGAAAGGAGGAAGAGAGGAAGTCCGAAGAAAACTTGGATAGAAGGGGTACAAGCAGCTATGAATATCGGAAGTTTGGAGGAAGATCAATGGATGGACAGAGAGTAATGGCGTTTGGTTTCCGGAAGACGGCGGCAGCTGCCATGATATCGGATGATGATCATTATTATCATATTATTATTATTATTATTATTATTATTATTATTATTATTATTATTATTATTATTATTATATTATTTATCCACCGCTGTGGTCTCGAGGTAGCGTGCTGCCTTGTCACGCAGCGGGCCAGGGTTCGATTCCCGGTCGGGACAGGCTCCTGAGTGAGGATTTTTGCGGGGTTTTTCCTCACCTGTAAGACAAATGTCAGGAAGTTTAGGGCCCAACGATCCCCGAAAATCATCCGACCATCATCATCATCCTTATCATTATCATCAACCTACACCGGTGTGGAATGCAACGGGAAGCTACCACACCTATAATTCCCTAGTAAAGCTGCAAAACATAGCATGAAGATACTATGACTGTGGTGAAAGACCTGCCCTCGGACAGAATTACTATGGATAGATGTTATTATTTATATTATAAAACTTGAAATGTGACAACCGAAGAGGAAACTGATATTCGAAAATCTAAGAGATACATTGTACGATGTAGCGTAGTTGTTTAAGGCAGTTCTATCAATCCGAAAGTCGGGAGTTCGAATCCCAGTGTAGTCAGGGTTTTTAAACTGGACCAAACCGACTGACGAATCGTGGTCCTGGGTCGACTCAGGTTCTAACTGAAATGACTAGCAGTCGCTTGTTCTGAGGTAAAGAAGGTCATCACGCAGGGTTGACAACTCGTGTGACATCTCGTAATGATGTCTAGAAAGATGGGAGCCTAAACCTCTTACTACCCCAAGGGTCTCCTAATGCCTGTAGTGGAATCACACATGCACAAGCGCGCCCACACACACTCGCACGAGATCCAACAGTTAGCAATTTTACGTAATAAAGATAGGGAACCCGATGGAAACAACTTTGGACATTCCAAGACACTACTCCAAGTGGCTGGATCCTGCCGAGATTTACACCATAATGGAAAGCAGCGGAATCTGCGGTATAACCTTGACATATTCACCGATTGTAGCCATGGAGACACAGGGGTCGGAGCAGGAATCGCCATATAGGCTACATACGTCCAGGAACTACCTACAACGAGCTACAATACATGCTACAAAATCACTCAGAGTACAAACAATCAAGCGGAACGGCTAGTAATCTTTGAAGTTTAGAATATCAAGAAAGAGATTACCATCTCCATATCCATAAAAACAGCAGCAATTCACACGGAGAGCAGAATAACTTTATATTCACTAGAAAACCATAAAAACAAAACCTAATAATAGTATCAATTAGAGACCAAAAAAATTAAAAAGCAGAACTGGAAGATTCATTACACCTGGGTTAAGGCACACAAGGAGATAATGGCAACGAGAGAGCGGACAGACATGCTAAACAAGCAGCAGGGAATAGAAAACATTCAGTGGGTTACGACAGCAAACCAGGCAACGTTCTAAGTGAAGTTCAATCAGTAAATGCAAATAAGTGGAAAACGAATAGAAAAATGCCGCAAAAGGTGCAGTGACACAATCATTTCACCCAGTGTGAAGGATGGATTGAAATTAAACTTATCTTTAACTGAAAAAAATAATCACTTTCCTAGCAGGGCACGAGAAATAAACATATTGTTACCGTTTTAAAATAAGGTAGTCAATTGTGTACATGCGGAAAAGCAGAACAAACGATATAACATCAGTTATAATTGATGATATATTGTTTGTTCAGATAATTATTTGAATGTGCAAGATTAGTAACACAAAGACAATCATTTAGTAACTGTTTGACTAAGAAATATGGAAACGGGAAATTCGATGAAATAAAACTGGTACAGGATTACGCGCACGCACACGCATATGCGCACGATATGCACACGCACGCGTGCACACACCCCCATATTCGCTCATTCACGAACTTACATATTCACTCACTCACATACTCAACATACACTCACTCACTCATTCACTCATTCACTCATTCACTCACTCACTCATTCACTCATTCACTCACTCACTCACTCACTCACTCACTCACTCACTCACTCACTCACACACTCACTCACTCACTCACTCACACACTCACTCGTTCACATACTCAACATACACTCACGTAGTCACACACACACACTCATACACTCACTCTCACACATCTAGGCCCAGCCGTCCACCCCTTGGGATACCTCGGTCGTCATGACCATACTCCCAAGTCCTAGTTCTAGTCCTCCCTATCCTATGTTCGCGTCCACGTTCAAGTTCACGGTCCTTAAACCAACACCCCAGGGAGAGAGTGTTGGAGTTTGCAGTTCTGGGAATTGCTGAGCTACATAGTACATCAGGTCGCTCAATCCTGACGACCCAACAGTTGGTCCACGGGCTCCATGAGCCTAGCCGGGAGGACTGCTGTCGCAGATCCACCGTCCATTCCCCTGTTCTGCCTCCAGGACGTGTCCTGCAGCCGTTGTGAGACCGGCTAGGGCTACAAGCCCAACAGTGTGAGACTTTTAGTACATCCAGGTGCTCATCTCCTGGCGACCCCACAGTTTGTCGACGGGCCCGTAGGCCGAGCCAGGAACCAGTGCAGTAGCTCCCCTCTGGACTGGTCCGAGCCGAGCCCTGGTGTGCCCCCAGGGACGCCTTCTGCAGCTGTTGTGGGCCAGCACGGAGCTCGCAAGCTCCAACAGATGAGGAAATAGTTCGACAAGGCGCTCAACTCTTGCCTACCCCCACACACTCACACTCGCTCACACACTCACTCAAACTATCATACAATCACATTCACGCTCGCTCGCTCACACTCGCATAGACTCATAATCACGCCAACCATACACACACTCACATTTACACTCACTCACACATGCCCACATATAATCACACTCACAGCCACCCATACACATATTCACTCACGCTCACACTCAAACAACACACATACACACACACGCACACACACACACACACACACCACACACACACACACACACACACACACACACACACACACACATACATATATATATATATATATATATATATGTGTATTATGCTCTCCGCATGGTTGCACGCACGCACACAAACATCACAAAGATATACTATTCAACTTTCTGCATCATACGGCATTGGTTATTTAAAAATGAGATAAAACAAGTTTGTTGAAGAACGAGTACCGGTATATGGTAAAGAAAATAAAGCTAGCAGAAATTAATTGGATACATGAGCCAAATAAAGAAAATTTAGAACAGTTGAACAAAATCTGAAGGAAAATTATTGGATTCTTAAAGAGTGAAATGAGGGAATATTCGAAAGAGAAGCATAATAATCTCGAAATGAACGCAACATGTGGAACAACAGAGAATTATATCAGGCAATTAGGATAGAGAGGAAAGGGTTTCAAGTTAGAAAATACATATTTAGGAATACGATGGGGATATGATTGGAGATTTCAGGAGTAGACTGTGTTAAATAGATGGGAAAGTTAATTTAATCATCTATTAAATGTATGTGCAGAAAATGATATTGAAGAGAATTATTTACAGACAGCAGGAATATTTATCGCGGAACCAAGTGCATTAAATGTTGAAATGGCAATAGAAAAACAGAAAATATACAACGCATCAGCTTCAGATGGAATCCTAGAATAGCTGATAAAATCAGAGGGGAGAAAATTTGGTGGACAAGATGCATCGGTTGCTTAGTATGATTTGGGAAAAACATTCCAAATGAATGAAAATAATCTATAGTCTTGCCAATCTACAAGAAAGGAGATAAAACCGACTTCAAAAAACTAGGGGTCTTGTTACTTTCATTTTCATATAAAATTCTAACAAATATATTAGTATCCATGCTTCCTCCTTATATTGACGAAATAATAGGTAATCATCGATGTGGATTTAGATGAATTTGGTCAACAATAAAAATCAAATATAGTATAACACGAATTCTAGAAAATAAATGAAATTGTAATTGCATTCTACATCAACTAATAAATCAATTCATAGTAATTCTGCCCGAGGGCAGGTCTTTCACAGCAATCGTAGCATTTTCATGCTATGCTTTGCAGTTTTACTACGGAATTATAGGTGTGCTAGCTTCCCTTTGCTTTCCACACCGGTGAAGGATGACGATGATAATGATGGCCGGATGATTTTCGGGGACCGTTGGGCCCTAAGCTTCCCGACATTTGTCTTACAGGTGAAGAAAAACCCCCGAAAAAAACCTCACCCAGGATCTTCTCCCAACCAGGAATCGAACCCGGGTCCGCTGCGTAACAAGGCAGCACGCTACCTCGAGACCACAGCCGTGGTCAACTAATATAAATATATACTTCAAAAGAGCGTACTGTTCAGTGAAGAGAGAGGGGTTTTATAGTATTCTGCTAGAATTTGAAATTCCTAAAAATTTAGTTACACGTATTCGCGTGCGTCTAAATGGCACAAGGAGTATGGTGCGGGTAGACAGTTTTCTGATACTTTTGAAATTCACAATGGGTTATTCCAAGGAGAAGCACTATCTCCTCTGCTATAAACATTTTGTAACAGAGCATGTAATCTAGCATTAAAAGGATAAAGAGGTCATTAATCAGATGTTGGTAATACTGATGACTTAGTATTATTAGGCGATGACCCAAATCTAATATATAAAAATTTTTGTTTGTATGTTTGTTTGTTTGTTCGTTTATTCGTACTGTATGAGCGGCCATGCCGTTGATCCGTTTGTGATGGGGCTTTTTGCAAAATGTTCAGGAGATTCCCGGGAAGAACATAGGCTTTAAGGGAGTTGTGATACTCAACTCCTACACTCTTAAAAATCCCCCTCGTAGTGGAAAACGTGAAAAAACTAGCTCTTTGGACGCTTAAATGGTTTACGCTGCCTAAACCACAACAAATACATAAAATTAATGTACACGGAATTGAATATCTCATAAAGCTCTACAACAAAGTCCGCGACAGCATATGTTTATCTCTTATGGACAACTCACAATAACCATTTTTGTCTTTCGTTGATGCCAAGAAGATCGAGACAAGTATGTAGATTCCTGTGCAAGCATAGCAACACATGGCGGGTATTCTTTTACGGATAACTCATAATAACGAATTTTGTCTTTTAGCTCATTTATGCCAATAAGATCGATATAAGTTGATTCCCGGGCAACACGGCGTAATCAGCACGGGGAATCTTAAAACAATTAACATGTACATTTATAATTAATTTTCATTTCACTTATTCAACTAATCATGAGAAGTAAATTAATTTTTGTCTTTCAGCTCATTTATGCCAAGAAGATCGGGATGAGTAGATTCCCGGGCAACGCCGGGTAAACAGCACGGGTTATCTAAAAATAATTGCGATATAAATTTTTCCATCTACTTATCTAACTAAACATAAAATGCATTAATTTTCGTATTTCAGCTGATTTATGTCAAATAGATCGAGATAAGTAGATTCCCGGGCAAAGCCGGTTAATCAGCACGGGGTATCTAAAATATATACATTTATAATTATTTTTCCTTTCACTTATTCACATAATTTTCATTTATTTAGTCGTAGCAGCGCACGCCGTGTATTATCTAGTACTAAATAAAGCCTACAACATTTGATTAAATAACAATAAGAAACTGGTGCAGGATATAAATAAATATCAAGAAAACGAAACATATGATCTCACTTAGAAATGCAATATTAAATGCGAATGGGGACCTAATAAAAATTAGGAACATTTTAAAGCAGTGACAGAATAGGAACAATAATAAAATACAGTAATGGGGTGCGGAATGAAATTAAAAATATACTAAACTCTATAAACGCATGATATTTTACAATACAGCTACTTATTGTAATCCCAACTTCTCTCAAAAAATGTTAAACTAAAAATACAAGCCTATTATTGTTATCCTTGCAATTATAGGCCTACTGTACGGATGCGAAACATGGTTTCTTACATTAAAAGAGGAGAAAAGATTACGAGTATTTGAGAATAAAGTGCCTAGAAATATTTTTGAACCAAAGAGAGTTGTACAGATTATATATACAATGGCGTAACCAATGTTGAGCCTTAGCCTCTCCTTTGTTAGAAGTTAATAGACCACTATACTTAATTACGCTTATTTGCCCATAGATGTCATTAATGGCATGCGATCAACATACCGACTCATTGAGAAATCTAGCAGGCAACTAAGATATTACTAGGACTTTGAGGTCGGTAAAATTTGCTTAGAGGTCTCTTTCTGAAAACCTTCATACACGTGTCCCACGGCTTAAAGTCCTCCCCGGAAGACTGACTCCTTGGATTTTTCCATCCTAAATATGTCCATCGACTCCGCCCCTGATTTGAACCCGCGACCCTCGGGACAAGAGGCAAGGAGCATAACAACGAGTCCACCAAAGAGGTGAATAAAAAAAACTACATAGCATTGAGTTACAAGATCTTCATGAGAAATCAGACAGAATAAGAACAGTTACATCTATAGATTTTTTTTTTGTTTCCGTCTTTGATCCGAGGCTTGATCCTTGGGACGCCGAGCAATGTATAAGATACACATTGAAGTGGGTTGCTAGCCCGTTTTCATGGCGGGTATATTATTCGGGGTTTCCTCCCTAGGCCGATTGCCTTCACCCAGCTCCAGCGCTCAGCCTGCCCAGTTTTATTTCGGAGTTGTCTCTCCTATATGAGTTGTCTTGCAGGACTAACGAACTCCATCCGTCCATTTGTCAATCTACAAGGCAGTAGATGTAAAGTTGCCTCTTCCGCCAGGTACACCATACCGAAGGACTCATTCTCCGCTGTATCTTAAGAAATATTCAGGGGAAAACATTATTTGATAAAATACACAACACAGAAATTAGGGACAAATGTCATATTCAAGACATAACCAAATTTATTATAGATAGACGAAAATATTGGAAGGGTCATATAGAAAGAATGGAAGAAAACCGACTTGCAAAAGAGCTAATGAAGATAGACCAATGGACGGGAGAAGAACAAGAGAAAGACCAGCCAAGAGATGGATAGACAGTGAATGCACATCCAATACGTCTTCCTCCGAGGAGTGATTTTGGAAATAAACAGGATTGGAATCCTACAAAATATGTTTAAGAAGAAGAAGAAATCTATAGACTGCGATGCGCAGGATATATGGCACTTGTCGGGAATAGAAAGGGGAACGCAAATTTATAATGGGATAGCCAGAGCGAAAGCGTCCAGTAGGTAGGCCAAGAATGAATTGGGAGAATAATATTAACAAAGATTTGAGGGAGATAAATTATACAGGGAATGATTGGAAGGCATTAGGGCGTGTATGGAGAGCTTATGTCCGTGCGGCAATGTACCTCCGAGTTCGTAGTTATTATTAAATTGGAAAGAAACCAGATCTGGTTCTAGTGGGTAATTCCATGGTCGCCAGGTTATAGAACTCTACATTATCATAATACACTCGTTAGGTTTAGCTCTGATGATGTGTTTAACAGATTTTAACAGTTTGCATATTATTATGTAATTATTAGAGGCAGTTCCTCTCCCTCCCCACCTTTCTCTCTCTCTCTCTCTCTCTCTCTCTCTCTCTCTCTCTCTCTCCTCTCTCTCTCTCTCCTCTCTCTCTCTCTCTCTCTCCTCTCTCTCTCTCTCTCTCTCTCTCTCTCTCTCACTCAATTGGTTTAACGCACTCAATTTTTAAGGACAATATGTGGCCCATGCCACCCGGGTATAGTCGGGACTCCACATGTAAGGAGAGGATTTTTAACTTTGGATCACATAGGCCCACGCACTTTTGACAACACAAGGTTTGGGCGTTCTTCCCGGTTGAATGATTACACTGGTCAACATGATTTTTGTCTCATGAGTACCAACAGTTGTACTTAATACAGTTTTTTTTATCGTGTTTTCAAATATGTATTCGGAATTTCTCCACCGCCCACAGTTTTTTTATTTAAATTTAAATTAATGGATTTAAATAATTATTTTTTTAATAAACTTTTTTCGTCCAATTGTCCATTGTAAAATAAAACCAACTGAGCTAACTCAAATGGTTTCAGCTATGGAAAAGAGATATCAAGGCAAATGGAATCCTAATATGCTGGCCGATTATTGTTGGACCATCAAGATGGATGCTCCACAGGCGAAATATAGCAGAAAATCGTCATTTCTTACTTTCTAGGCGAGTCCGAATGTTCGAACATTGTGTAGTTACGAATATAGAAAATATTGAAGTGTTTGAAATTATAAATTCTCCTGTCTTTCGGAAACCTTGCGTGATGGAGAAAACCCGATATCATATTTGAAATCAGGAGACAAAATACTATCAGAATCACATATATTTCTTTCTGAGACAAAAAAAAAGTTTATTTTTTGTTGCTCAGTTTTATTTCAATGCCGGGGCCTCCTATGTGGCAATATTAATTTAATTTAATTTCATTCAATTTAATTGATTTAATGCAGAAGCATTTGTAGTCAATGACAGATACTTCCAATACAGATTCATTAATGTAAGACAAATGTAAATACTGAATACTCTTTGTGACAAGATGTACGTATAATACTAGACATTCCATTAACTCATATAATGCTAAACACGCCCATTAGGTATGTCAAGAATGGAATGGGAGTATAACATTAACCAAGATTTAAGGAAGATAAATTATAAAAAAAATAGCAAAATTTTAGCTCATGGTAGGGATGTATGGAGGGCTTATATATCCATAAACCTACAGGTTCCATAGTATCAACGTTTAAGGTAGTTTATTATATTTATTGTACTTACCTTAATCAATACCTCTATTTAATAATTACACTCCTGATATATCAAATGTTAAATAATGCATCCTGTAGTTGGTTGGTTGGTTAATGATGATGATAATAATAATGATGATGATGATAATAATAATAATAATAATAATAATAATCTACATGTATAAAATAATTCCCTAGTAAAGCTGCAAAGCATAGGATGAAAATGCTATGATTGCAGTAAAAGACCTGTCCTCGGGCAGAATTACTATGTATGGATGGATAGATTTATATATGTATAAATGTTTGTGTTAGGAATTCAGCGTAACTCAGTTTGTTAGAACGCTAACGTATAAAGTTAGATATCTCGGGTTCAAATCCCCACTCAGGCATTTAGTTTTCTTTTCATGTCATATACTACAGCGTGCTCATAATGCGTACATTCGATTTATATTCAATCTCCGTCGTTATGACCACGTGTCTCCTTCATTTCAGGCCTTATCATGGTTACGCCTAAATGACAGAAGAACTTTACATTCACATACCTTACTATTCCAAATTCTGCACATATATTTACCAACACATTTTCAAAATTTATCAGCTCATCACAATTTATGAACAACATCTCAAGACTCTTTTTTACTTTTGATACCACAACACAGACCTATCTATACTCTGAATCTTACACAATATCTATGACTAGAGCATGGAACTCACTTCCCAGTCATGTCTGGGACTGTCAATCGCTATCATTATTTAAATACAAATTAACTGATATCTTAAGTTCGACAAAATGAAAACATTAACTGCATAACAACTATATACAGCATTCCATTAATAATCATCTAGGAAGCTACTTACTTTATTTTACTTTATTTTATATCATTCTAATTTTATTATATTCTATGTTTTTGTTAGTATTAGCTAGTATTAGATCACATCATCATTGTATTTTCTTTAGTCTGTATTTTAATAATATCTTAAAATTGTAATATGTGCGTAATTTTTGTATAATTTTACTATTCGCTGGTTGAGTGGAAGAGAAGGCCTTATGGCCTTAACTCTGCCAGCTAAAATAAAGCATTATTATATTATTACATTACATATATCCCTTCTTCCCTGTGTGGGTATTATGGTGCTCCCTAGTGGGACTGTTTCAACCAAGCATAATTTAGTTATGCTTACTTACGTACATATGTCAATGAGTGATATGTCTCCTCGGTGAGACACCTAGTAAGCAACTAAGGTATTACTTGGATGGATAACTGTCGGCAAATTTTACATAGAGTCCTCTTTGTTCAGGGTTGCGGTACTTTTACGAGCCTGAAAATTTTCGGACTCGCAACCCACGGCTTAAAATTTTTTCCCGGAGGACTTGTCCCTTGGATTTTTCAGTTCTAAAAATCCATCGACTCCGGCCGGGTTAGAACCCGCGACCCTCGGAACTAGAGGCTAGGAATACAACCACTTGCCCACCGCGGACGATAATAATAGTAATAGGCTAATAATTGTTATTATTGTTGTTATTGTTATTATTATTGTTATTTATATTTTTGTTGTTATTGTTTTGTTATTGTTTTATTATTATTTTATTATTATTATTATTTTGTTATTATTTTCATTATTATCATTATCATCATTATCGCCATCGCCATAATTTAGTAATAACCTTCCTCCGCACGAAATCAAGGCTTCATTGTATTTGAAGATTGCATTCACTTACACAGTGTGTAATACACACTACTAAATATTCGACTTTTCTTTTGAAGTAAGTAAAATTTCGCTGTAATAGAAAGAGCTTTACAAAAAATTAATTCAAAAGAAAAAAAAATATTATTTAAACAGAAGCCTCCAAATGAAGATATTCCAACAATTAAACTCTCAGATTCATGAAATGATCCAGTCTTCTGTTCTTTATTTATATTTTGTTTCTTGTTCGTCCCTTAATTTTGTGATTATTGCCAGACATGTGGCGAAATATTCTGTTATATCATTGGCCCATCAATTTTTCCATTGACAGTTCTGAGTTAAGATGTATGGTATATGTGAGATAAAGTTGTAGGCCTATACAAATAGCTGTTGTGACATTTTATGTTCCATTATTTAGAGTAGAAATGTATTAGTATTTAAACTCCGTTTAAAAACACATATTATTTTTACTTGTAAATACTGATATTTCGTCATTGTTTAGACGGAAATACACATTTATGTATTATTTTGAGTAGCCTGTGTAAAATAATAATACATTTAAATATTTATCGATATGTGTAAATAACATATTATATATTTACTTTTTAATTTTTAATTAAATCAAATTAATAACCAGTAAAAATTATTTTATGGCGGTTCAATGATGCAAGTAGATAGACACACACTCCACCACCTCTGGGTCCCGATTTCGCTTTTCGCGACTTGGTCGCTCCGTGTTTATGAAATACGAATTAGAACGAGGGAAGATTTTCTCGAAAGTTATCCCGTTTTCCTCTCTCATAAACTTCATTCCATCACTTGTACGTACTCATGTAATGAATTTCGTTTAATTTAATTTCATATGCGCTGTGATAACCCAGGTCAGACGACATCCTTGAATTTATAACAGGTGTTCAATAACTTCCTGTCCCTCGATCTGATATTTCGGTGGACACGAGTAGGTGTATAAAAAGGTTATTCAAAAAATGTTTTTATTTTTATTTCATATTATTTATAGACGTCTTAGGATATTTGCACGTAACCATTAGTAATTTAATATGATTTGGATGATTATGATTGACAGATGTTGTTCACGAACTGTTTGGGCCTAACAGTTTCTTTTTGCTATTTGTTGTAAGAATGTATGGGAGAATGGTATGTCTTGTCTTAAATGTTCGTGTTGTCTCGGAGGTGGCCATTGTAATGAGCTAATCACTCTTGCCGGGAGGTCCTCCATGTTCCTGTGTGGTCAGAAATGAAAGTATGTGTTCCAGAGTTTCAAATCCTGTCCTTTCAGGTCGTGTTCCTGTATATCCCGGGTAGTGTGGCCCACATAATGCCTATAAATGAGAGATTAAACTAAAGTAAATAGAGTGAGATATACACAAAATTGTCGTGTTCGTAAACCAGTAAAATCGGACCGTAAGTTCTACTTTCTAAGAAATTCGATTAGTTTACACAATTCCTATGTGATAGACTTTTCATTAATTGGTATTTTTTACTTTAATACCACGTTATAAAATATTGTGAAAGGGATAAGAACTCGGAGACTGAATATTAATGGGAGAAACTATTTGTACTACTGTAGTATAGTACATAGTGTTCAGATATACTATTCAAACGTGTTCCTCTATTCATACCGGTAGTCCCGCACCGTAGCCGAGTGGTTAAGGCAACAAGTCTTGGCGTATAACTACTGGACTTACGCTGGTTCGAGTCCCCATGGGGGAAAAAATTTCCTCGTGGAATTTCGACCTGTATGGGACCGGTGCACAGTGAGCCAGAAATTAAATCTAGCTGGAAAAATACTATTTTTCACTCAGCCTTATCAATTTGCCTTTTTTTTTCACTCCAATATAAATGTTATATGACGGTTCTTAACTTATCTGCAAAGGAGGGTACAATTGTAATGTGAAAAAAGTAGTTCTTCGGTCGATTAAATGGCTTACGCTGCCTAAACCATAAGAAAATACACAACATTAATGTACACAGAATTGAATATCTCAAAAAGCTCTACAAAAAAGCCCGCGACAGCATATGTTTATCTCTTACGGATAATTCACAATAACCATTTTTATCTTTCATTAATGCCAAGAGTCCCGCGCCGTAGCCTAGTGGTTAAGAGTAATATAATGTACGGTTAAAAACTATAAAATAGTTACCTTGTAGGTCCGTCTCCTCAACTTAAGTTCTTAAAACTCTGTAGGCCTTTCGGGACTAGTCCCATCATCAGCAGAATGCATTAGGTCCGTTCTTGTTGACCCTTGTTGAAGCACTGACTTGGTTGTGAGAATTTTGTACAGAGGATTGTGTGGATTAGGTGTGTATTCATTGAGAATCAGGTTGTTGTTGATTTCTCTTAGGATTGCGATTTCCTCCAGTATATTTATTCTCGTTGGAATGTTTTCTCTATGTACTATTGTGAGGGTGTTATCGATATTATGCATATGGTGTCCAGCATGAGTTACATGTTTTGCGTAACTTGATTTTCCTCCATTGTAAATGAAATCTCTGAAATGTTCCTTGAATCTAATGTTGAAGCTTCTGTTAGTTTTCCCAATGTAGAATTTATTGCAGTCTGTACATGTTAATTTGTAGATGCCTTTATTGTTGAATTCATCTATTTCTCCGATGTTGTTGTTTATTAAATTGTTTAATTTGTTATCAGTTCTGTAGGATATATTAATATTCTTATCGAGCTTTTTTTAGTGTGTTGGCCAATTTTAATGTTTCTTTACCAGTGTACATGAGAGTTATCCATTTATTGTTATTTTCATTGGATTCTTTTTCAAGTTTGGTTATGTTGGTAATGCTGTTTTTTCTTTTTTGTTTGTTTAGGATTTTATTTATTATTTGTTTCTTGTAGCCGTTAATTTTTGCCATGTGTTTGATGTAATTTAATTCTACTATCTAATTTTAATAGTATCTAGTGGTTAAGGCAAGAAGCCTTGGCGCAGAACTACGGGACACGTTGGTTCGAGTCTCCACGGGGTAAGACATTTTTCTCGTGGAATTTCGGGCAGTGTGGGACCGGTGCACAGTGGGCTAGAAATTAAATCCAGCTGGAAAAAAACTTTTTTCACTCACCCTCATCAATTTATCTTTTTTTTTTTTGCACTCTAATATAATTATTATATGACGGTTCTTAACTTATCTACAAAGGAGTGTACAATCCTAATGTTTATGAAAACAATATAAACATCGGAATTTGCCGATGGTTAAGAACTCATCTGGTCTATATCCCAGTTGTGTATTAGCGTTGTAGGTACAAGTTCAGTGTGCTATTCTTCATATTCTATATGGATACTTCACCTCAAGGTTTGTAATTTTATTGATATATTTAATGTTCTTCTATATAACCAGATTTTATGTTAAATACACGTGGAATCGTACCTTCCACGCACTAAAAAAATTACACAATCATCTTATTTTAAATTGAGCAACAAAGAAAACAGTCCTGAACAGTAGTACAAATTTTAGTTATAATATAGAGTGATTTATGGAATTTTATTCCCGAACAATAACATGTGTGCAAATTATTGTGTTTTTTTAATTAGCTTTCTCATTACAGGAGATAGCCAGCAACTGAGATCTGCCGTTGCGCGTAGAGAATAATTGTTTGATTTAATATGGAAAAAAATGATGGAGGCAATAAGTTATAATTTATAAAACACATTAGGGGTAGGGGGATGTTAGCTGAATGTTTTAAATGATATTAAATATCAATATTTTTTTGAAAAGCGATTTTCTCAAACGTACGAAGTTGTGCGCGAGAAAAAAAAATCTAATGAAATATTCTGATTGGCAAGGAGTGGATGTTAACTTTCCCGTTATTAAAAATTAATTTAGAACAATGAAAATCGTTGGAAAATTCTGTTCCATCTGTTTATGGATTTGGAAGGCCGAAAATAACTTTCGAAAAGGCTGGAATAAAATAAATGTTCACTTGAGCAGGAATTCTCTCGCGATGAACTTGCTCTTGCAACAGAAATATCACTTTGGTGATATGGTAAACGGAATACTGCTGATGTTTTATTAAAGTCATTACTCAAAAAACCACAAAAAATAGCTTTAACATAATAATAAACATTACAAATCACCGCGCTCAACACCCCTATCGTCTATGTCGGACGAAGCATTGTCTTTTCTGACAATAAAATATTAATATGTCGATATATTAATATGAGACTAGGTGTCAAAAAGAGAGGTTGTGATATTATATCCACCCTATAATGCTTCTAGGGAAGCAAATTTGTTGTGTCTACCTTTCCCAAGACAGACATTTCAGCAGAAATAAGACTTATTTTGTTTTTATTCCAGTTTCTTCGAAAAATATTTTGGCTCTTACAATTCCATAAGCAGATGGAACAGGATTTTCCAACTACTATCAGTGTTCTAAATTCTTAATAGCGGGAAAGGTTATGTTTACTTTTAGCCAATCAGAATATTTCAGTAGAAATGCAATTTTTTTCTCTTGCTCAACTTCCTATGTTTTAGAAAATCTCTTTTAAAAAATGTTTTTAATTTTTTTAAAACATTCTCCGATCATCCCCTAACTGTGATTTATAAATAGAGGATCACTTATTGCCTCTATCGATCACTTTTCCTCATATATTAAATCAAACAATTTTCTGTGCGCGAAGATATGCCTCAGCTGCCGGCCGCCTCCTCTAATTAAAAAGCTAATTACAGAAGAGGAAATAATTTGCACACATGTTATTATGCGGGAATTGAAGTCCATTAATCCCTCTATATTCTAATAGAATTTGCACTACTGTTCAGAACTGTTTTCTTCGTAACTCAATTTAAAGTAATATGATTGTGTAATTTTTTTTAGTGTTTCGAAGGTATGATTCCACGTGTGTTTAACACAATATCTGGTTGTATAGAAACCTGTTAAATATATCAATGAAAAGAACAAACCTTGAGGTAAAGTAACCATATAGAATGAGAAGAATAACTCACTGAACTTTAATGCAAAACGTATTTATTTCTACAGCTCGGTACACAACTGGGATGCTGACCAGATGAGTTCTTAACTATCGGCAACTTCCGATATTTATATTGTCTACATAAATTTTATAATTCTACCCTCCTTTGCAGTTAAGTGAAGAACAGTCATCTGGCAATAATTTTAGAGTGAAGAAAGATGAATTGGCGAGAGTTAGTAAAATACTTTTTTCCAGCTAGATTTCGTATCTGGCACACTGTGCGGTGCCCACCCAGCATCATGAGGCATTTGGGCAGCTACAATAAGTAGCTACTCCAGGTTGAGGATACCATCTATAACGGCTGGGGGATCCGACATGCTGACCACATGTCACCCTACACTGGCTAGATAATCGTCTACCTCTGTGATTAACATATGTGGATGTGAGGCCAACAGTCGGCTGGTCAGCCAAAAGCCTTCTAGGCCTGTCGCGTATTGAGTTTTTTATACCAAGAAGATCGGGACAAGTAGATTCCCGGGCAACCGTGTTCTGCCATACCGTGCATCCTATCGAGATGGGGCTTTTAAAAAATGTTCAGGAGATTCCGAGGATGAAGATAAGCTCTAAGAGAGTTGTAATACTCAAACACTTCACCCCTAAAAATCACCCTTTGTAGTGGAAAACGTAAAATAAAGTCCCTATTTTGATGCATAAATGGCTTACGCTGCCTAAATCATAACAAATACACAAATTGTTTTACACAGAATTGAACATCTAAAAAAAACTCTACATAAAAGTAGAGTATAACAGCGCATGGCTGGTGGTAAAAACACATTAACATTTATTCAGGAGTAGCAGCGCACGCCGGGTATTAGCTAGTATATATATATACAGTGCGATCAGTATGACACTGGACAGGAGGCGCGGGGATTTCACTATGCACTGCCGACGCACTCGTGGCGGGGAACCACACATTTTCGTAACTATTTTAAAAATTGTCGTACTTACCAACTTTATTGAAGCAAGTGCTGGAACTGTTCACCTTCGTTGTCCATACATTTTTTGACACCTCTTTATAAAATTTGTTGTACAGATTATGGAGTATTGAACGTGACGGAATGTCTTCGTAATTGGCTGGCAGACTGAGTTAACAAATATTGATCATAAATAAATACACGTTGTTCAGTAGAAAAATTATTAGCCATTATACAGTTTACACTTTACACTTATACACACGTCATTCAGTTTAAACATACACGTTTGTTTTATAAGATACACATTTTAAAATTGAAATAACTTATTCATACGCCATTCAGTACGCAAGGAAAAGCGAGCGAGCACCTTATCCACTCGAAGCATACAATCTGACTGCGATCGTGAATGCGTGGGATGTGCTTGTATACTGTTGAGTCTGCGCACATTTCAAGTCCCGTGTCCTGCACGTGTAAGCCTTCGTCACCGTACAGCACAAACCCCGTGTCCGCTGTCCAATGCTATACAGATGTTGATGATTATAATGATAATTATGATGATGATATTCGGATGATTTTCGGGGATCGTTGGGCTCTAAGCATCCTGACATTTGTCTATATATATATGTACGTAAAACTATTTATTACTGCATATTTTCTATCTCCATCTCCCTCTATTCAAATTGAGACACCTAGAAGCCAAGGGGTACAAGTAACAAATTGCTAATTTTGGAGTTAAGTGTAGAATTTAGTAGTCAAATCAGATATTAATCTGAGTAGAAAATGGATACAAGTAAAAAATTGTCTGGTGCTGATATCTAGTAACTGAAAAGAAAATTCCTACTACAGTCACATGTGGAGTGTAAGCAACTTTGAACATCATTTAGTCAAAACTGACCTTATATTACTTAGCTATACTCATTGACTTCTAAGGGTCTGAATTATAATCTGAAAACTGTTGAAGAATTCAAAAGGCATACACCTGGAGGGTACGCGTGGAATTTTCACGAAATCCTACTATATTAAGTTATAATAATGGTATTTATTGACTTTTTTTGTCCAAAGAAAGGAAACATGTTTTCATATGCATTAGTCGTATGTGCATATTCTGTTCCATTAAAAATGAGAATATATAAACAAATACATGCATGGCTACACACCTACACTCATACATAAAAAAGCATAAGAACGACGGATGTATGTAAGTCTACGTTTACAGTACATAAACAATAATACACATCTACACTCGTACATTAAAAAAAATGTATACAGATAAAAAAACAATTATTGAGCGTTACCGAAAAAATAATGCCTGAATGAGTAGAATTAGACTACCCGCCCAACAAAGAAGTTGTAGATTCGCTGTTTAAGTACAGAATATTCATAAGTAATGCCACGAGTGATTTCCAATTTATCTAGAAAATTTGGAAATCAAGAGTGGCATTTGTTAGGACTATTTAACGAATAAAATTAAGCTGTTTTTTACTCACAAATCATTATTTAACTATAGTTATTTTAAAATATTTATATATTTAATGTAAACGACGATGTTTGAAAACAAATGAGAAACGATAGGTACGCTTCATCTGCTTCTTTTGTTTATCACTGCAACCAGATCATACTATTTATTGCCAAAGGAACGCAATATTGTAAGAATGCTCTCTAGTGGAGAAAAAATGAAACACATCAAACTGTATATTAATTCATTTCTGATGTTGTATGATGTAAATATGACAATTATATTTTTCTGGATTGTTACCTGGGAAAAAATACATTTAAGAAAGTGCAAACAGTGGTTTCTTTTTTTGGTGGTATAATCAATTGCTACAAATGTTTTTATATTAACTCCTGCATGCGGCATGTGTTGACATTCATGCACTATATATACAATCTGGTAGCCGTATTCCCTGGTCATATTTCTCACACAGGCTCAGTCACTGCAAAATAATGGTCAGACCTGTTCAGAATATTAAAAAGGAGGAGCTTTCTTTAATATGGTAATTATAACACTGATAAATATTTCGTGAAACACGACTCTGATTGGTTGTAAAACAGAAATCATTGAAACGTGATTGGTCATTGACTCCCATTTGGGGCATGAGTTAAATAGTCCTAGAAAGTCAACATTGTTCTGTGAATATTTGCCATAATAACTGTATTAGTGAATGTCCAAGCGATGACACGGATTGCGAGGACGGGGTTGCAGGTTTTGGTTTGATTCTCTATGCAAATGATATACAGTGTACAATAATCATAGAACTCGTAGCTCATCAACTCTCCGCCACACCGTCTTATCGCTTGGACTTGTTTAAGAATTCTGTAAAATTTTGATTTTGTGATTTTTAATATCTGAAACAATCTCTCGTGTATAATTTTAATGACTTCTAGAAATGATCGCATGTTATTGTGGTGAAATTTGTAAGCGCGAAGTCCTGTCATAAAATTAAATTCAAGGTGATGTCTTTCTCAAATCAATCGGTATTTCCAGTTCAAATTAAGATGATCTATAAAGTCCTATATTGCTAATGTTAATGTGGTGTCGGTAACTATGGATACAAGTATAAGTTCTTTAATTTCAGTTATACCAGTTTTCACAAAAAAATCCAAATCTTCTTTATTTCTTTCACAATATTAAACTCTATAAACATACATAATTTTCTGCTGTAAATATATCATAAACACAATTATCTCATAGTATGTTCTTCACACTCGCCGACAGCTTTACTCACAAAATTATCTTCACTGGGGATCGCAAATCACTTTAAATTTTCATAGGATATTTAACAAATCCTTTTGCACATTCTCGCCTTAAAATAGTTGGTTAAGGAAATATGGTATGAGTTTATAATTTACGCATTCGAGTCCCGATGGGATGAGGACATTTGAACACGTACCTTCCGGTCGCGTCATAACCCTCAAGTCGGCCCAGATTCTAACTGAATTAAGTAATAGATGCATGTTCTGGGTTTAAGGCGGCCGTTAGCAATGCTGACAACCTGGATGATATCTCGTACCCATTGTCTTGAAAGTTGGGAGCCTCAACTTCTATCTCACGAGCGTTCTGAGACTTGGAATGGGATAACCTTACCTTTCGTGCACAATGATAAATAAAGATTTCGTCGAAAACATTTACGTTATGTTCATTGTAGAATTATTATGACAAAATCCAGTGGAAAAGGTAAATTGCTAAGAAAGAGAAACAGTGAAGTCATAAACAAGAAATCCGTTACGAGGGAAATGCGTGAACAAAGCGAATTCCTAACATGTCCTATTTGTATAATGTCCGATTTTGATGATTAACAAACGTGATCTTACATTTTTATTACTATATGCCGAATTTGGTTCCGAAAGAACAAAATTATTTCCCGCCGCTAGAGCATTAAAACATGGATACATAGGCGTACACACATACATATACACACACAAATATAATATAGGCCCTATATATAGGCTATATATATATATATATATATATAGCCTATATATATGTGTGTGTGTGTGTGGGTGCGTGTGTGTGTGGGTGCGTGTGTGTGTGGGTACGTGTGTGTGTGTGTGTGTGTGTGCGTGTGCGTGTGTATGACATCTTCTTTTTCTTCTTCTTCTTCTTCTTACAAGGATTAAAACTTACTGGTTCGTTCCGGCTCCAAGTATCATAGCTGCTGTCTTTTTCCTCCCCTCAGTTGATAGTTCAGACATTTCCTAGGCAATCTTTTGGATTCCATGAGTGTGAAAAAATAAAAGTAAATGCCTGAACCGGGATTTGGACCCCAGACCTCTAACTTTAAATCCCGGTTCGGGCGTTTATATTTTTTTCATGTTAGGCCTATAATTGTTCTTGATTGCCAAATGTCAACATTTAATTATAACATCGAAATATATATATATAAAGTATATATAGGCCTATATTTAACTATATTTTTTACATTTAGCAATAAAGGTCAATTATGATATGAAAAGAAATATAAATGCCTGAGTAGGGTTTTGAACCCGAGACCCCTAACTTTATACATTAGCGCTCTAAGCAACTGAGCTACTCAGGAATCCTAACACAAACATTTATTTTTCTTTTATACATAGGCCTATTATTCTCAATTTGGAGAATTCTCAATTTAAGAGCGAGCGATAAGGTATAAAGTTAAAGATTTCGGATTCAAATCCCGACTCAGGCACTTATTTTTCTTTTCATGTCATGCGTATATATACATACATAGATTTTTCTCATGGCTATTTTGCTGTGTAGTAAGTAGGGTTGAAGAAGATCCATAAAACTTTTAAAAACATTTTCATTAAAACGATCTCAATAGCTGCATTTCTTCAGAATTCGTATAAAATCATTGCATGAAGTATGATAAAAGTTTACATAAATAACATGTAAAAGTTTCAATATCCACTTATCAATACATTCTGATAAAATGTGGATTCTCGAAGTAGTATTTAAAAATCTATCTACAATGACGTAACAACCGATTGTTGAGCCTTAACCTCTCCTTTGTTACGAGTTACTACACCAAGTTAATTTAGTTAGCTTATTTTTCTTACAGATGTGCTGTCAACATACCGACTCAGTGAGACATCTAGTAAGGTAAGTGCACCAAATAAGGCCATGATTGACTGTCACGTGATAGTGGCTAGATCGATTTGTTTGGAACTTCACTTATTTACATATTGATTCTTGAGGATAAGGAAAACATAAAGTTTTGTAGGAAAATCTAATATTTTGCTACTAATATTTTTGTTTTTTTCAAATAGTGCAAATTAGCCTTGTTATGACCGGGGTTCCAAACAAGGCCAGCTATAATTTATTTAAATCATTTACAGGTTAGGAGTATTAATGTAATAATGAAACTAGAAACTGAATGAAAATTTATTTCATTAAAGAAAATCAAGTAAACTCTAAAACTAATTGATTATGGATCAAATAAGTTTATAAATCTAACCCTAATCCTCATCACAATCTGGACACTGAAAACCAACAATCTTGTCTTTTTTTGTTATTCCAACGCAAAGTTCATGAACATATCTTCCGCAGCTTTTACATAAAATCATATCTCTGATTTCGTCCTCCTCACAAATAAAGCAGTACCAGCTCTCGTTACATACTTGTGTGCCACTAGGTCCTGGTTTGCTGAGATCATCCTCCTGTTGACTCTTCAATGAATGCTTCTTTTGGCTATTTTTTTTTTTTACTTTTCTTTTCCAAACAGTGACCTAACGATTTTTTGACCTCTGTAATTTAATGATTTCTTCCTGTTTGCAATTGTAGGTTTTTTAATCCCAGGCCAACCCTTGGCCTTATACGACTACACATGGATCCTCGTAATTTTTTACCAATAGAAATCATATTTGAGGCTCTGCCATTAAACTCTTTTTAGAATATGAAAATAGATTAAATACGATTTAAGAATATATATAATTCTTCCTATGTTTATGATGTATATACGACAGTATAAACAAAAGTGTACTTACCTACTGTTAGATTAAGCTAAATCAGGTCCGAACACATAACTTGCTTCCTCTCTGCACTGACGCATACTGGCAAGAAAATGACGGTTGATACATTTTAACGGTCAAAAGAGCATGCCTAACAATGACAAATAGTCATCTATTGAAATTATTTTAAAGTTTATCAGAAACCATCTGTTGGCCTTATTGGTCTTATTGGCCTTATTTGGCGAACATACTTTAGTAATTAGGATGACGAAGGTCGGTAAATTTTGTTTAGAGGCCTCTTCATTCAGGCTTAAGTTTCCTATATGAGCCTGAAAATCAATGTTTAAAGTCCCATCCGGAGTACTCGCTCCTTAGATTTTTCCATCCTAAAAATCCATTGACCCCAGCCACGTTGAACCGGGACCTGAGGCAAAGTATTTAACAATAGCTATGCTAAATACTTGGGACACCCTTCAACCTTTGATAATGATTAGGCCTAGTGGTAATAAAAAATATTATTCCACGCAATGGTTTTAATGTACAACTTATTCAATTTCGTGTTTGAATCTTTTAGTGTTTTTTTCTCAATCACAAGTAATTAAAAATATAATTTCCCCCTAAAAAGGAAATTTCCCCCAGGTCTATAACCATTATTAATCTCTAATATTTCTGGTAAATAGAAATTCCTGGACGCTGATAGTGGTGCTGATACCTGTGCACGTGCGAAGTCCCCGTGACTTGGACTGTTGCGCAACAACATGCCACATGCTAATGCCCTTTTATCTACCATCTCGCTCGCTCCTGCGTATTCTTTCTTCTCGCACTGAAGGCTGTAATATTTATGCGACTCTTACGCCAAGTCTCGCCACGAAAAAAAAAAAAAAAAGCCCTACTCAATCAATTTCTCAGTACTGTATTAGTTGGAAACAGGCAATAAATTTAAATTGCAATACATAAATATGTATTACTTCTTTTTTTCCATATTCTTACCTATCCTTTCGTTGTTACTCTTACATGTCTCGCCCCACAAGGACACTACAAGGACATTATGATAATTTTACTCTGGATAATGATCAGTTCAATCCCATGACAACCACCAAAATAACACGTAGATTAAAGACAAGATTCACCATTCAATCAAACATCTAATATATAAAAATGAAGTTTGATTGTTCGTTCGTATTCTATGCGCGGCCATACCGTTGATCCAATTTTGATTGGGATTTTTGCAAAATGTTCAGGAGGTTCCCGGGATGAACGTAGGCTATAAGGGAGTTGTAATACTCAAAACATTCACCCCTAAAAATCACCCTATGTAGTGCCAAACGCGAAATAAAGTCCCTATGTTGACGCTTAAATATGGGAATATAATGGTACTGTACATCAACTATATGTAGACTTCAAAAAAGCTTATGATTCAATTAAGAGGGAGAAGTTATACAGTATCCTGCTAGAGTTTGAAATTCCTAAAAAGTTAGTTAGACTTATACGAATGTGTCTAAATGGCACAAAGAGTAGGGTGCGTGTAGACAAACAGTTTTCGGCCACCTTTGAAATCCACAATGGGTTGAAGCAAGGAGATGCACTGTCTCCTCTACTATTTAATTTTGCACTAGAACATGTCGTTATCAAATTTTTAGAGGATGAAGAAGGCCTACAACTCAATGATATTAATAAGCTGTTAGTTTATGCTGATGATGTAGTGCTATTGAGCGATAGTGAGGAGATACTAAAGGCCAACACACACACACTACTGAGTAACATCTAGGCCCTTCCCCCACCCCTTGGGATACCTCGGTCATCATAACCATACTCCCAAGTCCTAGAGTTCTTGTCCTCCCTATCCTATGTTCACGTCCACGTTCAAGTTCACGGTCTTAAAACCAACACCCCTAGGGAGAGGGTGTTGGAGTTGCAACTTCTGGGAATTGCTGAGCTTCGTAGTCGCCAGGTCGCTCATTCCTGACGACCCCACAGTTGGTCCACGGGCTCCATGAGCCTAGCCGGGAGGACTGCTGTCGCAGATCCACCGACCGTTCCCCTGTTCTGCCTCCAGGGACGTGTCCTGCAGCCGTTGTGAGACCGGCTAGGGCTACAAGCCCCACAGTGTGAGACTTTAGTACATCCAGGTGCTCATCTCCTGGCGACCCCACAGTTTGTCGACGAGCCCGTAGGCTGAGCCAGGAACCAGTACAGTTGCTCCCCTCTGCACTGGTCCGAGCCGAGCCCTGGTATGCCTCCAGGGACGCCTTCTGCTGCTGTTGTGGGCCAGCACGGAGCTCGCAAGCTCCAACAGATGAGCAAATAGTACGACAAGGCGCTCAACTCCTGCCGACCCCACTAATGGTTCACGAGTCCCTTGGACTTGACCGGGAGGACTGTCAAGCAGATCCACCGACCTTTCCCCCAGTGCACCAGCTGGGGACGTGTTTGGTTGCTGAAGTGGGTCCAGCCTGAGCAATAGTACGTCAGGTCGCTCAACTCCTGACGACCTCACAGATTGTCCTTGGGTCACTCGGTTCCAGAGTCGGCGCTAAGTCCCCGACCCAAAAGACCGCGCTTCCTCCTTTCCCGAGCTTATTGACCTGGTGGTAATTCCCAGCATTACGCCCGGTATTGTCCCAACCAGCCCGTTCGCAAGACTAAGCCTAGTCGTGCCGCTGCTGTGAGACCAGCCCACTGAGCAATGTAGGCATCCAGGGTGCTCATCTCCCATGGTGCCCCCACAGATGGTCTCGGGTTCAATTGAACCAAGATAAGGGGGTCGCCATCCCCTAGTCTCCGACCGCTCCACAACAGCGTCCCATGCTCCCGCTTGTGGGCCGGGATTCACAGGTTTGACAGCAGGGCCCTCTATTTAATTTTCCTGCTGACCCCACTCATGGTCCGCGAGTCCATCGGACTTGGAAGGGAGGACTGACTAGCAGATCCACCGACCTTTTCCCCACTACGCCACCGAGGGGACGCGTTTTGTTGCTGGAGTGGGCGCAGCACGAGCTATGTAGTACGTCAGGTCGCTCGAGTCCTGGCGACCTCACAAATGGCCCGCGGGTCCGGACTGGACCTAGCCGGGAGGAGTGCAATGCAAACCACCGACCGTTCCCCTATCCGCCACCCGTGGACGCGCCCTGTTTCTGTTGTGAGCACAGCTGGGGCCCGATAAACGGACCCCCAGGGTATTGAGTAACACTAAGAAATTAGGACTGGAAGAAAATATCAATAAAACTAAATATATGGTCACACGTAGGAATTCATTATATAATGTAAATGGACAGCCAAAGCCAAATGAGGGAAATTTTGAGGAAGTGGCTGAATTCAAATACCTAGGAATAATAATCACAAATAGGAATGATATGCACAAATAAATTAAACATAGGCTCAATTCTGGAAATGCGTGCTATTATGCATTGCATAGACTCTTGATGTCCCAACTTCTTTAAAAAAACGTTAAACTGATAATATATAAAACTATTGTTCTACCAGGTTATTATATGGGTGCGAAACATGGACTCTTACTTTAAGGGAGGAAAGGAGATTGCAGGTATTTGAAAATAAAGTACTTAGGAACATTTTTGGACCAAAGAAAGATGAACAGACAGGTGAATGGTGAAGACTACATGAATTACATGGTCTTTCTAGGAAGCCAAGTTAATCGGCGCCTGCTGGTACCTGGGTCCTACTGAGTACATATTTTAAGACTTTCCGTCTAAGCCTTATATGGAACAAATGGAGATTGAAAGAGGGGCATCGATACTACTTGTACGACATCATATATAACAAAAACAGTTAAGTCTCGTAGACATATGACATTGTTTATTTTTCTTCGAACTATATATATATATATATATAACTTTCGTGGGGAAGGGAGAAATATATTGACTCTTTAGATGGGGATGATAGAAATGCTATTGCATGGTTTCATTTGGGGGGATGGATGGCCCGTAATTTAACAAATGATGAAGGCATTAAACTATGCCCCCTATGCGATGACCATGAAAACTGGCAGCATATTATAGCATTCTGTAGAGAGACAGAACAACTTAGATTACAGATGCTGCCGGAGAGATTTCTCAGGTCGGATCGAGGGAGAGTGGCGTGTTGGAATCTTTTAGGACGGATCGAGAGGTGAATCAAAAACATGCAAATTTTTGGGTACAGTAAGGAAATTGAGATATAACAAAATTGTAGATTAAGGATATATGTATTATCAATAAGAAGAATCTCAATATGGTCTTTGTTTTCGATCTTTAATTATATTATATAATAAGTAGGTCTGATAAGTAGAATAGTCTGGGACGGGTTGAGGGGGGTATAAGCGTGCGGTGTGTGTATGTGTGGGGGTTTGTGGGTGTATGCGTGTGTGTGTTTTTTCTAATTTGTTTTCTAGTATTTTTTTTAATATCATTGTAGAGAATATGGATGAGTGTAGATATGTATTATTGTGATGTAGTGTAGACATAGATTTTACTTAAATGTAGGCTGTTATTGTTTTTTGATACAGGTGTATTTGTAGGTATTTGTTTATATTATGATTAGTTTTATTTTTTATTCATGGAAAAATAACGCACGTACGGCCAGTAGGCCCGTGCGCAATGTAAATGCATATGTCTTTTCTTTCTTCTGAAAAAAGGGCAATAAATTCCATTTATCTGTCTATATATATATATATATCATGAAAATTTTAAATTAAAATATCGAGTATAATAATGTCTGTGAGTCTGTACAAGGGTCGAGGGATTTAAGTACCCAGATTAATATTTTTCAGGAGAGGGAAAGAAGATGGAACTCATACAGGCATACTTACAAAACACGCCGTATGTTAATAGCATTAAAACGCTGCTAAACTTAAAGTGGATTTCGATCCATTCACAATACAATTGCGGTTCATGAAGTACCTTGGTAAAAATGTGAAGTTTTGGTACTTAGATCCTTTAACTCATACACTCTTCAATTATGGAACTTCTCATTATGTAACTTCCTCCCTTTTCCCATTATCGTCCCTTTTGTGACCAAATATTGATATAGAGCATCAAATATTACTCTTTTTCTTCTTCTTGTATGTCCTTGTTTTAATATTATAATGATATTGTGAAAAGAAAAATGTATGTCTGAACCGGAAATCGAACCGTGGACCTCTAGTTCTCCAGACTAGTGTGTAGCCACTACACCATTCTAGACTTGGCACAAACATTAACTGTTCTTTCCAAATATACAAATATATAATTCTCGTTTCGTCCGCTGCCAGTAGGTGTCTCTACCATCACCAACGGCCGGCTTCGTTTAGAAGTATCTATATTTGAGAATTTTACACCACCACTTTTATAAGCAGTAAACGATGTTATTTAACATTTTCCAATACTGTTATTTTAACACAGTTCCAATAATGGATCATATTATAATGATATTGTGAAAAGAAAAATTGTCTGAATCAGGAATCGAACCGTGGAACTCTAGTTCTCCAGACTAGGGTGCAGCCCACTACACCATTATTTCCCTCAACGAGATTTAGGCGGTCTCCCCCTACAGGGAAGAAATTGAACCATACTAGTTTAGTTACACATATTTTCGTATAGATGCCATTGAAGTGGCCCGAGGTCAGCGTTACACCTCATAGTGACGTCTAGGAAACCCAGGTAGTACTAGGACGGGAAAAAATTGGTAAATTTGACTTTTTATTCAGGCTTAAGAATCTTTTGCGAGTCTGAAAATCTTCAGACTCGGGACCCACGGCTTAAAGTCCCTCTCGGAGGACTTGATCCTTGGATTTTTCCATCCTAAAAAATCCATAGATCCCGGCCGGGTTTGAACTCGGGACCCTGGGGACCAGAGGTAAGGAGCATAACTACTGGTCCATCGCGGCCTACTATATTACTAAAGTAAATAAAAAACAGGTGAGTCAATAAGTGTACAAACAATTGTCTATCATTTTAGATAATACGTCTATAAACAAACATCTTCACGTGGGATAAGAGTGTTTTCTTGCACCAGTTACTTAATCACACCTATTTAGTTACTATACAGATGTTGGCTAATGAAAATTGGTAAGCTCATCACCTCGAGGAGACGCCTAGGCAAATCTGGAATTACTTGGATGGGAAAGGCCTATTACTAGTTAGCACAGGAACTCTAATTAAACTTGAGGTTCTTTCATGAGCCCTGAAATATTCAGACCCTGGACCCACGACCAAAATCTCTGCCGGAGAACTTGTCCCTCGGAATTTTTATCCTAAAAATTCCATTGATCACGGCTGGGTTTTGAACACGCGAGTCTGGGGAAAAAGAGATACCACTGATATCAATATGTATATATAAATTACGACCCTCATTTAGAGTTTTAACTATGGAAGTAGGTCTATCTAATGATATGAAATAAATAAATAAATAAATGAGAAGTGATTATTTGTATCATATGAAGTGCTAGAAAGAGATAGTGGGTGTAATGTAACAGCAACAACAACAACAACAACAACAATAATAATAATAATAATAATAATAATAATAATAATAATAGTAGTAGTAGTAGTAGTAGTAGTAGTAGTAGTAGTAGTAGTAATTATCAGCTATAAGTCCACAGCTGTAGTCTCGAGGTAGCGTGCTCTCTTGTCACGCAGCGGACCCCGGGTTCGATCCCCGGTCGGGGCAGTTTTTCTGGGAGAGGTTTTTATCGGGGGTTTTTCCTCACCTGTAAGACAAATGTCAGAAAAACTTTAAGGCCCAAACGGTCCCCGAAATCATATGGCCATCATCATCAACGTCATCATCCTTATCATTATCATGATCATCATCCTTTACCGGTATGGAAAGCAACGGGAAACTACCACACCTACAATTCCCTAGTAAAGCTGCAAGCATAGCATTAAGATGCTGTGATTGCAGTTAAGGACCTGCCTTTGGGCAGAATTACTATGGATGGATGGTAGAACATACATAAAAATGAATGAAACGGTAAAGAATATTCAATAAAATAGGTAGGTATTATTAACATTTCTTCTTTATTCGTAGTATTAGGCCTACGTTATATCTCCCTTTTAAGGCACTTTTACACGTTTCGTGCCGCCCAGACTTAAGAGGGACACGGCATATCGGCTGAGGATATATAAACTTTGGACCACATACATATTTTTCTAACCCCCACAAGGGTATGGAGGGCCTCCCCGAATTAGTAATAACCTCAATGTGGGGCCACCTCCAAGACAACACGAACATTCAAGACGAGACATAACATTCACTCACACATTCGTACTATACAAGACAATTAGGGTAGGGTGATAATTATCATGTCCATAAGGTGTTCGGGGACTATTTGGGTCTTAATTATTTTTTCCGAAATTTGTCTTGAAGTTAAGGGAAAAAATCAAAATAATCTCACCCAAGAAATCTATCCCTAACGTGATCGCACCCGGTAACGACCTTGCCACGAAACCACCTTACATACAATATTAATTTGTATATTAAAGGAGACTTAAAAAAAACATTAAACTGAAAAATATATAAAACTATTATTCTACCAGTTATATTAAATGGGTGCGAAATATGGACTCTTACTTTAACGGAGGAAAGGAGATTACAAGTATTTGAGAATAAAGTAGGCCTACTTAGGAACATTTTTGGACCAAAGAGAGATTAACAGACTAACAGACAGGTGAATGGAGAAGACTAAATGACAATGAACTACATGGTCTTTATAAGAAGCCAGATATAATAAGAACAGTTAAGTCTCGCAGACTGCTATGTGCAGGACATGTTGCACGTATGGGGAATGAAAGACTTGCATGGAAGCTTCTTGTAGGAAAGCCAGAGGGAAGGCGCCCAGTTGGTAGACCAAGAATGAGGTGGGAGAATAACTTTAACTATGATTTGAGGGAAGTAGATTATACAGGGAATGATTGGAAAGCATTAGCTCAGGATAGGGATGTATAGAGAGCTTATGTCCGCGCGGTCATGAACCTACGGGTTCGATAGTGCCAGTAAGTAAGTATGTTAAAGGAGACTAATGTCCGGCAACCCATATTTTCAGGAGGGATGGACTTCCAAAATCGAGAGTACAACAGTGTGTTAGAGAAGACTGGAGAGATGTTCTGTGCAGGACGATGTTATAGGGATTTTTTTTTCAAATAAAATCCAATGCGTTGGTGATATAAAGCTTAGTTTTTTTCGAATTGAAATAATTCATGCTGAAGATAGATGAATTGGTTAGTTAGCGACGTCCTGCAATTTAATTGCTTTGATAAGATACTTTAAGATTATTAAATTGATTTATTTAAAACCGAACTAAATATCCAGGCCTTCTATGAAATGCGTGTCAAGGTTAATACATTATTTAAATACAGGCTGTATCGCAGATAAGCTGCACAGCTTCAGGGTTGAATTATTGATGATCATACGTGCAATAAATTCTGCTACGGAAATTTTAATCGATAAACATTCTGGTGTTTAGTTAAGCATATCTAACTGGCCCTTCGAAACTTGTGGTTCATGGCCGCTCGGATATAAATACTCGATAGATTTTCTTTCTGAGCTAACATTTACAAACTTTCCCAGTATAATTCACCTCCCTCAAATCATGGTTAGTGTGTGTGTGTGTGCGTGTGTGTGTGTGTTCGTGTTCTAATGCCACCCACTCCATTTTACGTGCTTCAGGTATTTAGTTTACGCACCACACGGCAGGCCACTTTACATGGATGATGTATTCTTGTATAGTGAACAGAGAGGAGTATAATATGAGTGCATGTTTATGTTTGTGTAGTGTAAAGTGTGCTGTATGAGTCATGATGATAAAGGTAAGGTAGAAGGCGAAACCCGGTGCCGGCACATAGCCTACTCCTATCGAGAAGCACCAAGGGGGCCGCCAGGCTTAACGTCTCCATCCGACTGACGAATCCCTATCAACAGTACCATATGTCTTCTCAAAATACATACTGCGGAGCGTTTTACAATTTAACCCATTTGCTTCAGTTTTAAATATTCAATGCATTTCTGCAGAAACCGGATTTAAGTTACTGTAAATTTTGTCTATTTTCAGACATCCAAAAACAAACAATAGAAAACGGTACTTGAGATCACAAAAAGAGTGAAGGCCAAAACACATTCCTATACTATTCATAAATGTTAATAAAAGATTACCCTGACAAGGGGTGTACAAAATATTGCAAAATATATAACAGTAGAGTTAAGGGAGTGTACATCGTCTTCTGAGTGGGAGGTCATTTAACTGCGGGCGAGTCCACCTCATCTTTTGGGGCGAATGGGTTAATGCAGGGATATGGTGTACAATCTAACGATTAAAAACTGTACACTACCAACTATCCTGGCCCCGAGATTTAAATAATTTGCAATTAAATGAATTTTATCAAATGTAATTAAATTGACAGTTATAATGTTCAAACCCACCGGGTATCGAACCCGGGTTCGCTAGTCAAAAAGCAGGTTTGCTACTACCTAATCAAGCACTTAATTCTCTCACTTCATTCTTACCCTACCTACTGGGTGCTTTCCATCTGGTTTTTCTACAAGACATTTCCATGCGATTCTCTAATTCTGATCCGTGTTGTATTTCCTGGCAATCGCAGTCTACGAGACGTAACTGTTCCTATTACAACATATTTTCCTTAACGATCACGTAGTTCACTGTTATGAAGTTTCTTTCCTTAGTCTCTCTGTTCGACCTCTTCGGTTCAAATAAATTCCCAAGAACTTTGTTATTAAGTGCAAACTTTTCTCCTCTCTTAAAGTACTACATAAGGACTTTATTAGACTAAAAGTAAGATAGGCCTACATACAATGTTATTTACAAATATGGGTCGCACGGGCAGTAAGCCGTACGTGTTCTTGATAGTCCGTTACAATAAGTTAATGTTTGGTAATAATATACTTAAAACAAAGAATGAAAAGACAATAATATTACAATTAGATAACAATACGATTACATTATACATTAACTTGATTTAGTAGAATTATTAAGAATTAATGGTATTACAATTGAACATATTTATTTATTCCTGAATAAGCGTTGTTCTTATTGTCCGCGTTTTGTCCAGAAATTTACCCAAGTTTATCAAATTTTCTGGGCTTACCAATAACTCGTAGCATGCCAATCTTTCATGATTTGAATTTAGAAATCTTTCCGGTAATAACTGACGCCTCCAATATTCCAAATCGTTACATTTTCCTAATATATGTATCTCGTCTTCAAAGCTCCCGCACATTGGACATATTCACATGTCGTAATCGTCGCTAATTTTTTTTTAAATTCCATGCCCCTAATCTAAACCAAGCAAGCTCTGATCTCTCTTTAAATCCTAGATTGAGTATATAAGATTATTTTCCCCAAACTTGTTTTAGGTCTCTTTGTAAAAGCAGTGAGCGTTTTCCCGCACATTTGGCGAAAATATTTTGTTGGTTTATATCTAAGTACCTCCTTCTTATTTTTCTCCACATACTCTTGCGATTTTCAGTCCCTTTTTCCCATACCCAAGCCATCCCAATCTTTTGGAGTTCTCTCCTAACCTCGTCTGCCCACAATTTCACATTTGCGTTCCTAATTTGGTGGTCGTAACAAATTACTGTGAGCACTGTTTGTTCACCTTGGATTAGCCAAGAGACCACGTTTATGATAAGCATAAAAAGTAACAATTAAAATTTAAAAAAAGGCAAACAATGAACATGGAGCAGGTAGGCTATATCAAATGGTAGGAGGTCTAACTACTAGTTTGACGGTCCGAGTTCTATTCCATGTAGAGGAAGAGGATTTCACTTTCACTTATTCGTGTCCAGGCTGCTTCTGGAGCCCAATCAGCTTCTATAAAATGAATATGGAAATTTCACTGCGATAATGTTTTCCGGAGCCTAATTCTGGCCATCTGATACTTCCCATTTCCGTTGGTTTAGAATCATGGATACTTGCATCTATATCATACACATGGGTGATACCTTTACAATTTAAAGGCAATTAATTGAAGGGATTATCGTGCAGGTGTGTAAGAAATCTAAATATCTCTCTGCGGAGGTTCAAATATCTACTACATTCCTGCACACATGCTACAATATCTTTAAGACGTGGAGCGACACATTTCTTCTTGGCGTTATCCCTATAAAACAGAATGTTATTTACTAACAGTCAACATATGTGATGGTAAAAGTAAAGTGATCCCACAACAGGCCTCAGGAGGCCCTTGGGGTAGTAGGAGGTTAAGGCTCCTACTTTTTCTAGACAATCGGCACTTTATGTCAGTCGGGTTGTCAGCCCTGCGTGACGGCCGCCTTTACCCCCAGGCGTCTGGTACTCATTTCCGTTAGAGGCTGAGTCGACCACAGGGCCATAGTGCCGCCAGAAGGTTTGGGTCAGTGGTACCTGAATATTGCAGTTACTCATGTTTTGGTGTTTACATGTTGCTCTTTCCCGTTTTCTTTATATATTATGTTTAGTTCCCAATAAAGTAGGGCCTACATCATATGCCGAGCTTATTGTGCGGGGATGTTTTCCTCTCGGATAAATATACAGCAACCACCGAAGTCTAGTTTGAGCATCGGTTACGTTTGTAGTAGTAATGGAATGTATTGGCTTTTTTTTTTCGAAAGAAAGGAAATGCATTTTCACTTAGATTGCGCAAGGAACGAATGAGCTCTGTGACTGAATCCTTCGTTACATTCTTAATGCTGTGAAGATGTATGACGTATTAAGAATGTAGTGATGCGTTTGGTAATTAGGTATTTTCTTAATTTATTCAGGCAGCCTGGGCGATAGCCAGGAGATACTAAAGGCCAACACGCACAAACTATTGAGTAATACTAAGAAATTGGGACTCGAAGTAGATATCAATAAAACTAAATATATGGTCACACATAGAAATACATTATATAATGGAAATGGACAGCTAATGACAAATGAGGGAAATTTTTAGGAAGTGGCTGAATTCAAATACCTAGGAACATTAATCACAAATAGGACTGAGATGCACAAAGAAATTAAACATAGGCTCAATTCTGGAAATGCATGCTATTATGCATTACAGAGACTATTGACTTCCCAACTTCTTTCAAAAACGTAAAATGAAAATATATCTTCTTCTTCTTCTTCTTCTTCCTTCCAAGTATTAGGTCAAGGCCTGTTACGATCCTATAGAAAATTTTCCCTCCAGCGTTTCATTGGACGGCCGGATGGCGACCACAAGGTGCCCAAGCTGAGCAAAACATTTCTTCCACTTACTTGTGTTTTGCACTCTTTTAACTTTACTATCTAACCTCTCTTGGTTAACTCTTGTTTTTTTTTACCCCGACGCTCTAAGGGCATCCGAGGGCTAGGGAGTCTTTCCTTTCTTCCATTTCTTCTTTCCTTCATTTTCTTTTCTTCTCCAGAAAAGCCTGACCAGAGGCTATAAGATGGCAGCCCCATCACTGGTCTTGCCTTCCTTTGGCCGGCAACCAATCGAAGGGACCATTATTATGCTTTCAAGTCTTATACGAGAATATCCCGGAAGGATCAAACTAATGAAAATATATAAAACTATTATTCTACCAGTTATATTATGTGGATGCGAAACATGGACTCTTACTTTAAGGGAGGAAAGGAGATTACGAGTATTCGAGAATAAAGTTCTTTGGAAAATTTTGTTACCAAAGAGAGATGAACAGGCAGATGAATGGAGAAGACTACATAACAGTGAACTACATGGTCTTTATAGGAAGCCAGATATAATAAAAACAGTTAAGTCTCGTAGACTGCGATGAGCAGGACATTTAGCACGAATGGGGAATGAAAGACGTGCATGGAAGCTTCTTGTAGGAAAACCAGAGAGAAAACGCCCAGTTGGTAGACCAAGAATGAGGTGGAAGAATAACATTAACTATGATTTGAGGGAAGTGGATTATACAGGGAATGATTTGAAAACATTAATTCAGAATATGGATGTATGGAGATTTTATGCCCTCGTTGCCATGAACCTGCGGGTTCGATAGTGCCAGTGAGTTGGTTAGTGAGTTAGTCATATTAATTATCTTCATTATGATGATGATGATTATTATTATTATTATTATTATTATTATTATTATTATTATTATTATTATTATTATTATATGTCACAGCATTCTATATTTATCGTATATTAGCTACTAACCTGCGTGCGCTGCTACGCCTAAATAAATTAAATGTCTTTACTTTTAGCATAATAAGTAAAAATAAGAATAATTATAAATTTATATCGTAATTCTTTTTAATATTCCGTGCAGCTGGAAATAAAATTGACCATGCATGCCGATTCCTAGAGTAAAATTTTAATTTTGGGTTTCCGGTAAACTCCCACTTATAATGGTAGGATTCTATTGATTTTTTTATGAAACCTACTTGGGTGTATTTCAATAGCACGTGCTAAGTTTCGTTGTGAAACATCGAACATTGCGGACGCTAGTGCATTTTTAATTTTTCGTTTCAGTAAACTCGTATTCCTAACGGCTTTAGAGAATAACAGATAGCGGTTAACTGTCGCCGTATCTGAAAACCTCTATGTACGAATTTTCATGAATATCGGTGAAAAACTTTTGGAGATTTAAGACTTCGAACAACGTACATTTACATTTTTACTTGTTTCCTTCATCATCTTAAATTACATATTTATATTTATTAAACGCGTGGCTATTTTATTCAATTTAGCATTCCTTTGCCTTTATTGTTACCCAAGAATAATGTGTTCCATGCTTATGGTCGACCCAGAGCATATTTTAATATAAATATGGGCCTACTCAGATGAGAAATTTAATTAATCACTTATACATACTTTCCACCCCTAACATATTCAACTATAGTGGAATTCTATTCTATAGTAATTCTGCCCGAGGTCAGGTCTTTCACTGCAATCATAGCACTTTCATGCTATGCTTTCCGGCTTTACTAAGGAATTATAGGTGTGGTAGCATCCCGTTGCTTTCGTATAATTAATCTGCCAAATTAAATAACTAGTACTGTAGGATAATGTGAAACAGATTATATCCTAAATTTCAAGAAGTAACCATTATTATTATTATTATTATTATTATTATTATTATTATTATTATTAAATATATTTCGAATAAAATTTACAAGCCTATTATGCTATGGGAGGATACATTAGGGTTGTAGATGTAATCATATACAACTAACAAATTAATGGCTGATGACATTATCGAATAAGGATATTCATAATCGCGCGGACATAAACTCTTATTACATCCCTATCCTTATATAATGTTTTTCAATTATACCCTTTACCATTCAGGTCCATAAAATTACAGTTAATGTTAATTTGCTATTTCATTCCTGACCTATCTACTCAGCGCTTCACCTCTGAATATCCAGCAAGAAATTCCCATGCTCACTTAGATTCTCCGTTGATGCTTCATGTTCTGCCGTCCGTAGTCTGCGGGACTTAACTGTTCATATTGCACCTGGTTCCCCATATATTTACTTTAGTCCACAGTTATCAATTCCCTTATTTACCTGTCTTTACGTCTATCTTTGGTCCATTTTTTCTAATCACTTTACTCAAAATACTCGTAATCTTTACCCCCTCTCAAATTTTGAGATAATGAAAAAAATTTGCTAAAGTTAATACTACAGTTACCAAGAAAGAAATGCATTTAATATATAAAAATTAATGTTTGTTTGTTTGTACTTTATGCGCGATTGTGATGGGGCTTTTTGCAAAATGTTCAGTAGATTTCCGGGATGAACATAGGCTGTAAGAGAGTTGTGATACTCAACTCCCACAACCTTAAAAATCACCCTTTGTAGTGGAAAATGTGAAAAAAGTAGCTCTTTGGACCCTTTAATGTCATACGCTGCCTAAACCATAACAAATACACAAAATTAATGTACACAGAATTGAATATCTCAAAAAGATCAATAAAAAGTCGGCGGCAGTATATGTTTATCTCTTACGGATAACTCGCAATAACCATTTTTGTCTTTCATTGATATCAAGTAGATCGAGAGAAGTAGGCCTACGTAAATTTCTGTGCAAGCATAGCAGCACATGGCGGGTATTCTTTTACGGATAACTCACAATAACGAATTTTTTCTTTCAGCTCATTTATGCCAAGAAGATAGAGATAATTAGATTCCCCGGCAAACCGGGTATTCAGCACGTGTAATCTTAAAATAATTACATTAAACACTTATAATTATTTTACATTTTACTTATTCAACTAATCATAAGAAGTACAATAATTTTTGTATTTCAGCTCATTGATGCCAAGAATATCGGAATGAGTAGATTCCCGGACAACGCCGGTTAAACAGCACGGGGTATCTAAAAATAATTACGATTTAAATTTTTCGTGTACTTATTTAACTAAACATAAAACACATTAATTTTCTTATTTCAGCTCATTTATGTCGAGAAAATCGGGATATGTATTTTCCCGGGCAACGCCGGGTAATCAGCACGGGGTATATAAAAAATATAAATTTAGAATTATTTTTCCTTTTACTTATTCAACTAAACATTAAAGCACAATAATTTTTATTTATTTAGGCGTAGCAGCGCACGCCGAGTATTAGCTAGTTAATTACATTCATGAATAAATATCCATCCATAGTAATTCTGCCCGAAGTCAGGTCCTTCACTGCAATCATAGCATTTTCATGCTATGCTTGCAGCTTTACTAGGGAATTGTAGGTGTGGTAGCTTCCCGTTGCTTTCCACACCGGTGAAGGATGTTGATGATGATGATGATGATAATGATAAGGATGATGATGATGGCCATAGAATTTCGGGGACCGTTTGGGCCTTAAAGTTTTCCCTGACATTTGTCTTACAGGTGAGGAAATACCCGGATAAAAACCTCACCCAGAAAAACTGTCCCGACCACTGCGGTGGACATATATGTTATCAAAATGCAATACCATTAATTCTTAATAATTATACATAACTTAATTAATGTATAATGTTATTGCATTATTATGTAATTGTAATATTATAGTGTTTTCTTTATGTAATAGTAATGTTATTGTTTTTTTGTTTTTCTTTATACTATTACCAATTATTACTTTATTATAATGGACTGTCAACAGCACGTACGGCTTACTGCCCGTGCGACCCATATTTGTAAATAATATTGTAAATATCTTAATTTTTGTCTAATAAAGTCCTACTAATACTACTAGTTTATTACAAAAATTGACACAGACTTAGTTTCCATAATAATCTCTAACAAGAATCTTTCTGAATCAATAATGCTGTTTATATGAAAGTACGTCACATACATAAAAACCGTATATAATGATTTCGTTCTATTTCAAGTAAATTAATCAAAAAGTTTCATCACTCAGGATCTGCGTAAACTAAGCGAATGCCTAATTAATTCGTATGTATGGTCCGATTTTGTTGATTAGGAACTCGATATCAACCAACTAATTCACTGGCACTGTTTAACCTGTAGGTTCATAGCCGCACTGACATATGCCCTCCACATATCCCTATCCTGAGCTGAAGTTATCCAATCATCCCCGTATATTCTACTACTCTCATATCATGGTTAATGTTATTTTTCACATAAATTTTGGCCTGCCTACAGGGCGGTTTCCCTCCGGTTTTCCTACAAGCAATTTCCATGTCCCTCTTTCATTCCTCATTCGTGTCACATGTTTTGCCCTTCACAGTCTACGAGGCTTAACTGTTCTTATTATATATGGTTCTTCATGAAGATCATGTAACTTACTGTTATGGGACTAGTCTTCTACATTCGCCTTTCTGTTCATCTCTCGTTGGTTCAAAAAAAATTTCTAACAACTTTATTCTCAAATACACGTAATCTATTCTCAACACTTAAAGTAAGAGTCAGTGTTTCGCAGCTGGGAGGATAACGGTTATTTATATTTTCAATTTAATATTTTTAGAACGAAGTTGGGACGACAAGAGTCCCTACAATGCATATTAACATGCATTTCTAGAATTTACTGTACTGTATGTTTAATTTATTTGTACCCCATTCCTGTTTGAAATTATTGTTCTCAGGTATTTGAATTCAGCCACTTCTCCGAAATATCCCTAATTTTTCATTAACTGCCCATTTCCATTACATAGGCCTAATGTATTTCTGTGTGTGTGCATATATATAAACTAGTGGACTAGTGGTTATGCTCCTTGCCTCTGGTCCCGAGGGTCGCGTGTTCAAACCCGGCCGGGGGGTCGATTGATTTTTTAGGACGGAAAAATCCAAGGAGCAAGTCCTCCGGGAAGGACTTTAAGCCGTGGGTCCCGTGTCTGAAGATTTTCAGGCTCGTAAAAATCCTTAAGCCTGAATGAAAAGGCTTCTAAGCAAAATTTACCGAATTTCCCCGTCCTGGTACTACCTAGGTTTCCTAGATGTCAGTATGAGGCGGAACGCTGACTACGTTCCTCTCAAAATGACATCTATACGAAAACAAGTGTAACTAAATTAGTATGGTTCAAATTCTTCCCTGTAGGGGAGAGCGCCTAAATCTCTGTAAAGGGAAAAACATAGGCTTTCAATACAATACAATACTTACTCACTGGCACTATCGAATCCGTAGGTTAATGGCCGCGCCTGAGCTAATGCTTTCCAATCATTCCCTGTATAACCTGCTTCTCTCAAATCATAGTTAATCTTGTTCTCCCACCTCATTCTTTGGCGTTTTCACTCTGGATTTCCTACAAGATGCTTCCATGCACGTCTTTCATTCCCCATATGCGCAACATGTCCTGCCCATCGCAGGAACTTAACTGTTATTATATCTGGCTTCCTATAAAGACCACGTAGTTCATAGTGATGTTCACTTGTCTGTTCATCTCTCTTTGGTCTAAAAATTTTCCGAAGTACTTTATTCTCAAATACTTGTAATCTCCTTTCCTCCCTTAAAGTAAGAGTACATGTTTCGCGCCCATATAATATAATTGGTAGAATAATAGTTTTTTATATTTTCAGTTTAACGTTTTTTGAAAGGAGTTGGGACATCAAAAGTCTCTGCAATGCATAATAGCATGCATTTCCAGAATTGAGCCTATGTTTAATATTTTTGTGCATCTGATTCCTATTTGTGATTATTGTTCCTAGGTATTTGAATTCAGCCACTTCCTCAAAATATATACAGTTTTATTAATGTTAACTTCCAGCTCCAATTTATTAGTGTTACTCAATAGAGTGCGCGGATTAGCCCATAGTATCTCCTCACAATCGCGTAATAATAATATATAATCAGCATGAACTAGTAGCTCATTAATACCATTGAGTACTAAGACTTCTTCATTCTCAAAAGATGTGATGGCATGTTCCAGTACAAAATTGAATAGTAGAGGAGATATTGCATATCCTTTCTTTAAACTATTACGATTTTCGAATGAATCTTAGAACTGTTGGCCTACCCTATCGCTACACTTCGTGACATTTCTATCCACCATAGTAATTCTGCCCAAGGGCAGGTCTTTCACTGCAATCACAGCATTTTCATGCTATGCTCTGCAGCTTTACTAGGGAATTATAGATGTGATAGCATCCCGTTGCTTTCCACGCTGGTAAGGATGATGATGATAATGATAAGGATGATGATGATGGCCGGATGATTTTCGGGAACTGTTGGGCCCTAAGCTTCCTGACATTTGTCTTACAGATGAGGAAAAACCCCGAAAAAAAACCTCAACCAGGAGCCTGTCGCGACCGGGAATCGAACCCGGGCCCGCCGCGTGACAAGGCAGCACGCTACCTCGAGACCACAGCGGTGGACTCGTGACATTTAGACACATTTAAATAAATCTAACTAGATTTTAGGAGTTCCGAATTCAAACAGGATGCATGGGCTGCTACATAACTTCTCCCACTTATTTGAATCCTATGGTTTTTTTTTTAATCTACGTATATTTGATGCACGTACCATTACTCGTAAATTCTCATTTATTTTCTAAAATATGTCTTATACTAAAAACATGATAAATTATAGACCCATTTCCTCCAAATTCACATTGGTGATCACCTGTTGCGTTTTTAATATAAGGTGTAAGTCTGGATACTAATATATTTGTTAAAATCTTCTACGAAGTTAAAAGTAACGAGATTAATCTGTAATTGTTGCAAACAGTTTTATCTTCTGTGTTACAGTATGATAATAGTTTCTTTCCATACATTTAGCATACCCTCTTTTTCTCAAACTATACTGAGCAAATGACATATCTTGTCCATAATTTCTTCTCTCCCTGACTTTATCAGTTCTGCTGGGATTCCATCCGATCCTGATGCTTTATACTTCTTTTTTTTCGATCGTCATTCCAACCTCTAATGCACCTGGTTCTCTGAATGAAATGTATGCTATCTGTAAATAATTTTCTTCACTATCCTGTTCTGCGTGTACATTTAATACCTGATTGAAGTGTTTATATCCATCTTTTTAATGTACTCCTGGAATCTGCAATCATATCCCCATTATCATTCCTAATCATATTTGTTCTAGCCTGAAGCCAACTTCTCCCTATTCTAATTCCCTAATATATTCTTTTGTCTTATTTTTTTGGATTCATTTCTAGTTTTTTAATTTTCTCTCAAATACTATATTTCCTTCTTTTACTCTTTAATATCCTTATGGTTTCTCGTCTGATGTTATCTAATTATTCTAAATTTACTTCATTTGGCTCATGTAATCAATTCACATTTGTTAGTTTACTTTTCTTTACAATGTCAACACATTCCTAATCAAACCATTTCATGTGTTGCCACTTTTTTAAATAACCTATGCTTTCTCATGCCGAAAATTTAGTAATATCTCTTATAGTGTCTAATTCTTAATTTATACCAGATTCTTCTACGGTTGTCACATATCCATATGAAGATTCCAGTATTTCAAATCTATTAGCAATTTTGATGTGGTATTCTTGCCATTTCTCAAGCTTTTCTAATTCAAAATTTTCAGAATTTTCTTTAGCGTTTTCCACTAATAAGCTGTAACGGTTCTATGGTTTTCACCCTGACCAGATGATAAAAACCGAACTAACGTTCCTGATGCTATTGTGCCACTTTTATCCATACAATACCTATCTGGTTCTGAGTTTCACCATCTGGAGATGTTCAGATATATTAATGAATATTCTTATGCTGGAATGTTGTGTTCTTAACAATAATATTCTATGATGTGGCAAAAGTGACTCATCTAACACCATTGTCATACTATCTTAAAAAAAATGAATTTACCTATTGTTTGCCTGAATATATCTTCCCATCCCACTTTTACATTAAAATCTCCTAAGACAATTTTCATATTTTATCGTGAAAGACTATCAAATACACATTCTGATTCTTCATAGAATTCATCCTTGACCTTGTCATCCTTATCGTCTGTGTGACCATGTATACATATATGATTACAAAATCATGCCGTTTACCTTTCAGAATTATGTATGATATTCTATCGCTGACTGACAGACTTAATATCTCGGATAACGAAGAGGATCCTCCTTCAGACTAAGAAAGTGCCAAATTCAGTTTTGGCTGTACTCCCATAGTATAATGTAAAGCTTCCTGATTCCTGACTTCTTCTGGCCATCTAAATTCCTGTAAACCGACTCTATGCAATGGTGATTTTTCAAATTCCCGCGTTAATATTTCTTGTACCTCACACTATATAATATCTAAACATGTCACTATGATTGAGCCTTTGCATTTGAGCCCCTGAAATAGACCCCGCCCGGAGAACCAAAGGGGGGCTATTTTACCTCTGGGAAATTTTACCCTAGTGGAACTCATATCAGAGTATTTTGATGATTGTATTTTTACTGTGAAAAATCGTCCCTCATTCCACCAAGGTACTATTTTCGTCTGGCTTATCGCCTTCGATCTGTCCGGCGTGGGTAACCATTATGCAGCACTGCTACCGCCGGCTTGGCTTTCGGCAGGAAATCTATATTACTTTTCTTACTCAAAGTTTATATGCCGTTTCGCTGCATAAAAACAAACATGGCGGCCGGTAGTGTGATTTCTAAATTTCGGCTTTCTGATAAACACCCTCTCCTGAAGGTTAAATTTCGCTTATTTTGGTGAATACTTTCCTTGGTTTATTTCATTGAATATACCGAGGTTCGTTATGAACTATAGTACATTGCGGCTGCTAGAGCGATTTTCAGATTTTCGCTTCTGGTTAACCCTCACTCCTAATGGTCCAATTTTCCTTGTTAACGAACTCAACCTCACTTTTCTTAATTGCCTGTCATATTCCGAATTTCATTCCGGAAAAAATGAGTCTGCTAGAACATTAACACATAAACACACACACACACACACACACACACACACACACATATATATATATATATATATATATATATATATATGATTTCTAGGTTCGATGAAGATTTGAAAAAAAAAATACAAAAATATTTTCATGGGTAGGTCTACGTCCCTTAAGAATTCTCTAATATGGATTGAATTAGCTGTGAAGAAAGAAGAAATGAAGAAAATCGAACGATTAAATATAAATAAGAAGGAATATATGTGTAACATTGGCTGCTCCGTGGCGAAAGCGGTTAGACGCTCGGGTCCCGAGATCGGGTCTCGGTCACTCCATGTTGATTTTGTGGTGGACGAAACGGAGCTTGGGCAGGTTTTTCTCGGGGTTTTCTCCCGTTTTCCCATGCCAGTTTCATTCCACCATGTCTCCATACCCATCTAATCCATTTCGTTTCATTTCGTTCATCTGCCCCCGTGATAAAGCGTCAGTCGTGGTCGGCCGGCACCCTTGTAATTCACAGACCTGTATATAAAGGTCTTCATCTCGTCTCATTCCTTGACCCGAACCTGAGGTGGACACGAGTTGAGAATATTTTATGTTTATTTTATATGTGTAACATAGGCCTATACAAGGTCAGGATTAGTGAAGAGTGAAATCAAAGAAGTGGAAATAAAGGCGAAAGAAACGAGGACAAAGGATGACATTATTAATTGCTTCTTAGAGAACGGACTGTTTTAGTAGGTACAATTAGCCGTGGAAAAGTGGGACGGATGACGAAGTTGTTAATACGAAGACTTGAGACTTGTTCCAAAGAAAACATATTTTTGTAAAGATCTTTGTGATTTTGAAATGCATACAGTCTGTGCGTGTAAAGTTGAGGTCCATTAACCTGACGTAAGTTTATTGACTTTGTGTTTATCTCTTGCAGTCTGAGAGAGGAAATTTACATCACTTGTTTGTGAATAAAATCTCCTGTCATGTGTGGGTTGATATTTATCGAATATATTGATAAACATGAGTGGCGAGAGATAAGATTTACCTAAATTTCTATTTCTTGAAAAAATAACCAAACTTGTCTGACTCATTAGAACTGTAAACCTAATGTTATGCAATAATAGTCTGTTATTTAAACGAAAAAACAATACAATGAGTTCATATGACTTTTCTTATCACTGTTTTTATAATATCATTGTCTATTATCTGTTATTTTTTAAACTTAATATAATGTGAATTTCAGTTTAGGCACATGTAATCTAGGAGAGATTATTTCCTAATATATTTTAAAGACGTAATAAAACTATTGTGAGAAAACAATTTACAATGTCATTCTCACTTTTAGTTATTGTTCGGTAAACAATAAGAAGATATCTTTGTTTAAACGTATGGTATTATGATAGAACCAGATAAGATTTCCGAAGAGTCCCCACTCAAAATAAATACGTTTCAAAATCTTATGCTGATGATATTTCTAGGGTAAATGAAGGTTGACTACTGTAGTCACAACAAAAGAATTACCGGTACTGATATTTTGTCGACTTCATGCATCGTGTGTCGCAGAACGGCTCTTGCAGATCAACAATTGGACAACTCTAAACATATAGGCCCTAACTATCGACTCTGTGGTCTAAGGGTTAAGTTCCATTTCTCCGACCCCGAGAGTTGTGGGTTCAAGCCCGACCTGAGTCGATGGATTTATCTTCTTGTAATCTTGTAAGCCCATGTTTCCCTTAACAGAGATTTAGGCGCTCTCCCCCTATAGGGAAGAATTTGAACCATACTAATTTAGTTACACTTGTTTTCGTATAGATATCATTTGAGTGGTCCGTGGTCAGCGTTCCGCCTCATATTGACATCTAGGAAACCAAGGTAGTACTAGGACGGGAAAATTCGGTAAATTTTTCTTAGAGGCATTTTCATTCAGGCTTCAGGATTTTTTACGAGCCTGAAAATCTTCAGACTCGGGACCCACGGCTTAAAGTCCCTCCCGGAGGACTTGCTTCTTGAATTTTTCTATCCTAAAAATCCATCGACCACGGCCGGGTTTGAACCCGCGACCCTCGGGACCAGAGGCAAGAAGCATAACCACTAGTCCACCGCGGCCGATCGATGGATTTATAAGATGGGAAAATCCAAATGAAAATTCTTTGGGAGGGACATTGAGTCGTGAGTCCCTATTATGATTATCTGACTCTGAGCAAAATTTAATCATCCCTTTCCATCCGATTAATACCTTAGTTACCTAATAGGTGTCTATTTGAGGCGATGAGCTAATGACTCGTCATTCGCTGACAAATATAGGGAAATATCTAAATTAGCTTCATTAAGTAACTCTCACAAGGGAGCACCCTTGCCCCATGTGGGTATAGACAGACAACCGTACATTTAGACATATAGCACATACTTAGATTGTTTATTCTAAATCTGTCGCAAGCAGACCGTAAATCAACAGCATAAGATATAACGTAGTCAAAAATTGCTGATTAAAATCATTCTCCTAATGAAAATCGAACTCGAGGCAACGAAAAAAATGAAACGCTGTACAATCAACAGAGTTGAACCATAAATCGCAATTTAGAGATTAAGATCTATAAAACATTCTATACTAGTGTCCGGCGTAATGAGAAGATGCTAAGCCCCTGTTATTGAGAGTCTGTGTTATAGAACCATACGGCTGGCACCATCACAAGAGTAGATGAAATAAAATGGAACGAAATTAATTAAATGAGTGTGGAGAAGTGAGGGCACGAAGTTTTCTGGCAGTGGAAAACAGGATGATCCCGTGTTAAAAATCTGCCTGGGAACCAATTGTCTGTCTACCATGAATCCACATGGTGTGACTGAGACGTGAACTTGGGACCAGATTTGGAGAGATCTACCACTTATAACATAGAGCCGCCTTATATCACCTATATAAAATTTAAATAATTGTTTGGAAATGCGAAATAAAGTAAATAAATATTTTCTTATATTTTGTGCATAGATGAATAATTCTAAAATGGGTTATGTCTGGATTTTGTCGTCAAAATATATATAATAATAATAATAATAATAATAATAATAATAATAATAATAACAATGATAATGATAATGATAATGATAATGATAATAATAATAATAATAATAATAATAATAATAATAATAATAATAATAATAATAATATTAATAATAATAATAATTAAACTGAAAACATATAAATCTATTGTTCTACCAGTTGTATTATATGGGTGCGAAACATGGACTCTTACTTTAAGGGAGGAAAGGAGATTACAAGTATTTGAGAATAAAGTACTTAGGAAAATTTTTGGACCAAAGAGGGATGAACAGACAGGTGAATGGAGAAGACTACATAACAATGAACTACATGGTCTTTATAGGAAGCCAGATATAATAAGAACAGTTAAGTCTCGTAGACTGTCATGGGCAGGACATATTGCACGTATGGGGAATGAAAGACTTGCATGGAAGCTTCTTGTAGGAAGGCCAGAGGGAAAACGCCCAGTTGGTAGACCAAGAATGAGGTGGGAGAATAACATTAACTATGATTTGAGGGAAGCAGAATATACATGGAATGATTGGAAAGCATTAGCTCAGGATAGGGATGTATGGAGAGCTTATGTCCGTGCGGCCATGGACCTACGGGTTCGATAGTGCCAGTGAGTAAGTAAGTAATAATAAGTGGGTAAGTGGCACTCGAAAGAGCATTAAGTTTTAGGTTTATAATTTGTCTTTTATCAATTCGTTCAACGATCCCGTCCACCTTCTGCATTGTTTGTAATGGTATAGCTCGCATTTTTGTTCACATATCTTACATTCACACGAGTCACTAGGTTGGTGGAATTTCGTATTTTTGCACATTTTCTGGTGATATCCATGTGTTGCCAGGCCTATGATTGCGTGCCTTTGTGGTTGGTTGCTTCCGGTCCACTCCCTGTTCACCATGGCGTCTGAGGCGAAGAACTCTTCGTCGATCTCTTTTTCCTTCTGTTTCTTTTTTCGGCGACTTTCTTATATGGCTCCGTGCTGGCAGTAGTATCCTTTGTCTCAGGTCCTCTAGGAAGTAGGTTTTTTTCTGACTAGCATATAGGCCATGCTATTTAGTGTGTATTTACTTGTACCTAATGCCTTTTTTATGTATCTTGCTTTCACTCTTTCTAACCTCTCCAAATCGCTGGTCGATAGTTTCTCCCATAGGCTATCAGTTCTATCCCGTAGGTTGCGATCGGGGTGATCACTGATACGAATAATATCATGGCTGTGTCTAATTTTAATGCTGTAATGTCTCTGATAGGAAAGCCAGAGGGAAAACGCCCAGTTGGTAGACCAAGAATAAGGTGGGAGAACAACATTAACTATGATTTAAGGGAAGTAGATTATGCAGGGAATGATTGGAAAGAATTAGCTCAGGATAGGGATGTATGGAGAGCTTACGTCCGCGCGGCCATGAACCTTCGGGTTCGATAGTGCCAGTGAGTAAGTAAGTAAGTAATGTCTTTGATATTGCACATAGCTCTTATAGCTGCTGCTGCTCTTTCCTGCATATGTGCGCTGAAAGACTTCGTTGTTGGCTGCAGTGTTATGTCTAAGTATTTGAATTTGTTCACCATTCTTATCGGTTCTTCTCCTAGTTTTAGATTATTACTTGCCGCTGTTCTTCCCCCTTTCCGGAAAACCATTTGTATGGTCTTGTTGCTGTTTATCGTGAACTCATTTTTCGTAACACATCGTTGTATTGCGTCTAATCATCATCATTAACATCATCAAATTCAAGGATTAGTTCTTACTGCATCCGTTCTGACTTCAAAAGTATTGATTTACTGGTCTATCCATTTTTGTTAGGTTTCCTAAATTTATTTTGCAAAAAGGTACATACATTCAAAGATGTCGTCAGATAAGACCAGTCACAGCAAGCTATCAACATCAAATGTAAGTGGGGATACATGTTGCAAGATATAAAGACGTAATGATAGAAATTCACAAGTGTGGTTTTCACATTGGTAAAAATTCCGCTGAAGACAAAGATGAATATGGACTTATCTCTTCAGAGAATGTGTAGGAAGCCATTACTCGCATAAAGCGAGAAATGGAAAGGTCTGAAAGGCTTAATAAGATTAAAGGATAGTGACCGATAACTGTTTCAAACTAATTAAGCGAACAAAAAAAGTGCAGCAGCAAGCACCACTTACTTATGGGATCGACCCGCGATCGGGACAAATTTTCTAGGTGAATTTTTTCCTCGCGTATGTTACAAAATATCGCCAGACTACTTTGATGATTATACATATATATATATATATATATATATGTCTACAGCTATGGTCTCGAGGTAGCGTGCTGCCTTGTCATGTAGCGGGCCCGTGTTCGATCCCCGGTCGGGGCAGTTTTCCTGAGTGAGGTTTATATCGGGGTTTTTCCTCACTTGTAAGACAAATGTCAGGAAAAATTTAAGGCCCAAACGGTCCCCGAAATCATATGGCCATCATCATCATCAACGTCATCATCCTTATCATTATCATCGCCTTCACCGGTGTGGAAAGCAACGGGTAGCTACCACACCTACAGTTCCCTAGTAAAGCTGCAAGCAAGGCATGAAAATGCTATGATTGCAGTGAAGGACCTGCCTTCGGGTAGAATTACTATGGAAGGATATATATAATTATTGGACCAAAGAGAAATGGACAGATGAATGGAGAAGACTGCATTACAGTGAATTACATGGTCTTTATAGGAAGCTAGATATAATGAGAACCGTTAAGTCTCGTAGACTGCGATGGGTAGAACATGTGGCATGAATGGGGAATGAAAGACGTGCATGGAAGTTTCTTGTAGGAAAACCAGAGGGAAAACGCCCAGTTGGTAGACCAAGAATGAGATGGGAGAATAACATTAACTATGATTTGAGGGAAGTAGATTATACAGGGGATGATTGGAAAACATTGGCTCAGGATAGGGATATATGAAGAGCTTATGTCCGCGCGGTATGAACCTACGGGTTCGATAATGCCAGTGAGTTATATATATATATATATATATATATATATATATATAATTTAATTGAATATTTCACTTTCTTACTTATTATATAAGATGAGAAAATTATACCTCAATACATGTAGGCCAACTCAATTTAAGTGTATGTCGTCTGCCGGCCCGGCTGGGATTGGGACATATGGTATTAGGCTTATGACTACTAGTATGGTGTTCAGTCACTTAACCTTGCCAAATTTTCGGCTCTTGTATTCCGTCCAGGGTCGACTTAGTTTAGAGAGAAACATGACTGTGACAATTCCAAGGTAGTGTGTCGTAATCTGAGCTCTCGACAAGCAGAGCTAGGCGTACGAGCCGAGAGCACATGAGCCACGCTACTCTAGACGAAGGCACATCGGATATTTCAAATTGTGTAGGTATCAATCAGTGTACGTAAGTTCTTTCATCCATTGCTAGAACTATACGAAGTAAACCAGCCTTCTGCTTGCATTGACACAAGAGGCATGACAGACCACATTACCCTAGAAAGAGGGTTCGGGTAATAAGTTTCGAATTCTGTTCGTCATCAGTCTGGCGATAATTTGGAGAAAACAATCGCTCTCTATACAAACGTTCCATATCTCACCATGTTTAGTAACATATTACAGTTGTTTTATAGATCTTGTTTTCCCGTTTCCCCACACTAATTTAACTAACTCACTGGCACTACCGAACCCCTTGGTTCATGGCCGCGCGGAGACACATCCCCATCCTGAGCTAATGTTTTCTAATCATCCCCTACTTCCCTCAGATCGTGGTTAATGTTATTTTCCCCTCATTCTGATGAAAGCCAAATTTGGCAGGATCCCGCGTGATCGACTATTCGTATTGAGGTTTTAAGCGGTTTCCCTCAATCCAAAGAGCAAATGCTGGAATAGAACCCCAAAACGTGCGCTTCCGACTTCACTCTGCTAATTAACTTCAAATTTGAATTCAAAATTTAAACCGGGGCTAAAGTATTTTACAGGAAACCAGGGTTCTACCTATTAAGGAGGACCAAAATGGATCGCTCACCGCCAACACTTAAGTGATGGCCGCAGAGATTTCCATCTATCTGTCTATCTATCTATTTATCTATCTATCTATCTATCTATCTATCTATCTATCTAAGTCTGCCAACTGGGCGTTTTCCCTCTGGTTTTCCTACACGTTTCCATTCTCCCGCGTCATACCCATTTGTGTCACATGCCGTGCCCTTAGCTGTCTACGAGACTTAACTCTCATTATATCTGGTTTCCTATAAAGCTCATGTAGCCCACTGTTACGTAATCTTCTCCATTCGCCGGTCTGATTTCATCTCTCTTTGGTCCAAAAATATCCTTAACCCTTTATTTGGTAAAACGCTAATTTTTCGTGACAATTATTTAAATGTGGCACTGAAAACAAAATCACGTATGACTGTTATTATTGGCTTTATTGTGTAATTTGGCACACACTTAAGCTATTACTGCTCGTTCTTTTTCTTCCGTTTCATTAATATCACTAAATGAATCCAAACAATTGGTGTATCCTGTAAGATACATTGCCAATTTTAAGGGAGGAGAAAAGATCACGAGTATTTGAGAAAGTTCTTAGCCCTTTAATTGGCAATGTTTCTTATAGGATACATCAGTCGCTGTGGTGTAGTCGGTAGAGACCCTACCTTCCACTCCGGCGACCCGGGTTCGACTTCCGGCGGGTTAGGGTTTTTTAAAAAATCTCAGCCTTGATGTGTGTCATGTCCAAGTTGTACCCATTGGGTTTAATTCCTCAAAAAATATAGGACACATCAATTGATTCAATTTATTTAATATTATTAATGAAACAGAAGAAAACGAAGAGAACATTGAATCTTCTCTTCGTTCGTTTCCTTCTGTTTCGTTAATAACACTAAATAAATCGAATCCTATAAGAGACATTGTCAATTAAAGGGCTATGAACTTCCTCAAATACTTGTAATCTTTTCTCCTCCCTTAAAATAAGAGTCCATGTTTCGCATCCATATACTATAACTGGGAGAATAACAATTTTATACAGTGAAAAATCACTGCAATTCTGATATATTAAAATTCAAATTCTACCCCTTAAAAACAAAACTTTATGAATACAATGGTCTATATCATATATTTAAAAAATGAGAAATATGAAGTTTTTGCATAACTGGGCTCAGCTATTTAATCCTTTGAACCTTTCAATTATTGTTCGCATATAGCCTATGTTTTTTTCGTAAGTAACGCACAGGCCTAATACTAATAAAACAAAAAATCAAATATTCATGCAAGGTAAATTTAATATTATATGAGAAATATAGTAAAACTTGTTCAAAGCGGAATCGCATGGGACCATTTTTTTTTCCACATTAGACAGCATTTCGCATTAACAAAATAATTATTAATCAATCTTAGATTATAGAGCACCGTATATGTCTTTTTATGTACCTTGGATTAATTGTAGTTCCGCTGCCGTTGGAAAGTGAAGTATAGTATGTTCGAGCGACTTCGACAGTAACGCGCGATAAAACAGTCCCGTTTCGTCAGCGGTAAAAATGTCTCGTAGGCGCTTATCCTGAAATTAAAGTATGCAGTTTCGGTTTCCACTCACTAACTATACTTTCGTCCATATCCTTTGATTCTCCGCAAATTTCATTCCACACTACATTGTGTCTTATAAACTGTCCACATCCAATCTGAAAATGCCTTGAAATTGTTATTCCCTAAGGATACAGCAACAGCCAGAGCTTGACTTTGTATAACCGGTCCAGAAATTTGGAGATTTTTTATCGTGGACTTGTAAAGCACTCCCACGCCTCGTTGATTTCATTCCCCCCCTTTATTTGACCATTTCCTTGCGTCCATTCATTCATTATTTTTTGTGTGTGCTTTAAAATCTCATAAACTTGGGGTTTTTCACATTTAAATTTAAATTTAGTCATCATTTCGCGTATTGAAATTTTTTTCTTTATCTTATATCACTTTCACTTTTCCGTTTAATGACAATTATACATACGATTTAACCATATTTATTTCGTAAATTCAGAACGCTACCTGTGAAAGATACGTACACAATAGGTCTCAGATTTTAAACTAATTTAAGATTTTACAGTGCACTGGTTATTTGCAAGACAGATGTCACACGCCAAATATTTGTTAAACGAAACTGTATTTCGCAAAACGGGTGTGCAGTGAGGCCGAAAGAAAATTCCAGATACAGGTAGAAATTATATTTCATCCGGCGGCAGGAATCACCAGTTACTGTTAATTCGCCTAACGGGAATTCAATGAAGTGGAAACTGATTTATTTCTCTCTCTCTTTCTCTTTCCGCCTTGTAAACATTTTTTTCATGAATTGTGTAGAAATATACTTCCGTTTCCGCGTTGCACAGATTCCGTTTTATACGAAATAAATACATGTAAAATTACTATTATTTTGCCGGGACCAATAAATTTATTCAAATTGGACAGATTTCCGTATTATTCACGTTCCGGATTAAACAAGTTTTGCTGTGGACTACTTTACAAAAAAGTAACAAAATTTCCACCTCTTATTCTACGGGATGTGATATTGGCATCATTTTAAAGTGAAAACTGTTCGTTTGAAAGGTAGTTATTTCTTTAGTTGCATGGAAAAGTCATCTTTTTCATCTTTTGGTTGCTGTGGGAAGAGATTGAATCCTGTTTGCAGAATTCGTCTGAAGAAAACTTGTGTTACTGAAAATGTTCAACAAGAATTCAAACTTCGACTTAACCACTGCCTGCTTTTAAATGTGGATCATTTCCAATACCACATTAAATTACACTGAGCCACAAAAAATAAACTTTTTTTTTGTCTCAGAAAGAAAAATATGTGATTCTGATATAATTTTTTTTTTTTGGATTCAAATATGATATCGGTTTTTCTCCACCACTCAAGGTTTCCGGGAGACAGGCGTTTATAATTTCAAACACATTAATATTTTCTACATTCGTAACTACACAATATTCGAACATTCGGTCTCACCTAGAAAGTAAGAAATGACGATTTTCTGCTACATTTCGCCTGTGGAGCATCCCTCTTGATGGTCCAACAACAATCGGCCAGCATATTAGGATTCCATTTGCCTTGAAATCTCTTATCCATAGCTGAAATCTCTTGATGAATGTGTTCCCCGTTTTATTTTACAATGGACAAATGGAGAAAAAACAGTTTTATTAAAAAATAATTAATTAAATCCATTAATTGAAATTGAAATAAAAAACTGTGGGTGATGGAGAAATTCCGAATACATATTTGAAAACACGATAAAAAAACTGCATTAAGAACAATTATTGTACTCATGAGACAAAAATCATGTTGACCAGTGTTATTTGAAGTTCATTTGCTGTAGTAGTTGTGTTAATTTTGGAGAAGCCTAATAAAACATGGTAATAATTAAACGGCTCCCATAGCAACCAAAAAAAAAAAAAGTTGACTTTTACATGTTTAAGAATTTCCCGATGATGTCATAACCTGTAGAATAATGGCTGAAGAGTTGCTACTTTTTTAAATATTTATCTTAAAATATATTAAATTTGATATATCTGACCATTTTTAAGGAAATTAAGAATTGAACCTAGTTTTATTGTTACTTATGCATTACTTGTCTATATGATAAACAATAACAGTAATAATAATAATCCATCCATAGTAATTCTGCCCGAAGGCAGGTCCTTCACTGCAATCATAGCATCCTCATGCTATGCTTGCAGCTTTACTAGGGAATTGTGTAGGTGTGGTAGCTTCCCGTTGCTTTCCACACCGGTGAAGGATGATGATGATAATGATAATGGTAAGGATGATAATGATAAGGATGATGGCCATATGATTTCGGGGACCGTTTGGGCCTTAAAGTTTTCCTGACATTTGTCTTACAGGTGAGGAAAAACCCCGATGAAAACCTCACCCAGAAAAACTGCCCCGACCGGGGATCGAACCCGGGCCCGCTGCGTGATAAGGCAGCACGCTACCTCGAGACCACAGCAGTGGACATATAATAATAATAATAATAATAATAATAATAATAATAATAATAGTAATAATACTAATAATAATAATATTAAATGAGTTCAAATCGGATCCCCAAAGCTCTTTGTAATTGTATACCAAGAGGACGAAGATCTTTGGGCCGTCCTATGAAACGCTGCAGGGTAAATTTTCTATAGGATCGTAACAGGCCTTGGCCTAATACTTGGAAGGAAGAAGAAGAAGAATACGAATACTAATACTAATAATAATAATAATAATAATAATAATAATAATAATAATAATACTAATAATAATACTAATATAATTGATTTAAGCTGGCACATTTAAAGCCATAAAGTCTTCTCTTCCACTCGTCGGATAATAAAGCAATACAAATTATTATTGATTTCGTACATCTCAATGATGGATAAATCATATTTGAAGAGAAAAATTATACGCTCAGACCGGGACTTGAACCCGGGACTAGAGAACCAAGGGTCCCGGGTTCAAGTCCCGGTCTGAGCGTATAATTTTTCTCTTCAAATACAAATAATACATATTTATTACAATTTGAAAATGTTATTAAAATATAAACTAAACAAAGCACAATGCACAGAATGTGCCTTTATCCGTGCACCCGGACTACAGCATCGGAATCATGTATGATAATTAACAAAAGATAATCGTTCCATATGAAACAAAATCATTCTTTATACCATAAACAGAATCAGCAAACACCCTTCAATACCACTTTATTCTGCAAGGTCAAATAGTGGGAGATTTTATGGTTGAATAAACTTAGACAGATTCAGGTGAGGATATCATATCCAAAGAATGGATGGTAGTGAAATATTATAGATTATATTGGAAAACAACCAAGGCGGAAAAATAAATGTAGGAAGACCTAAATATAGATATTCTGATGGATTTTTGGAACATGAAAACGTACTTAAAATTATAAAACAGGTGGATAATTTCCAGAGAAACAGAGGTCTAAAAGAATATTCTTAGAGAGGCATGACCCGACACGGGTTGTTGAACGAAATTGATGAAATTGATGATAAGGTGATAAAACATCTCATCTAGGAAATGGTTAGGCCTACTGATATAAACCTAATTGAATCACGAATATAATAGCATATTTACTTCAATCAGTAAAAGTAAATGGAGACAGTGAAATATTAAAGACGATAATGGGCAAAAACCAAGGAGGAAAAATAAATGTAGGAAGACTTAAATATAGATGTTCTGATTGATTTTTGGAACATGAAAACGTACTTAAAATTCAAAAGAGGTGAATAATTTCCAGAGAAACAGAGGTCTAAAAGAATATTCTTAGAAAGGCATGATCCGACACGGGCTGCTGAACGAAATTGATAAAATTGATGATAAGGTGATAATAAAACATCTCATCAAGGAAATTATTAGGCCTACTGATATAAACCTAATTGAATCACGAATATGTTAGCATATTTACTTCAGGCAGTAAAAGTACGTACTGTTATATGCAGATCTGAACAACCCGCTGTAGGGAGGAAACGAACGAAAACAAACCATGTGGGAGAGCTAGTACAACTGCAAGGAAGAAATCGTATACATTTGTCCAGAAACGTTGACCTTCCACCACCAGTCTCACTGTTTAAATAACTTAAGATATATGATTTGAAAATGTATAGTAATTATATCTGAACACACCTCTCCGACCCATGATGTTACTACAACAATATTACCCCTACACCCAGTTTTTCAGCTTAACATATAACAATATTACCTACCTTAGTATGCTTATTTAGGGACGCTATTTAGCAATTCAGGATATTAACCCCATTATTCAAATCTTGTCACCACATGTTTTTTTACGTTCCGTAAATCTACTACAATGATCCACAGCTTTATTTTCCTTCCGAAGGAAAGCATAACCAGGATTTTTTACTAATTAACTCACTGGCACTATCGAACTTGTAGGTTACTGGCCGCGCAGACAGAAGCTCTCCATACATCCCTATCCTGAATAATGCTTTCCAATCATCCCCTGTATAATTTACTTCCCTCAAATCATAGTTAATTTTATTCTCCTACCTCATTCTTGGTCTATCAACTCGGCGTTTTCCCTCTGGTTTTCCTACAAGAAGCTTCCATGCACGTCTTTCATTCCCCATTCGTGCCACATGTCCTGCCCATCGCAGTCTACGTGACTTAACTGTTCTCATTATATCTGGCTTCCTATATAGACCACGTAGTTTACTGTTATGTAGTCTTCTCCATTCGCCTGTCTGTTGATCTCTCTTTGATCCAAAATTTTTCATAAGAACTTTATTCTCAAATACTCGTAATCTCCTTTCCTCCCTTAAAGTAAATTATCCTCTTCAATGTCCTGTTCTGCATGTACATTTAATAGCTGATTAAATTAACTTTTCTATCTATTTAATATACTCCTGGAATCTGCAATCGTATCCCCATTTTCATTCCTAATTATGTTTGTTCTAGCCTGAAACCCTTTCTTCTCTATCCTAATTCCCTGATATAGGCTAATTTCTAATGTTCCTATTTTTGGCATTCATTTTAAGATCATTAACCCCCTTTTTACCCTTAATAACACATTTAAAAATCCACGTCGACCCAGATGGGTTTGCACTCGAGAACCTCGGAACCAGATGCGATCATGATAAACACAAGTCCACCAGGACCGACACACATTTGATTTGATGATGTGAAGTCACGTAGCATAATGCGATTTTTTTCTCACAAGGGAACTGTCGACCATTACATGCCACAACCTGCCTTGAAACTTCTCCCAGAGAAGCTTTGTGATGTACCAAGGCATTGTCCAAAAAATATAGCCTATCTGTCATTTTTAACTGCAGGGCATAGAAATCGAAGCCAAAATCCAGCAACGTCAACCCACTGTACGGAGCAAATGTACTCCCTGCACCAATAAGGGCGTAGTGAAGTAAGGCGGGACGCGGCGCCGATGACAGGTAGTGAGGGTTATCCAGTCTACCAATTCAGGTGTTGTATTGATTCTCTATAGTTTAAATGAGATATTTGACGCTTGATTGTAGTGCCTTGCAGTTAAAAAGGCATAATTTGTTTACACACGGTCTTTGTACAGCACAACGCTTCTCCTGAATAAATTTTAAAGTAGATTTCGGCTTGCAATGGTTGACAATTCCCTTGTCAGTGATGTTGATGGGAAATCTCTTCGTAATGCTTTGCATACATAAGTATTTAAGTTCATTCTTCTTTCGTTCGTTCGTTCGTACGTAGATTCATTCTTTCGTTCATTCATTCATTCATTAATGATAACGTACACAGGCCTGAATAGTATAGCATGTGTGTTTGTTACAGTATGTGCGATTCTTTGAGTGTGTCCTACATGTTTTTTTTTTTCCTTTTTTTTGTCGAACCTAGGTATCAGATTATTGATGATATTTTTGTATGTGTTATTATTTCAATTCTCACTTTTATAATACTAAATTTCTTTAGACTTTTTTGCGAATACTATTTTTTATTTCTACATGCAAAAAGTTGGATTAAATTGAAGGCCACCAACTTGATCTATCGTCACGAATATATGGTTATTCAGTTGTTACACCAACAGACTTTCTTTCTACTCGGTTTGTATAAAAATTGTTTTGAATCTGTTACATAAGAGACAAGTGGTTAGGTAATATGTGATTCTTATCTTCTAGCTGTCTGTGGTAAACATGGACTACCTCAAGGTAGTCCACATGCTTTTTTGCAATTTAATCAATTCCTCATACATTTGACATGTGTTTCCCTTTACGGGTTTCTCTGTATTTAAAGTGGCAAAAACATGGTATTTTAACATACATTAAACATTATATTGCTTATTTGAATATTTTAGAATTTAAATAATAGAATCGAAGATAAGAATCAGTATCCACGCGTCACATCGACACACTTCATAAGTCATAAAAAATAAAAAATTAATAATAATCGTAATAGATATCTAATGTATTTTATCTGATGAATTCAAGACCATAAGAACTTCTCTTCTAGTCCATAAGTGTCAAATTACATAAATACTTTATTAACTAACTAACTAACTAACTAACTAACTAACTCATTGGCACTATCTAAACCATGGGTCCATGGGCGCGCGGCGAAGAAGTACATTGCTTTGTCCCACGTTGTGGCGACGTTTTGAAGAAGTAATTCTCTTCATGCCCGATGTTGTAGTAACATTTTGAAAAAGGATTTATGTCCGAAAATAAAAGAATTACTGGTTCAGGTTGGGTTTAATTTTCGGTAGAGCCGGATTCTCTTCTTAAGTTCGGTAGTTGGTACACTGGGTAGGAAAACACTTTAAAAATCACTAAAAACTGTTTCTTGTACAAATAATTTCACATTTATTCACTTTTTTAATCTCCCAGCAGATCAAGTAAATGTTGGTGGTATTATTCTTCGCCGTCAATTAAAAATAAATTATTTTTAATTCTTGAATAAATTATTATGCTTGTATTAATCATTACATTTTATCACGAGATCTCTTCTTGCTTCTATCTTTGTTGAAAGTTGTATGCAGAATGACTAGTGGAATTCTTTTATAATTTTAAGACCATTATTACATCACATGATGTTATTTTTAAATTCTATTGGTTAATAGTCCTTTAAATGTAAGGTTTAAATTGATTTGTTAAATACGAAAGTTAATTGTTTTAACATCCAATCAGAGTTTAGTTTAGTTTCATTTAAGAATATGAAGTTAAGCAGGTGTCCTTATTACAGTTATAATAGAAGGATTTATAATTTTGACAACAATGGCTTAAAACAATTTTTAAAAGCATTATTTACAAAACTGTTATGTAGTGCAATTTATTTAATTGTTACTGAGACATTTTTATTCGACAATAACCAACAATGAATAATTTAGATGTTTTTCTTTTATTTAAGTTATATTTAAATATCAACAGAATTTTAAAATACAAAATTATTAATTTTAGCTTTTATATTCATTATGATATATTAGGTTAAGTTTAGGATTAGGGACTCTCCTGGCGCATCATTATCATCATCGACATTCATCATATCATCGGGGCAACGTAACCCCGCCTTCCAGGCGCCCCAACCTCACAAGTGGGTTATAACTACGCCATGCCAGGACAGAAACCAGGAATGTCGAAAGACAAACCTGGGACATTTGAAAAAAAAAAATATTCATTATGATATTAAATTCCTGCTATAGCGGACATAAGCTCTCCATACATCCCCATCCTGAGCTAATGTTTTCCAATCATCTCCTGTGTAATCTGCTTTCTTCAAATCATTGTTAATATTATTCGCCCACCTCATTCTTGGTCTACCAATTGGATACTTTCGCTCTGGTTTTCCTGCAAGAAGACTCCATGCCTGTCTTTCATTCCGAATTCGTGCTACGTGTCCACCCCAGCGCAGTCTACGTGATTTAACTGTTCTTACATCTGTTTTACATAAATACTGTACTTTATTAATATTATAATTTTACATCACAAAAAAAAATTGTTATTAATTACTCATATACTAACTTAACAATTCGTAATAATGGCTGATTAAACTAATTGTTTTTGGGCTTTTTCAAGCTTAGGTTTGAATCAAGACACCAATTACTTGAGATACTAAATATAATTGTTAAATAATATTTAACCTACCTCTATAAAATGGAATCAACGAGCAACGAATAATACCGTATATTTTAAGTTTCTTGCTGTTAAAGTAAATCATATTTCGATACAAATATAAACTATGATACTTTTGAAATTCACAATGGGTTGAAGCAAGGAGATGCACTATTTCCTCAACTATATAAATTTGTACTAGAGCATGCCATCAAATGTTTCGAGGAATAAGAAGGCCTACAACTCAATGGATTAATTAGCTGTTAGTTTATGCTGATGGTGTAGTACTATTGGGCGATAGCGAGGAGATACTAAAGGCCAATACGCACACACTATTGAGTAACACTAAGAAATTGGGACTGGAAGTAAATATCCATAAAACTGAATATATCGTATGGCCACACATAGAAATACATTATACATAATGGAAATGGACAGCTAATGGCAAATGAGGGAAATTTAGAGGAAATGGCTAAATTAAATACCTAGCAACAATAATCATAAATAGGAATGAGATACACAAATAAATTAAACATAGGCTCAATTCTGGAAATGCGTGCTATTATGCATTACAGAGACTCTTGACGTCCCAACTCCTTTCAAAAAACGTTAAACTGAAAATGTATAAAACAGTTATTCAACCAGTTATATTATATGGATGCGAAACATGGACTCTTACTTTAAGGGAGGAAAGGAAATTACGAGTATTTTAGAATAAAGTTCTTATGAATATTTTTGGACCAAAGAGAGATGAACAGACAGGTGAATGGAGAAAACTACATAACAATGAACCACATGGTCTTTATAGGAAGCCAGATATAATAAGAACAGTTAAGTCTCGTACTCTACGATGGGCAGGACATGTGGCACGAATGGGGAATGAAAGATGTGCATGGAAGCTTTTGTAAGAGAACCAGAGGGGAAACACCCAGTTGGTATACCAAGAATGAGGTGGGAGAATAACATTAACTATGATTTGAGGGTAGTAAATTATACAGGGGACGATCGGAAACATTAGCTCGGGATAGGGATGTATGGAGAGCTTATGTCCGCGCTGCCATTAACCTACAGGTTCGATAAGGCCAGTGAGTTAGTTAGTTATGGAAATTTCTTGTAGGAAAACTAGAGGGATATTACTCAATAGTTAGTCCAAGTATTGGGTGGAGAATGAAATTAGCAGTGTTTTGAGGGAGATGAATTATACAGGAAATAATTGAAAATATTAGCTTAGGATAGGGATGTTAGGAGATATAGGCCTATCTGCGCTTCATGAATCTCAAGGTTCGATAGTGGCAGTGAGTTAGTTTGGAGACTTTCCAAAGATTCATTTATAAAGGAAACAAAAAATACCTCACTTCTTAATGAGAACGCACCCCAGTCAAACCCATTATACGAGATCGTCAAAAACAAGTCAGTTGCTGCTACAAACAGTTGGAGTATACATCACCGTACACAACAGCAACGAATACCGGAAGCTCAACCTGCAGAAGATGGAAGATTACTTCCGAAAGCGCTCCAGTTAATTTTATATACAATATTTTAACAAAGTTGAGGACGACGGCACCTACCAACAGGTACAATTTAATGTTTAACTTTCATAATATGACTTCACCTCAACGGAATTTGATAAGAATTTTACTAGTCTTCTTTCTTCTTCTTCTTCCTTCCAAGTATTAGGCCAAGGCCTGTTACGATCCTATAGAAAATTTTCCCTCCAGCGTTTCATAGGACGGCCCAGTGATCTTCGTCCTCTTGGTATATAATTATAAACAGCTTTGTGGATCCGATTTGAACTCATTCTTTCTAGATGGTGTTCCAAATTTAGTTGGTACTGTTTAATATATTCAAAATTGGCCTAGTCTTCAATTCTTTTAAGATATCGGTTCCTTTTCCGATCCCATCTGGTGTAACCCGCTGTTCTGCGCATGAATCTCATTTCACAAGCCGTTATTTTGCTTTCATGTTGTCTTTTTAGTGTCCATGCTTAACTACCATAGGTCAACACTGGTCTAGCCAAAGTGTTATATAAACGTAATATGGTGGTTTTTTTGTACAAGGGATGGTTTCATAACTTGATTAATAATTCCCAAACTTTTATTATAACTAGTATTTCTTTCAGGGATATTCTTTTCATCCCAGATAGAGAGATAATATCCCAGATATTTAAATATATTTAAAGCCTGACCAGAGGCTATAAGATGGCAGCCCCATCACTGGTCTTGCCTTCGTTTGGCCAGCAACCAATCGGAGGGACCATTATTACCTAAGCTTTCAAGTCTTATACGAGAATTTTACTAGTAAAAGGTGCTATTACCATGCAATTGGGCTGGATACTTCACAATAGAGCACGAACACATATATTAAATATTGCTAACACATGTGACGTTTGTACTTGATCCATCATAATATTCACATCTAACTCAATGTGACATTCTGCTTTTCTCAAATCTGGACGAAATAAACAACTCCGTAACTAGCACTATCGAATTCTGAGGTTCATGAGCGCACAGACATATGTTCTCCATACATCCCTCTCCTGAGCTAATGTTTTCCAATCATTCCCAGTATAATTCACCTCTTTTAAATCATGATAAATATTATTCCCCATCTCATTCTTGGCCAACCTATTGAGGCCATCTGCCTTTGGTTTTCCTACAAGAATTTTATATTCCCTTCTGTCATTCCCCATTCGTGCCACATGTCTTGCCCATCGCAGTCTACGAGACTCAACTGTTCTTATTATATCTAGTTTTCCATAAAGATCATGTATCTAACTGTTATGTAGTTTTGTCAATTCAATTGTACGTTCGTCTCTCTTTGGCAAAAAAAAAAATTCGAATAACTTTACTCCCAAATTCTCGTAATATTTTCTCCTTCCTAAGTAAAATACCATGTTTCTACAATTGGGAGAATAACCATGTTATATATATATATATATATATATATATATATTAGTATAATTTTTTAAAGAACTTGGATTGGCAAGAGTCACTGTAATGGATAATACCATGCATTTCCACAGTTCAGCATATGTTTAATTTCTATCTGCGCCTTATTTCTGTTTGTAACTTTTGTTCGTGTGTATTTGAATCCTGTCACTTCTTCCATATTTCGCTCTTTGGTAGTTAGATGTGCATTTACATTATATAACACGGGTCGACAAAAATGAACTTTCTTTCTTTCACAAGAATACAAATATGAGATTTTAGAAGGATTTTTCATCCTGAATTTAAATATCATTTCAGTTTTTTTCCTATCTGGCAAGAGTTTTCTGTGATATTCATTTACATTTTTATTATAATTTTTAATAAAATCCATCTAACTCTAACTCATTCTGACTTACCTAGAAAGTGGTAGATAGTGATTTTCGGGCATATTTTGCATCTGGAACATCTCTCTTCTTGGTCCAACAGTAGTCAGCCAGCATATTAGAACTCCACTTGCCTTGGTACCTCTTTTCCATTGTGGTAATTTTGTTGATGAAAACGCTTACCGTGTTCATCAGAGACAGCCCTTCAATACAGCTTGGATAAAATCGCTCCATATAAGGTAAATGTTACTATGACAGGTCAAGGAGAATGCTAAAATCAATTTTTAAATAGTAGCTGTCACAAAAAAAAATGTGTCTGATGGAAAAATTCTGACTACGTATCTGAATTCAGTATGAAAAAATGCACAGATTTCTTGTGAAGAAAACCTTGTCGACCTGTGTAATTAGTTTCAAAGTGTGACCACACATTTAATTTTATTGATACAGTATTTATTTAGAGCTATAGTTTCCAAAACTAGAAGAAAACAAAATATGTTTTGGGAGGAATTTACATAACAGAGATAATAGCAACTGCCAACGTCGCTCGTGGTCTAAATTTTACCGGGGCTGACATAGAACTCCACTTAGGGTCGGTTTCACCAACAGAGGTAACTGTATTACGCCAGTTTAAGCTATGTATTGTACATGGGGAAAACTGGCGTAATACAGTTGCCTCTGTTGGTGAAACTGACTCTTAGATGAATGTATGGTTCAGTAATTTAACCCTTAAACATTAATATTGGTTTTATTTCACCCAATAACATTTTCTTTCTGCTGTAACCAGATTCATTTTTACGGTAAAATGACATTTACTCCGATAAGTTGGTATTTTAAGATAAAACTTGGTTATACGTGCCTAGAAATTTTACTTTGCGTTTAGTGAAAATTATATCTTCTTTTTCGTCACGGTTTAGGCTTTTTGCTAGCCTGTTCCGGCTCCAAATTACTGCTCTCGAAAATGAGATATAATTAAAATAATATATACCGAATGGAAAAATTCATCCAATTGAATAAAAGACGGTATCTTAATTTGTAATGGTTACTGTCACGTCTGGATGAAATGCACTGTTTCAGAACCCTGATAATGGTAAGTAAGTAGATATCGCCAGGTTGAGATGGACTGGGCATTTAATGAGGGCGGAAGATGAAGAATTCACAAAGAAAATGTCATTGAATGTGAGAGACAGGAGGGAATTGAAGGCCAGGTGGTTGGAGTAAATAGTAATGCTGCTAAATGGGGAATAAGGAACCGAAAGAGAGCTATATTAGATAGGGACAGGTGGAGATGTCTTCTTGAGAAGACCAAGACGCCGGAATGATTTGTACCAAAGATAATAATGAATGATGATGGTTAAAATAGCGCGTGGCCGCAACAGTACGGAACTATCTTCGGCTGGTGATTATTAAAGCGACATATCCTCCTACCCTCTTAGTCAGTTGCATGGTAATGGTCCCAACTCACGCTTATTCAAGCGATTGGTCTCGGACAGAAATATATCTATATTAAACTTATAAGCTACCAGATTTCATTTCTTTTATGATTGGCTACATTGTAATTTTTCAATAGGAGTATTCCACACCAAAGTTGTTCCTTTCAACCCAAAGTGATTTATCACCAGAAGTTTCTGTCTAAAGCATCTTCTTCCCTCAAATATCTAGCTTCAATACTTCTCGTCACTCCATCTTTCCAACTTTCTCTAGGTTTGCCTCTTCCATTTCTTCCATTAGCTTTCCAATAAAGGATCTTCTTTGATATTCTATATATATATATATATATATATATATATTATATATATATATATATATATTCCATTCTTATGAGGTGTCCATTCGATTTCAAACTTTTTCATTTTTTTTCATTTTTTTGTCAACTTGCACTATAAGATTGGAGTTAATAATAATTATTTTGATTGTGAGTCCATTTTTGTTTCGGATCTAAAACCCGAATCCTCAAACGACGAAAAGTCACTGTTAAAGGATAAGGACTTGATTGAGAAAGAAAAAGCGTTGGGCTTTTAACAAGTCTTTGAAGGTTAAAAGAGCGTTTGAATAATAATCGATTATGTTTATTTTGACTATTTAACTCATGTCGCAAATGGTAGTCAATGACAAATCACGTTTCAATGAATTATGTTTTACACCAATGACAGTCGTGTTTCACCTCGCTCTTTATCGATTTCTCTTTATCAGCTCCTGCTTTTGTGATAAAGAAAGCTCCTCCTCTTTTAATATTCTGAACACGTTAGACCATTATTTTTCTCCAACAAATACATTGAATATAGCAAATAATGAATAGATTCAGTGATTTTACTGAGTTGTTTATTCAAAATATAAATGATTAACCTATAATATTGATTATAATAGTTTGATATGTTTCATTATTTCTCCACTAGAGTGCATTCTTACAATATTGCGATCCTATATGGCAATGAATAATATGATCGAGTTGCAGTGAATATACATAACCTCACATTTCTAATTTGTTTTCAAACATCGCCGTTTACAATAACGATATAAATATTTTAAAACACCGGTAACTATATTCAAATAATTATTTTTTAGTAAACAGCTTAAGTTTATTCGTTAAATAATCCTAACAAATGCCACTCTTAATTTCCAAATTCTCTAGATAAATTCATCCCTCACTTCGTGAGTCGTGAATTTATCGATAATTTGGAAATCACTTGTGGTATTACTTATGAGAAACACTATGAAATATGAGATTGTCGATAAATGAGCTCTACTGATAAAAATTGATGACCACTCAAATACGCATAAAAAGTATTAAATAATTATAAAAAATATAATTTAACACTAAAATGTATACAGTTAATAATTTATTTAACGAGTCACTTTAACATCTCAGATTATTAGCATCCCAATTAAAATTTGTCCGTGAAAATCAATACGTTTCCTCAGAGACCTATTTTTCAGACTTGGGTTCTTTTGCGTGCCGTAAATATATGTCACTAGCTCCACGAACTTGCGTCTCTTTAGAAGGAAGACATATTGTTGACTTTTACGCATTGAAAAAATCAATTTATCCCGCCCGGGTTTACACTGCGAATCACGGAAGAATTGATGACGATGTTAACCACTAGATCAGTGGGATTGAAGCTACTTTATGACCAGGAAAAGTTATAAAAATATGTAGAAAGGCCACAAATGATTTAAAGTAGAAATCAAAAAATCAGAATGTTGGACGATCACTAAAAGACGAGAACAAAGTTTGGAAGCAGCTGAGATGCGATTTTTAAGAAATATACCAGGATATACTCTGCTGGATAAGAAAAGAAATGAATATATAAGAAAGGAAATAAATATTATGAAACTTACAGACCGAATAATTAAATACAGGAACGACTGGAAAGAACATGTTGATAGAATGCCAGGAGGAAGATTTCCAAAATTATTGCTAAATTATAAATCGCGCGGAAGGAGAAATGTTGGTCGCCCACACAGAAGATGGTCTGAACAATTTTAACAATTCTAGCTTTCATGAAACCGGAACGAGCCAACAGGCTTAATCCCTGGAAGATGATGACGATGTAATCAAAAACGGAGAGTAATTGGGTGTAAGAAACGAAACCATTGGCTGGGATGCCTCTTTAGGTCGCCAAGAGAACTGCAATAATTTAAAACAATAATTGAATGATGGACTGAGCATGTTACTTACAAGGGAACCGTCAACCATTGCACTCCGAAACCTAAATTGAAATTTCTTCCAGGGAAGCGTTGTGATGTTCCAAGGCCGCGTCCAAAAAAAAAAAAAAATAGGGGGAAAAAAAAGAAAGAAAGAAAAATGCTGTTTTTAACTGCAAGAGATTAAAATCTACCACCAAATCTCCCATTTAAACTATAGGGTACTAATACAACTCGTGTATTGGTAGATCGGATAACCATCACTACCTACCGTTCGCGCCGGTGTCCCATCTCATTCCACTCCGCTCTCACTCATGCAGGGAGTCCATCTGCTCCGTACATTGGATTGCCATTACTGGATTCTAGCTTGTATTTCTGTGCTTTGCAGTAAGAAATGGCATATATTTTTGGGGTAACAGGTCATGCCGGACAGATCGAAGGCGATAAACTAGACGAAAAATGTACCTTGGTCGAAGGAGTGACGAACTTTCATCGTGAAAATACAATCGTCAAGAAACGCGGACATGGGTTCTACTGGGGTAAAATTCTCCGGAGGTAAAATAGTCCCACATTCGTTCTCCGGGTGGGGACTACTTCTGGGAATCCATGCCAATGGCTCCAACTCTGTGATATGTTCCTAGGAACGTGGAATATTGCGATGGGCAGGACATGTGGCACGTATGGGGGAAGAAAGGTGCATGGAAGCTTCTTGTAGAAAAACCAGAGCGAAATCGATCAGTTGGTAGACTAAAGAACGGGGTGGAAGATTAACATTATCCATGATTTGAGGGAAGTAGATTATACAGGGGATAATTCGAAAACATTAGTTCAGGTTAAGGATGTGTGGAGAGATTATATCCGAGCGGTCATGAACCTACGGGTTTGATAGAGCCAGAGAATTTTTTTTTTTTCAAATGCCCCAGGTTGTCTTTCGACATTCCTGGTTTCTCTCCTGGCATGGCGTACTTGTAACCCGCTTCTGAGGTTGGGGTGCCTGGAAGGCGGGGTTACGTTGCCCTGATGGTATGATAGGTGATGATGATGATGATAGTGGTGCGCCGGAGAGTCCCTAATCCTAAGCTTAACCTATGATGACTATGAATGATGATTGCGATGGCCATATGATTTCGGGGACCGTTTTGTCCTTAAAGTTTTCCTGACTTTGTCTTACAGGTGAGAGAAAACCCCGATAAAAACCTCACCCAGAAAAAACTGTCCCGACCGGGAATCGAACCAGGGCCCGCTGCGTGACAAGGCAGCACGCTACCCCGAGACCACATAAACATTTTCTACTAAATCGAATTTTGAACACTTGAACTTCAGCTTTACCCGCTGGCGCACTAACCATTGTCATACTTAGGCCATCCAGGAGCAAACACATTAATTAATTAGTTATATATATTTTTTGACACGGCCTTGATACATCACAACCCTTATCTGAAAGAAATTTGAAGGTAAGTTTCGGCATACAATTTTTAAGAGTTCCCTTGTCACTACGAAGCACAGTCTATCTATTTTATTGAATGGCCACATTGACTATCATGGGAAAGCAATTTTTTAAAAGAGTCATATAGACTGAAAGTCTGCGGGATGGCGAATGATTAAATAACTTATCAGATACACTATCATGCATCACATGCTTTGGCTTTAGATAAGTATATTGTGCTGATGGCTTTATCAGTTCACAAGGAACCATGAATTAAACAATTAGTCTTTTTTTCGCGATATCGCAAGTATCGCAGACATATCTATAAATGGATGGCCTTCATATGCCCTTCTTTAAGAGAATTATAATTCTTATCAGTTTGAGCAAAACCAGCAAAAATGTGTAAACACTTTTGTTATTATTTTCATAAGTACTCCATTTTTTCATTCAAATAACTTAGTTTATCTCCCACCTTATATAGGTACATTATACATGCCACATGCCACTCGGGCCTTACAGTGGCACGAGCTGTCGGATGAGTGATAATAAATTACACTGGTCAACATGATTTTTGTCTCATGAGTACCAATAGTTTTACTTAATGCAGTTTTTTTATCGTGTTTTCAAATATGTATTCGGAATTTCTCCATCGCCCACAGTTTTTATTATTTCAATTTCAATTAATGAGTTTAAATAATTATTTTTTACTAACGTTTTTTCGTCCATTTGTCCATTGTAAAATAAAACTAAATGAGCTAACTCAGGAGATTTCAGCTATGGAAAAGAGATATCAAGGCAAGTGGAATCCAAATATGCTGGCCGATTATTGTTGGACCATCAAGAGGGATGCTCCACAGGCGAAATATAGCAGAAAAATCACCATTTCTTACTTTCTAGGTCAGTCCGAATGTTAGAATAGTGTGTAGTTACGAATATAGAAAATATTAAAGTGTTTGAAATTATAAATGCCTGTCTCTCGGAAACCTTGCGTGATGGAGAAAAATCGATATCATGTTTGAATTCAGGAGATAAAATGCTATCAGAATCACATATTATTCTTTCTGAGACAAAAAAGTTCCTATGGATCACATATATACTTTCTTGAACACATAAGGACGTGGAGGTCCTCCACGAATGTATGATCGGCTGAATCACAGGGCCTCCTCCGATACAACACAACATGAAGACGAGAAACACCATTCACACACATTTTTATCAGATATATTTTTATTCAATGCCCTAGGTTGCCCTTTCGACATTTATGGTGTTCTCTCCTAGCATTGGCGTAAATTGTAACCCACTTCTGAAGTTGGGGCGCTTGGAAGGCGGGGTTACGACTGCCCCGATGATATGATGGGTGATGATTGATGATAGTGATGGGCCAGGAGAATCGTTGTTCCTAAGCTTTATCGAAGGCGAATATGAATGATGATGATTATGACATAGAAAAATATTATAATTGTGATTATGATGGCCAAATGGTGTGCGAGAACCGTTTGGGCTTTGAAGATGACATTTGTCTTACAGGTGAAGAGAAATCCCAAAATGAAAACCATCATCCAGGAAACTAGTCCCGACCAGAGATCGAACCTAGACCCTCTGCGAACCCGAGACAACAGCCGTGGGCTTCAGTGCTCCTACTTATCATAAATCCAATTTTGATTATAATTAATATTATTATTGTTATCGTTATTACTATTATTTTTTATTAGTTGCCGAACAGAAACTCAAAAAACAAAAAAAATCAATGAAACACCGAAATGAAATTTTAAGGAAAATCATAGGAAAATCGCCGAGAGAGAAAATTCGCAGCTCTGTTATTAGGGAAGAATGTGAAATTGAACCTATAAACCTCTGGATAAATTGTAGAAGACTAAACTGGAACGATCACGTAGATAGAATGGAGAACAGTAGATTAGTGAAGAAAGTACGTAACTGGACACCTCAGCAGAAAAGGCCTTCAGGACGACCACAAATACGATGGAAGGACGTCACCATACCCCGGACTTGTAGTGAATGAACACGCAACAAGCTGCCAGCTTTCATGCGTAGAGGAAGAAGAAGAAAGAAAGAAGAATAAATTATTATTATATTCTTATTGCTGTTATCATTTTTGTAGCTGTTGTTATTTCTGTTAATGTTATTCGCTGACGTCATTCACTCTGCCGAATAAATCCAATTCGTTCCGAATATTATCCTCCTACAAAGACGTAGACTTTCTTATTGGTCTTTTCCTAAATGGTTTTACAAAAATAATAATTGAAGCATTCAATTTCTTCTGTTACCATTTGAGCTTCTGCCCTTCACAAACTTCAAGACTTTCTAATTATGATAATATGAACATAACGATATAAATTATTGAGTCCCTCATTGTGAAGCTTTCTCCATTCTCATCCTTGAATATTTATCTTAATATTTTATTTTCGAATAACTTTAGCTTGTTTATTTCTTTAATGTAAGTGACCTTGTTTCTCAGCCATCGGGTAAAACATTTCAAACGTATCAGTGAAGCCATCATATTTCGAAGCTCTACTTAATAGGCCGACTTCTGTCTATCTGTCTAAACCCGTACATCCCCATGTGGAGAAAGTGAGATTCCTTGTGGGAGTTACTTAACCAAGCTAGTATAGTTACGCTTTTATACCTACAGATATCAGCGAGTGACAAGTGGTTAGCTCGTCGCCTCAAAGAGACACCAGGTAATCCCTTAATGTAATACTTACAAGGAAACTGTCAACCGTTGCATGCCGAAACCTATCTTGAAATTTCTCCCAGACAAACGTTATGATAAATCAAGGGTGACCAAAAAAAAAAAAAAAGTGCGGCTTTTAACTGCAAGGCACTAAAATGCAGCGCAAACCATTTATTTATACTCGGGGAAGCAATACAACTCCTGAATTGCCGGATTGGATAACCCTCTCAACCTTCCGTCCGCACCGCGTCCCGCCTCACTGCACTGTGTTTTACTCGTGCAAGGAGTCAATCTACTTTGCACAGTGGGTTGTCATTGCTGGATTTAGGCTTCGATTTATGTGCCTTGCAGTTAAAAAGGCAGATCATTTTTGGACACGGTCTTGGTATATCACAATGCTACTCTGAGAGAAATTTTAAGATAGGTTCGGCATGTAATGTTTGATAGTTTCCTTGTAAGCAATACATTAAGGGCTTGCTAGGTGTCTCTTTATGGCGATGAGTTATCCACTTCTCAATCGCTGACATCTGTAAGAAATAAAGCTTAACTGAACTACGTTGGTTAAGTAACTCCCGCAAGGGAGCACCCTAACCCTATTGGGGATACTTGTTAGTTTTATCTATATTTATCTGTTAGAAGATAAAGGCAAGTTTTTTCTCAGATGCTCCAATTTAGGCTTGAGGTTCTTTTCCATCCATTCCATAGTAATTCTGCAAGAAGACAGGCCTTTCACTGCAATCATAGCATTTTCATGCTATGCTTTGGAGCTTTACTAGGGAATTATAGGTGTGGTAGCTTCCCGTTGCTTTCCACACCGGTGAAGGATGATGATAATGATAAGGATGATGGATGATGATGATGGCCGGATGATTTTCGGGGACCGTTGGGCCCTAAGCTTCCTCGCATTTGTCTTATCGGTGAGGAAAACCCCGAAAATCTTTCACCCAGGAGCCTGTCCCAACCGGGAATCGAACCGGGCCCGCTGCGTGACAAGGCAGCACGCTACCTCGAGACCACAGTGGTGGACGAGGTTATTTTATGAGACTGAAAAAATCCTCACGAAAGATTTGACCCTTCAATTTTTAACATAAACTCCCATAGACCTCTGCCGGGTTTGAACCCACGATTCTCGGAACCAGAGGCAAGGAACTTAACTCTTAAACCACGGAACCGCCTAGACAGATAATCTTGATACTTCTAAATAAGTTATTTTTTTGATGGAGAAAATGTAGGAAGACCAAAATGTCGGAAAGATGACTTGCACCTGCAGCATATAGGCCTAGTGCATCGGGAAGCAGAAGGGCCAAGAGGCCCATACCTTGAATATGATGATGATGAAGATGAAGATGAAGATGGTAAATTACCAAGAAGCTGGAGGAACACAACTTGTCAACTGTCTACGGCTGCATGATCAAAATATTCGCCGCAAATTTCCATATCTGACGGCCATATCTCTAAAGTGCAGATGATGACAAATATATTCTCAACATAAAGAGTTATTTTGACTTGACATTGAAAATTAAAACACAAATAGTGGGATAACGCGTTTTAACGAAAGTCTGTCTCGTCTTCATTTAAATTTATGGAAATTTATGGCATACATGCAATAAAATGTAGGCCTACTGTCTTACTGGTGATTGTGACGACTAACCTCGCCGCCTTTCACACCGTATAATCAATCACATTCAAAGTGTTTAATATTAGCAATTTCACAAGCATAGTTAACACTAAGAAATTAGGACTGGAAGTAAATATCAGTAAAACTAAATATATGGTCACACGTAGAAATATATTATATAATGGAAATGGACAGCTAATGACAAATGAGGGAAATTTTGAGGAAGTGGCTGAATTCAAATACCTAGGAACAATAATCACAAATAGGAATGAGATGCACAAAGAAATTAAACATAGGCTCAATTCTGGAAATGCGTGCTATTATGCATTGCAGAGACTTATGATGTCCCATCTCCTTTCAAAAAATGTTAAGCTGAAAATATATAAAACTATTATTCTACCAGTTATATTATATGGGTGCGAAACATGGACTCTTACTTTAAGGGAGGAAAGGAAATTACGAGTATTTGAGAATAAAGTTCTTAGGAAAAATTTTGGACCAAAGAGAGATGAACAGACAGGTGAATGGAGAAGACTACTTTACAATGAACTACATGGTCTTTATAGGAAGCCAGATATAATAAGAACAGTTAAGTATCGTAGACTGCAATGGGCAGGACATGTTGCGCGTATGGGGAATGAAAGACGTGCATGGAAACTTCTTGTAGGAAAGCCAGAAGGAAAACGCCCAGTTGGTAGACCAAGAATGAGGTGGGAGAGCAACACTAACTATGATTTGAGGGAAGTAGATTATACAGAGAATGATTGGAAAGCATTAGCTTAGGATAGGGGTGTATGGAGAGCTTATGTCCGCGCGGCCATGAACCTACGGGTTTGATAGTGCCAGTGAGTAAGTAAGTACAAGCATAGTTCACCCAAAAAAAGAAAGACCGAAAATTCCTTATACAATTAAAATTTAATCATTTGTAAAATGTATCATAAGTAATGCCACGAGTGATTTCCAAATAAGTGAGGAGTGAATTTATCTAGAGAATTTGGAAATCAAGAGTGGAATTTGTTAAAGCTATTTAAGGATTAAGCTGTTTACTTACAAATCATTATTTAAATACAGTTATTTTAAAATATTTATATATTTAATGTAAACGGCGATGTTTGAAAACAAATTAGAAACGATTGGTACGCTTAGTTTGGTTCTTTTGTTCATCACTGCAACCAGATCATATTATTTATTGCCAAAGGAACGCAATATTGTAAGAATGCACTTTAGTGGAGAAAAAAATGAAACACATCAAACTGTATGTTATTCATTTCTGATGTCCTATGATGTAAATATACAATTATATTTTTCTGGAATGTTATTACCTGGGAAAAAATACATTTAAGAAAGTGCAAACAGTGGTTTCATTTTTGGTGGTATAATCAATTGCTACAGATGCTTTTATATTAACTCCCGCATGCGCTATGTGTTGACATTCATGAAGTGTATTTCTTAGAGAGTCAGTCACTGCAAAATAATGCTATGACCTATTTAGAATGTTAAAAAGGAAGTGCTTTCTCTATTATGATAAACTTTAGTTGATAAATTCTAGGCGAAACACGACTGTGATTGGTTGTATGTAAAAAATCATTGAAACGTGATTGGTCATTGACTCCCATTTGGGGCATGAGTTAAATAGTCTGAAAAACTTATCCAAAACGTCGGACCATTGATTAGTTGCTACACTGGTCGCTTCTGGTTCCGAGGTTAGCGAGTTCAAGCTCGGTCGGGGTTGATAGCTTTTTGATTTCTTAATATTCATTTGATACAGGCTTTCCACTTTACAGCAGTTAGCACTTGATTCCTGCTTTCCAGAGATTCCTACCTCCCCAATGTCCTTCTTCCGTACCCCTCTTCATCATGGCATCATATATTCCCTCATTCCATGTTGTTCTACTTCTCCTCCTCTTCCTTCTGCCTGGTACCATCCCCTCAAAATCCAACATCAGTGGTCCACGTCCCGAGGGGTGAGCAACGGGAAGTACGGAATCGCCTATTGGGATGATGTACGGTGGGGAGTAGTATCTCTGTGACCGCTACGGTAGCCGGGAAGGCCCAATAGGAATCCCGAAAAACCGGCAAATGAGGCTCTGGTTAGGTCCCCCAAATGCGGGGGTTGGCTAAGGACTGATAACCCCTTCCATAAAAAATAATTGTTACGTTTCCTGCAAAGATAGTAAAAGCCGGACAGATCAATAGGCATAGACTTTGGCTAAGGAAAAGGACAAATTATTTTGGCGATAGATTTTTTAAAATCCTAAAAATCTTGAATATGGATTCCTTCGGAAGGGAAATAGAGGGGTGTATCCCGTGTCGTAGATTTAAGGCACGTATAAGAACCTCAAGCCTGAAATAAGATACATCTGAGCAACATATATTGACCCTTTCACTCCCAGATTTAAATTGTGACTACGATAATCTCAGATGTTAAAGAGCGATTTAAATAAAAATGAGTACATGTTCATGAAAAGAGACCAATATTGGCGAGTATTGAGTTAATGGCATTTTTATAATCTTTGATTTGTTTATGCTAATAACGTAGTATTATTAGGCGATAGCGAGGAGTACTAAGGGTCAACATGCACACTCTATTGAGTAACATTAATAAATTGGGATTGGAAGTAAACATAATTAAAAATACTAAATACGTATATGTTCACACATAAATATACGTTATATAATGGAAATGGACAATTAATGAAAAATGAGGGAAATTTTGAAGAAATTATTGAATTAAAATATCTGGGGACAGCAATTTCAAATAGGAATGAGATGCAAAAACAGAGACTCTATTCTGGAAATGCATGCTATTATACAAGCATTCTTGTCGTCCAAATTTCTCTCAAAGAACGTTAAACTAAAAATGTATAAAATTGTTATTCTCCCAGTTAGGCCTATACTATATGGATGCGAAACATTGACTCTTGCTTTAAGGGAGGAGAAAATATTACTAGTATTTGAAATTAAAATTCTCAGGAAACTTTTTGGACCAAAGAGAGATGAACAGAGAGTCGAATCGAGAAGACTTACCTAACAGTGAGGTATATGACCTTTATAGGAAACCAGATATAATAAGAACAGTTAAGTTTCGTAGAATGCGATGGGCAAGACATATAGCAAGAATGGGGAATGAAAGAGGGACATGGAAGATTTTTGTCGGAAAACCGCCGGGAAAACTCTCGGTTGGTGTAAGATGAATAAGGTGGGTGAATAACGTTAACCATGGAAGTAGATTGTACAGGGGACGATTGGAAAATATTAGCTGATGATAGAAATGTGTGGAGAGCTTATGTCCGCGCTGTAATGTATCTAAGGGTTCAACAGTGTCGTTGAGTTAGTTAGATATGTAGGCCTATATTCTGTAATAAAAGTGAAATGACTTGTTACATAATATTTTAAAGGTCCAAAATTAGCAAAAACATTGATTTTGTTTGTTTGTTTGTTTGTTTGTTTGTATGTATGTTGTCTAATATGTTGCTTCTAACAATGAAGTCATTAACGGTCTTGATCTCCAGTACATTGAAGTTTTTGTAGTTTCCTGTTTGACGGCTATACGGTTATTTATGTGTTCGTCATTAATTTGGTTGCATAGAAGGCATCTTGGTGTAGAAAATAGACTATATTGATCTTGTACAAGTGTTTAGCAAGACAGTCTTGACCTGTTAGTTTAACTGAATTGTGCAACTGCTGTCTTCCGTGGAACTTCTACCTTCCATCCATCCATCCATCCATAGTAATTCTGCCCGAGGGCAGGACTTTCACTGCAATCATAGCATTTCCATGCTATGCTTTGCAGCTTTACTAGGGAATTATAGGTGTGGTAGCTTCCCGTTGCTTTCCACACCGGTGAAGGTTGATAATGATGATGGCCGGATGATTTTCGGGGACAGTTGGGCCCTAAGCTTCCTGACATTTATCTTACAGGTGAGGAAAAACCCCGAAAAAACCTCACTCAAGAGCCTGTCCCGACCGGGAATCGAACCCGGGCCCACTTCGTGACAAGGCAGCACGCTACCTCGAGACTTTAAATGCCTTCAGCCGAAATAATTATAAGATACTAGCTAATAGGCCTACCCGGCGTGGGCTGCTACTCCAAAATAAATGTTAATGTGTTTTTACCGTAAGCCGTGCGCTGTTATGCTTGCCCGGGAATGTGCTTATCCCGATCTTCTTAGCATCAATGAAAGAAGAAAATGGTTTTTGTGAGTTATCCGTAGAACATAAACATATGCTGTCGCGGCCTTTTTTGTAGAGTTTTTTTTTTGAGATATTCAATTCTGTGTACATTAATTTGATGTATTTGTTATGGTTCATCATCATCATCACTTGTTGACAGCTATTGGTGCTGTCCAGTGTGCCTTTTCTGGGACATTTGTGTGTCACTTGTCGTCGAATTCGCGTGTGTATTCAGTATTGGGCTTAGCTGGTTGGCCCTAGCCTACACGGCGATTTTTTGGGGATTTATTGTGGTGTATTAAGTAATATGTGATTTGATATGGATATTTGTGCCAAGGCGAATTGATCTCGCTTGATTGGGGCATCGGAAACCGTGGGTCTGAAGAACTCATTCGTAAGCTAATTAAGCGTCAAAATAGGGACTTTATTTCACGTTTTTTACTACAAAGGTTGATTTTACGGGTGAAGGGGTTGAGTATAACAACTCTCTTATAGCCTATGTTCATCTCTGGAATCTCCTGAACATTTTACAAAAAGCCCCATCTCAATCGGATGAACGGTATGGCAGAGCACGCTTGCCGGGTAATCAACTTATCCCGATTTTCTTGTCATCAATGAAAGACAAAGATGGTTATTGTGAGTTAACCGTAGAAAATAAGCATATGCTGTCGCGGACTTTTTTTGTACAGTTTTTCAATTCTGTGTAAATTAATGTGGTGAATTAGTTATGGTTTAGGCAGCGTAAGCCATTTAAGCATCAAAATAGGGACTTTATTTCACGTTTTTCACTGCAAAGGGTGATTTTAGGGTTGAGGGGGTTGAATATCACAACTCTTTTATAGCCTAAGTTCATCCCGGGAATCTCCTGAACATTTTGCAAAAAAACTCATCACAATCGGATCAACGGTATGACCGCGCATAAAGTACGAACAAACAAACAAACAAACAAATATTAATTTTTATATATTGGATAGGTTTGGGTGTGGTGATTGTGTTATCAGGGAACCTTTCATTGTAAGAAGATCAGCTGATTCAACACCTTTATTGATGTAAAAACTACGGTAGGCCCTATAGCCTTTTTAAAATGTGCTAATACAAATGTAAATAAGTGTTAATATATTTTGAAATTACGCTGATGCCAGATTTTTTCACATTCTCTGATATATAGGCATATTCCTTAGTAACTACTGCATAACTAACTTACTTACTTTTACTGGCATTATGAAAGTCGAAAGTTCATGGTCCCGTGAACATATATCCCTATTCTGAGCTTTTTTTTTTTCAATAATCCCATGTATATTTAACCTTCCTCAAATCATGGTTAAATTTATTTTCCCATCTCAATATTTGCTTATCTACTGGACACTGTTACTCTTTACTAACTCAGACAGTCTTGTTAGCGACTTTACTGCAAGATCTAATGCATAAAATTAAACCGGCTTAAATTTCCAGGAAGGCATAGAATATTAAAGAGCAAACCTCATTTAATAACATATCTGTTTGTATTGTCTGCATCCACATACTATCATGTATAGTCCAGTTCAGATAACTGTAGCCGTCTTGATGAGTCCTAAGGCATGTGGCAGGTGGGAACATTGCTGAGTGAGGGGAGGGTAGTAGTAGCCATGCAAAAACAAAATTCTTATTATAGGCGGTTCCAGATGTCTACGGAGAAGATGTAAACAGTGGTTGTAACAGCGAAAAAGCGCGCTTCACAAACGGATAAACCTAGGAGTACATCGACACGCAATTACGGTTTCATAACATATTTGTTTAAGAACAATGAAATGCAATACTGACAATAATAATGAAATTAATAATAATAATAATAATAATAATAATAATAATAATAATAATAACAATAATAAAGCTAGCAAAAATTAAATGGTTACACGAGCCAAATGAGGTAAATTTAGAGCAATTGGGTAGTGTTAGACGGGAAACCACCAAGTTACTAAAGAGTAAAAAGAGGGAATATTTGAGAGAGAAGATTAATGATCTTGAAATGAATGCAAAAAATAGGAACATTAGAGAATTATATCAGGGAATTAGTATAGAGAAGAAAGGGTTTCAGGCTAGAAACAAACATAATTCGGAATGAAAATGGGGATATGATTGCAGATTCCAAGAGTATATTAAATAGATGGAAAAGTTATTTTAATCAGCTATTAAATGTACATACAGAACAGGAACATTGAGGAGGATAAGTTACAGACAGCAGAAATGCTAGTCGCAGAGCCAAGTGCATTAGAGGTTGAAATGGCAATTGAAAAATTGAAGATGTATAAAGCATCAGGTTCAGATGAGATCCCAGCAGAACTGATAAAATCAGGGGAGAGAAAAATTGATGGACAAGATACGCTGGTTGCTTAGTATGATTTGGGAAAAAGAAGCTCTTCCAGATGAATGGAAGGAATCAATTATCGTACCAATTTATAAGAAAGGAGAATAAAACTGATTGCAACAACTATAGGGGCATCTCATTACTTTCAACTTCGTACAAAATTCTAACAAATATATTAGTAAGCAGACTTACTCCCTATATTGATGACATTCTAGGAGATCATCAATGTGCATTAGAGAAGAACAGGTCTACAACAGATCAGATTTTTAGTATAAGACAGATTTTAGAAAAGAAATGGGAATATAATGGTACTGTACATCAACTATATGTAGACTTCAAAAAAAGCATATGATTCAATTAAGAGGGAGAAGTTATATAGTATCCTGCTGGAGTTTGGAATTCCTAAAAAGTTACTTAGACTTATACGAATGTGTCTAAATGGCTCAAAGAGTAGGGTGCGTGTAGGCAAACAGTTTTTCAGACACTTTTGAAATCCAGAATGGGTTAAAGCAAGGAGATGCACTATCTCCTCTACTATTTAATTTTGTACTAGAGCATGCCATTAAATCTTTAGAGAATGAGGAAGGCTTACAACTCAATGGTATTAATAAGCTGTTAGTTTATGCTGATGATGTAGTACTACTGGCCGCTAGCGAGGAGATACTAAAGGCCAACACGCACACACTATTGAGTAACACTAAGAAATTAGGACTGGAAGTAAATATCAGTAAAACTAAATATATGGTCACACGTAGAAATACATTATATAATGGAAATGGACAGCTAATGACAAATGAGGGAAATTTTGAGGAATTGGCTGAATTCAAATACCTAGGAACAATAATCACAAATAGGAATGAGATGCACAAAGAAATTAAACATAGGCTCAATTCTGGAAATGCATGCTATTATGCATTGCAGAGACTTTTGATGTCCCAACTCCTTTCAAAAAACGTTAAGCTGAAAATATATAAAACTATTGTTCTACCAGTTATATTATATGGGTGCGAAACATGGACTCTTACTTTAAGGGAGGAAAGGAGATTACGAGTATTTGAGAATAAAGTTGTTAGGAAAATTTTTGGACCAAAGAGAGATGAACAGACAGGTGAATGGAGAAGGCTACATAACAATGAACTACATGGTCTTTATAGGAAGCCAGATATAATAAGAACAGTTAAGTCTCGAAGACTGCGATGGGCAGGACATGTTGCACGGATGGGGAATGAAAGATTCGCATGGAAGCTTCTTGTAGGAAAGCCAGAGGGAAAACGCCCAGTTGGTAGACCAAGAATGAGGTGGGAGAATAACATTAACTATGATTTGAGGGAAGTAGATTATACAGGGAATGATTGGAAAGCATTAGCTCAGGATAGGGATGTATGGAGAGCTTATGTCCGTGCGGCCATGAACCTACGGGTTCGATAGTGCCAGTGAGTAAGTAAGTAAGTATTATTCTACCAGTTATATTATATGGGTGTGAAACATGGACTCTTACTTTAAGGGAGGAAAGGAGATTACAAGTATTTGAGAATAAAGTACTTAGGAAAATTTTTGGACCAAAGAGAGATGAACAGACAGGTGAATGGAGAAGGCTACATAACAATGAACTACATGGTCTTTATAGGAAGCCAGATATAATAAGAACAGTTAAGTCTCGAAGACTGCGATGGGCAGGACATGTTGCACGGATGGGGAATGAAAGATTCGCATGGAAGCTTCTTGTAGGAAAGCCAGAGGGAAAACGCCCAGTTGGTAGACCAAGAATGAGGTGGGAGAATAACATTAACTATGATTTGAGGGAAGTAGATTATACAGGGAATGATTGGAAAGCATTAGCTCAGGATAGGGATGTATGGAGAGCTTATGTCCGCGCGGCCATGAACCTACGGGTTCGATAGTGCCAGTGAGTAAGTAAGTAAGTAATAATAACAATAATAATATAATAGTAATACTAATACTATTACTAATAATAATAAATAATACTAATACGAATACTAATAATGAATATCAATAATAATAATAATAATAATAATAATAATAATATATTAATACATAATAATAAATACCAATAATAATATGATAATACTACTAATAATATAATATTAATAAATAATACTAATATTTATAATAAATACCTATAATAATAATCTCTAATCGCCGTGTGAGGGTTCTCTTTCAATAACGTTTTATAAACATTTATAATTGTCTGTATATCTCCCGAACGAAATCCTTTCCTCTGTTTATATTTTTTCTATAAGAAGTTTCCATGCACCTCTTTCATTCCCCATTCGTGCCACGTGTCCTGCCTATCGCAGTCTACGATACTTAACTGTTCTTATTATATCTGGCTTCCTATAAAGACCATGTAGTTCACTCTTATGTAATTGTTCTCCATTCAACTGTCTGTTCATCTCTTTGGTCCAAAAATTGTCCTAAGAACTTTATCCTCAAATACTCGTAATCTCCTTTCTTCCCATAAAGTAAGAGTCCATGTTTCGCATCCATATAATATAACTGGTAGAATAATAGTTTTATATTTTTTTCATTTTTACGTTTTTTGAAAGGAGTTGGGACGACACGAGTCTCTGACTTATATCGTAATTATTGTGAATAATGCTGATGTGGGATTTCCACCAGACAGTGGCAACGCAACCAATGACGCGCCAGATTTTCAATGAAGGGGAGGGCTGGCTTACTGCTTTGCTTCGAAGACATCTGGAATATGGTATAATAATAACGCAATAAATTGTTATGAAAACAACACTATTCTATAATGAACACTCCAAACATATGATAAAACATAAGTATTCACTAACACAGAACAACTAGAGAAAAAATTTCAACGTGTAGTAACTATAATGTTTTCTAAACTGAGTGTAGTTGCTGGCAATACCTTCAACTCGCCCTCCCCTCTTACCGCACCATACAACATGGACCGCTCAAATGCGGCTACAGAAGCCAGAACTGAACTATAGGAGAACCATATTAATCGTAGCGACAAATGATGCAACATTACGCAGCGCCAGGTGGAACCGTTTCCTCCTCAGGTTTAAACTAAGATATCATTGGATCCACTTAACTCAGGACTTTAATGTTGAAAAGTAGACCCTATGATAGTTAAAGTGCGGAAATAATAATAATAATGATAATAATAATAATAATAATAATAATAATATTAATAATAATAATAATAATAATATAATAATAATAATAATGATTTATTTTAGCTGGCAGAGTTGAGGCCATAAGGCCTTCTCTTCCACTCAACCAACGAATAGTAAAATTATACAAAAATTACGTACATATTACAATTTTAAGATATTATTAAAATACAGACTAAACAAAATCAATGATGATGTGATCTAATACTAGCTAATACTAACAAAAACATGAATATAATAAAATTAAAATGATATAAAATAAAGTAAAGTAGCTTCCTAGATGATTATTAATGGAATGCTCCATATAGTGTGTTATGTAGTTAATATTTTCATTGTGTCGAAACTTAAGATATCAGTTAATTGGATTTAAATAATGATAGCGATTGACAGTCCCAGACATGACTGGGAAGTGAGTTCCATGCTCTAGCCATAGATATTGTGTAAGATTCAGAGTATAGACAGGTCCTGTGTTGTGGTATCAAAAGTAAAGAAGAGTCTTGTGATCTTGTTCCTAAATAATACATAAAAATTAACACTTCACCCTCTCTTAGTTTTTTTTATTATTACGGAAAGTAAATTCGACTTTCATCCGAGGCTTGAAAGACAAATTTAGTTTCCGTAATAATAAAAAAACAAAGAGAGGGTGAGGAAGAAGTGTGAATAGTGGATGTATCTTGTTATTTTCTGAACTCTACAACTCATCATAGGGTCTACTTACCAACATAAAGTCATGAAAATCTTAAGAACTATTACAGGGGAAAACATTAATTTGATAAAAAATTACAATTACACAACACAGAATTAGGGACCAACTGCAATATTCAAGACATACCAAAATTTATTATAGATAGACGAAAATAATGGAAGGGTGTGATGTAGAAAGAATGGAAGTAAACCGACTTGCAAAAAGAGCTAAAGAAGATAGACCAGTGGACGGGAGAAGAACAAGAGGAAGACAACAAAAGAGATGGATAGACAGTGAATGCAAATCCATAATACGTCGTCCTCCGAGGAGTGTGATTTGGAAATAAAAACAGGATGAAAATCCTACAAATTAAGTTGTTTAAAAGAAGAAGAGAAGAGGGAAACTAAATCGGGAAAAATGGTTGATTTTCCACAAGCACACATGCATAATACTAAAAAATTAACTAAATAATCAGCCTCACAGTAAAAATTTGACAGTTACCATGACAAATAAACAAAAGTTCGGCGGGAATTCTGTGCCACTAACATAAATTCAAATAAAAAAAAAAACGAATAATCGCCCAACTTTTTTGTTTGCAGTAAGTCAATAATTGCCATGGAAAAATATTGTATGTTGTAATAAAAAATGTGTAAAAATTCCTCAAAAGTAATTGAGAGGTGGAGCTCAAAGTAGAACTAAAATCACGATATGTAAAATTTCTCATGGGAGGGTTGCTGCAGACATTGTATCTAACTTACTCATAAGTAATGCCACGAAGTCGATTTCCAAATTAATCGACAAATTCACGACTCACGAAGTGATGAGTGATTTATCTACAGAATTTGGAAATCAAGATTTGGCCATTTGTTATGACTATTTAACAGAATAAAATTAAGCGTGTTGTTTACAAAAATCATTATTTAACTATAGGTATTTTACAATATTCATATAAATAATGTAAACGGCGATTTGTTTTTGTGAAAACAAATGAGAAGCGATAGGTACGCTTCATCTGCTTCATTTGTTTATCACTGCAACCAGATCATACTATTTATTGCCAAAGGAACGCAATATTGTAAGAATGCTCTCTAGTGGAGAAAAAATTAACACATCGAACTGTATATTAATTCATTTCTGATGTCGTATGATGTAAATATGACAATTATATTCTGGATTGTTACCTGGGAAAAATACATTTAAGAAAGTGCAAACAGTGGTTTCTTTTTTTGGTGGTATAATAAATTGCTACAAATGTTTTTATATTAACTCCCGCATGCGGCATGTGTTGACATTCATGCACTATATATACAATCTGGTAGCCGTGCTTTTCGCAGGCTCAGTCACTGCAAAATAATGGTCAGACCTGTTCAGAATATTAAAAAGGAGGAGCCTTCTTTAATATGGTAATTATAACACTGATAGATATTTTGTGAAACACGACTCTGATTGGTTGTAAAACAGAAATCATTGAAACGTGATTGGCCATTGAGTCCCATTTGGGGCATGAGTTAAATAGTCACAGAAACCCATTAACAAACAAGTGAACGCTAAACAAATCTGGTGTACTAACTCGCCTATTTTGTGGCCCTATCTTGCCCAATCTAACACCAACTTGCCCATTTTGTCACCCTAACTTTCTCACTAATTAAAGTGGAACTGCTGGAATAGAAACCCATTATATGTGAGTAAATATGTTGGAAATTGGCTCCAACGGGAACGTGTTATCACATTGGCCAACATAACGCTAGCAGTCACTTGTTCTCCGATCGAATATTCACAGATGACACGGTGGCATAATATAGCCAAAATTTGGGCTACATGAGAATAGAAATGGTTTTAAAAACGAGAAAATATATAAAATTTTGCAGTTTAATTTGTTTATTCAATGCTAGATTGATTTAGGATATGTAATGTTAATTTAAGCTCTGCGCCGTGGACAAGTGGTCTAAATGATCATGCCTTGATGGATAGGAGCTGGTTCGAATCCCCACGGAGGAAATATATTTTCTTCGTGGATTTTCGGCCGGCGCTGCGTATGGGACCGGTTCCATCATATATCTTGAGAAATTTGGTTAGATGCAATAAGTAGCGCTTTCAGCTTGAGAAAACCACATATATTGCTTGGAGGACTCAACGTGCTGGCCACATGTCACCTGGTACTGGCTGGATGATCATCCATCTCTGTGATTAATATTTTCTGATGTGAAGCCAGCATTGGCGCTCATTTAATAATGTATAAATAAAACAGTTTTTCTTGTTATTATGCATTACAGAGACTCTTGACTTCCCAACTCCTTTCAAAAAAACGTTAAACTAAAAACATATAAAACTATTATTCTACCAGTTATATTATATGCTTTCGAAACATGGACTCTTAATTTAAAGAAGGAAAGGAGATTACGAGTATTTGAGAATAAAGTTCTTAGGAACATTTTTGGACAAAGAGAGATGAACAGACAGGTGAATGGAGAAGACTGCATAACAGTGTATTACATGGTGTTTATAGGAAGCCAGACAAAATAGGAACAGTTAAGTCTCATAGACTGCGAATGGCAGGACATGTGGAACGAATGGGGAATGAAAGACGTGCATGGAAGCTTTTTGTAGGAAAACCGGAGGGAAAACGCCCAGTTGGTAGACCAAGAATGAGGAGGGAGAATAACATTAACTATGATTTGAGGGAAGTAGATTATACAGGGGATGATTGCAAAACATTGGCTCAGGATAGGGATATATGGAGAGCTTATGTCCGCGCGGCCATGAACCTACGGTTTCGATGTTGCTAGTGAGTTAGTTAAAACATTTTTCTTTCCTAATCTGTATTTTAGTGTTGGCATATTATTTAGTTTTAATTGTATTTGAAGGAAAATAATGGAACTTTTAAATTAAAAATATCGCGAAATTAGAACCAGGGTGTTCCATTTACGTTTTTATTTTTCTTGTTTTTCATGTTAAATGATTCTTATGAGTCGTTTCTTTAACTAACATTCATGTTTTGTTCACGATGTTTATAATCTCTGAGTATTGTGCAATTGAGCAATTACTGTATATGCTACATATTATCACATGACTATTTAATTCATAGCCCAAATGGGAGTGAATGACCAATCACATTTCAATGATTTTTTATATACAACCAATCACAGTCGTGTTTCGTCTAGAATATACCAACTAAAGTTTATCATAAGTAATGCCACGAGTGATTTCCAAATTTATCTAGAGAATTTGGAAATCAAGAGTGGCATTTGTTAGGACTATTTAACGAATAAAATTAAGTTCTTTACTCACAAATCATTATTTAACTATAGTTATTTTAAAATATTTATATATTTAATGTAAACGGCGATGTTTGAAAACAAATGAGAAACGATTGGTACGCTTCATCTGCTTCTTTTGTTTATCACTGCAACCAGATCATACTATTTATTGCCAAAGGAACGCAATATTGTAAGAATGCATTCTAGTGGAGACAAAATTAAACACATCAAACTGTATATGATGTAAATATGACAATTATATTTTTTTCTCGATTATTACCTGGGAAAAATACATTTAAGGAAGTGCAAACAGTGGTTTCTTTTTTTGGTGGTATAATAAATTGCTACAAATGTTTTTATATTATCTCCTGCAAGCGCTATGTGTTGACATCTATGCACTGTATATACAATCTGGTAGCCGTATTTTTTATAGGCTCAGTCACTGCAAAATAATGGTCAGACCTGTTCGGAATATTAAAAAGGAGGAGCTTTATTTAATATGGTAAATACAACACTGATAAATATTTCGTGAAACACGACTCTGATTGGTTGTAAAACAGAAATCATTGAAACGTGATTGGTCATTGACTCCCATTTGGGGCATGAGTTAAATTGTCATAATAAAGAAAGCACCTCTTTTTTAACATTCTGAATAGGTCATAGCATTAGATTAGGCTACCAGATTATATATAGTGCATGAATGTCATCAGAAAGCGCATGCGAGAGATAATATAAAAACATTTGTAACAATTGATTATACCACAAAAAATCCACTGTTTGCTCTTTCTTAAACGAAGTATTTTCCAGAAAATGACGTGCAGAAATATATAATTGACATATTTACATCATACGACATCAGAAATTAATTAATACCTATACCGTTGGTTATAAATTTCTCCACTAGGGTACATTCTTACAACATTGCGATCCTTTGGCAATAAATAATATTATGATCTGGTTGCAGTGATGAACAAAAGAAGCAAATGAAGCGTACCAATCGTTTCTGATTTGTTTTCAAAACTTCGCCGTTTACATTAAATATATAAATATTTTAAAATAACTATAGTTAAATAATGATTTGTGAGTAAACAGCTTAATTTTATTCGTTAAATAGTCCTAACAAATGCCACTCTTGATTTCCAAATTCTCTGGATAAATTCACTCGTGGCATTATTTATGATAATTCTAAACTTTAAATCCTCTCCTGGGAAAATTAATAAATAAAAGTAAGTTGGAACCCTATTAATCTAACCTCACGGCATGTCAGTACTAATAAAAATGTATTATATAATTCCGTTAAGATATTAGTCACAATGTAAGATGTTAACTTAAAATAAATTGTATAATTAATTCCCGGAACCGATTCCGAAAGGCGTACAGAATTTTCAAAGTTTAAACCAAGATGAGGATGACTGAACCTGACAAGCATCTTTATATTTTTTTAATTAACTCTTATCTTGTCAACATATGTCATTTGACCCAATTAATGCGAGAAACACATTTTTTGATTAGTATAAGTGAAGAAAAAAATGTTCTGTTCAAAATAAGTTTTAACAAGTTATAGAACTGCGTGTTTGGTTTGTGCGCCTGCACGTGTGTTTCTCTATAATGTGTGTGCGCATGAGACAGATATTGAGAGATAGATAATAGATAGCTAGAGAATGCGAAAGAGATATGTGTATAGGTAGAAAGGGAGAGAGAGAGAGAGAGAGAGAGAGAGAGAGAGAGAGAGAGAGAGAGAGAGAGAGAGAGAGGAAGAGATGGTGGTTTGCGTAGAAACAAGTTTTCTTTTAAAATGTTTGCATCAACTCTCCATTCGCATTTTACCTAGTTTACTATTTAGTTTTATTTCCTGTCCACCGCTGTGGATTTAGGCATTGGGCCCGTGATTGATCATCGGTCGTGACAAGATACCTGGCTCAAGGTTTTTGGAATTTTTCGTCGCCTTAAGACAAATTTCGGGGAACTTTTAAGGCCCAAATAGTCTCCGAACACTACTTTTGCCATC